>JAWWEU010000138.1:12247662-12416633 GCA_035583155.1 Acropternis orthonyx
CACACAGCATGAGATGAATCCACAAACTTGTATATACAGACAGAAATAATGGACTGGAAAAAAACCCTGTGCAACAATCCTGCTTCATTCAGCAACTTCCCAAAAATGTCACAGTTTGGTTTATTCTATTTTGTTCTCTGTTATTTTAAGGAAAGGTATTAGGGCACTAATTTTTTTTGTACTTTAATTTCAAGAAAAGACACAATTTATTCCTGTACCTTGTGAAATTCTTTAGTATCACAATGCCTTTCAGAAGTTTTCTGTTTATGCTTGGCATGTTCATGCTGCCAACTGCCAAGGCCACTCTGGTCATCTCAGGAGCAATCTTTGAATGTGGTAATGAGCAACTGCAGGCTGGTTCTCATAACAATTTCCAATTTTAGTTCCTGTGATAAACTCCATTTTCAAAAAAATACTTGTTATTTCCACTAAGCCTGACAAGGCATGACTGCAAGGAGAAAAATTTACGTGATAAAAAATGTGTGTTTGCATGTGTGTGTGTGTGTGTGTGTGTGTATATATATATACACACATATGGCTTTACATCCTATCTTTTAACTTCTTAAAAAAATTAATGAATTTTGATTCTATAAAGCATTTGATGAATTCCATACTTCAGTAACAAAGTTGCAATGGATGGTTTACCACATTATAAATATAGAACATCATATGAACCCCTAAAAGTTTTTTTTTAAATCTTTTGGTTTTAAATCAGATATTTAAATCTATGAGAAGTTTGTTCCTCAGAATGCTCGATTTCCAGTTAAAAACTTTCATGAAACATCCTGATCCAATCAACTCCTCATATTTGCTATTTCTATTTCTAACACACAAAGAGACCACATACTGTCATCCTTTTCCCTGCCATGGATGATGCCAGAAGTGACTCAGTATTAACTTAATCATTCTCTTTTATACTTCATGACTCTTGAAGTAGTATGAAAAATATACGAAAGTAAAAAAGAACTACTCTATCTTTGATTGCTTTTTTGCTTTGATGTTCTGAAATGTCCAAGTTAGATAAGAAAGTAAGTGCATGTGGAACGGCTCCAGGCCCCAGAAAGCACAGATAACATGAAAGTCAGCGAAAGCCCCTGGTGGGCTGTAACATCTGTGTGAGATGCACCAGTGAGGCAACAGCCTTCCTGTGCTGTGCTCGAGAGGATCCCTGTGCAACACTGGGCACCACCCGGAACGACGGGCACTACAGAAATACACAGATTTTACACACGGGGATTTTTAAAATAAAGAACAAGCAGCAAGATTTACAAAGCATAAGAGATGACTTATATTCTATTTCAACTAAATTAATAACCAATATATGAAAATTATTCTTAAGGAGCTACACTATGTAGTTGAATTACATTTAACTGCCTTTTTCATGATCATCAGTCAGAATTATGCCTTTTTTTGAGCAGAAACAGAGTGAAACATTGCACTGATGAATCGTGTCCCAGAGTATCATGGCAGCAGAGGTGATCACCCCTGGAGCCACAGTTTATCCCCTGTTTGTTTAAGCTAATTGCCCACGAGGCTCAGGTGACGCATGGTCATCTGAGATGAAATTTTTGCTAGTTTGACTGGATACCTTTAGGGCCTTTTTGAGTTTTACACTGGCAAGGCAATACTAAGTTCATACACAAATGGAAAGAATTTATGTAGACAGCACATGAGACTGACAACAGGCACTCCTCTGAAATCACACACATGTTTAAGCCTGACAACTGAGGAAATGAGGCATGAATGAGGAGGTAACATAGGCAGGAACCACTCCTACACCTCATGGAGCTCTGGCAGTACATTACACTCATCAACATTCCAAAAACTAGGGCTTACATTGAAAGAGTGGATTACTCAATTATGAAATCTTAGCAAAAATGTCAAAGCAAGTGAGGTCTAACTGACTTCAATTTACTTATAAACTAAGCATTTTTTTATTTAACAAAAGAGCATAGTACAGCCAAAGGTTTGAATGGTTTATGAGATTTTATGGTCTTTTGCAACCTCAGTTCATCTTCTCTCCCTCAAGCCTTCAGTGCCTAATCTCTAAAAAATGTTTTAGAAAGCCTTTACAGTTTCCCGACCTGTTCACATAGAACAGCAGCTGTCATAACATTTTCCTGCCCTTAACTAAGGGAAGAAAACTTTTGAGTACTGTGTACATCTCTTGACAGCAGCACAAGACTTGAACTGAATTTTAATACAATAGAAGTAGTTATTCAGAAGAAAACACAGAGTTTCTGTAAGACTTCTTTCCATTTTCCTCATGGCTGTAGAGGAAAGTAGACAAGGTGGCATATGCAAGGCACTTTCCTCCCCAGAAGGCACACAAGTCATCTCTGGTGAGAGCAGTCAGTCCCCAAAATGGGAGATGGGTGGAATGCAAAGTGAGGGCCACAGCCTTGGCTTTACTGGCTTTCATTGCTGGGCTTTTCCCTAACCAGACTAATGTGTAAATGCTACTGGTTCTATTGACAACTATTTTTTGACCCTGTTGCTCCAGCAAAGGATCAGCCAACTGGTTACAATTAGTTTTCATGTTTACAGAAAACTGCTTGTTAAATAAATTATTTGTCTCAATCAGACATCAAATGGGATCACCTAGTTTTATCCCATATTTTAACTGTTTCTGTCTGTTGCTTTCCACATGACAAACAATACCGATGAACTTCCAGACACATAGTGGAGTTTATTAACTGTGCTTATACAATTCCCAACATCTGGCTACAGGCCTTGCACTATATACAGTGTGTGTGTATATATATATATACACACACACACACACAACAATACATATGTGTGTATATATCATCTCTCCAACAAATTTGCTAAGATCAAGCATGCTATTGTTCACAAACCATTTAAAGTGGTTTTACTTAACTCATTACCGAGAAGATACACCATGAATCATAGGAATTAGACAAGTCCCTTGGGAATAACAGATGTTGAATCATAGTAACTTCATGAGCATCCACATCAGGACTGCTGACCACAAAACCACAGCTTCTGACTCTCCTTAAGATAGACCCTACAGTGCACAACTTCTTCAGAGATCTGCTATGGGCTCATGAGGAAAAAAAAGAACATGCAATGTTGTGTTATTTTCCCTTCCACTTATCCCTAGCACCCCACAGAATAAACCAAAAAAGCCAACGTGTTTCTAAAGAACCGTTTAAGTGAACAGCGACAATGAACTTGCTCCCTCCTCCTCTGGCTGGCATTTCCAAGCTGCCTTCCTCATGGACTAAAGTGACAGAAGATTCATTGTTGCAAAAAAATGTTGTCAGTAGAAAATTAGCTGTATTAAGTAGTGTACTGAACAAGTGAAATCTTGCCAGTTGTCAGGCCTGTTAAGACTATTAAAGGGACATTGTATCTAGGGAGGCAGGGAGGGTTCAGCCACATGCTGAAGCCGAACAGACTCCAAACCTCCACAGGGTCTGCTGTGTCCAGATCTGTTAATTTGCTTTGGGCTCCTCTCCAGTTCTTTCTTTTACAACAAACCCATTTTTAAAATTTCTAATTTCCCTTCCAAGCAAGGGCTGTGAAAAGGTGGTGTTTCCTCAGAGACAGAACAGGGATGTGGGCGAGGAGTAGATCGAGCAGTAAGAGACTGCCCGTACCAGCATTTTGCCAGTACAGCTATTCCTTAGCAGATAGGATGGTTTGGGCTTCCCTCTCGCTCTGAGGGGCAGAGCCACTGACTGTCACACGTCCCACTGTGCTTATGCACAGAGAATGGGGCAGGAGGAACGGCACAGCTCAGCGGGCAGCCCACCCTTTCACACACAGAATTCTCTGTCCGTCGGCCCCTGCAGCCCCCATCAAGGATTCTGAAATGGAAAACTGAGACAGGAAGGAAGGAAGAGAACAGGGAATTGGAAATAAAAAGGTCAAAAGCACCTGTCTGATGGCTCACAATTTCTGGTTCTACATTATATATATCTACATTTGAGTACTGGGAACTGGAAATCAAGCACAGACAAGGTATGGTACTTCCTTCTTTGCCAGTAATGTAGAGATAAGGAGGCAATTCAGAGATAAGGAGGCAATTCAGAGATAAGGAACAGACCCAAAAGCATGATATGGAAACGGAGTTACAGGAGCCACTTCTGCTCTGGATGGTACAGAGAGCTTTCCATTCCCCTCATGCTGTGGCAACAGAGAGTATCCACTTGCACCAGATCCTCCCCAAATGTGACATTCAATCAGTAAAGAAAGGAACAAGGATTTAGCAGCTTGCCTTTGGATCTTCACAAAAGCCGCTCAATCTTTTCTCATTACTCTTTGCCTATCAGCAGATATTCTAGTGTGTAATGTGGCCGCTCATATCAGAGTAATATTTGTCTTAGTTCATTTTGCAATAAATTGAATATTAAGGTGAATTTGCTGCAGAGACTACTTAATACTAGCTAAAGTGATAGAAATTTCTTCCAATCTTTGGAATAAAACATAACTGTGTTTTTTCAGGTGGTAATAATACGATAATTAAATAAAACTTTTCAATGATTGTGCTTGTGTTCTCTGTTTCTCAATAATGGAAAGTGAATCATTAGAATATGAACAATAGAGATTTGGATCACAAGCGTAACATTGGTATTCTAAAAGGAGATTTAAATGACTGTACCCATTAGTGCCTCTAGGAGTTTCCCTCAATTTGTTGCAGATTTCTGAGACAAAAAGCTTGTAAAATGCTGAGATAACTGAGTCTAAAATCTGAACCTTTCCTCTAACTAAGCTTGGAATCCAACTCACAGCCTAACCTATTCTGGACGATGATCTGATGACTGCTTTTTTTGTTCACTTTTATCATTGTAGACTGTTCTATTATTTTTCTAATCTAATTATTCTATTAGATTTCACTGTTACACAGAAAATGTGTATCCATAAATTGCCACAAGTTAAGCAATGTTCCAGAAAAACAATCTTGTCTTTTTTCCTTTGTTCTTACTGATGCATTACTTATGTCCCTTCCCCGTCCAATATCCAGCCTTTGTGCTATTACAACCAAATTAGTGCTTAGTACAATGTAATTCTGAAAGCAAGTCTAAACCTGGCATCTAATCTATGCAGCATGACTACCTCTAAGCCTTACTGTCGTATCATGTATTGGCATTAATCACCCAGTGAATAAAGTAGTCCTTTTTTTAAAAAAAAAAAACCAAAACAAAACAAACCACAACAACAAAGCCCTCTCTTAAAAAAAACCCAAAACCAATTTAGTCACCAGACCATGTTCTACATGCTAAACATTCTGTTTACAAGGGAGAAACACAGCAAAACTTCTCATTATCCACAAAGGTCATTCAGCCCCAAAGGATGCTCCTAGTTAGAGAGGCAGGCGGGGAAAGTAGGCCATGCACAGATCTGGCCAGTACGGGGTCAGCAGCGAACAATAGATTCCCTGCAAGCAGTTTCCCCTACATTTTGCCTCCCATAGCCTTCCCAGCGTGTTCCTGGCACTTCAGAAAGGTCTGAGCGGCTTTCCTTGCACAGGGTTCTGCTAAAAACAAAATTATCTGTTGGAACAGATAATATCAGTCAAGATTTAAAACTCAGATGGGAACCATCTTATGCTTATTCAAGATAGTAGATTTAGAAAAAAAACACTCTTCCCAGATACCTGTTACACAGCAGAGCTGAGGGGAGCTTTTCAAACATGTAAACAATTCACTTTAAAGGAAAAAATAGTCTGTGAATTCTCATCTACACATTGCTTGGAAACACACAGACCCAAGCAGGAGCAGAGGGTAGTAAGGCCTGCAAATCTACAAACAGCATTTGGCAAGATTCCAGTTATCTCTAGAGGCTTAAGTAGAGCAGGTCCAGGCAAAATTTTATTGCAGTGCCTGATAACAAGAAGCACCAGTAAGTCAGTGGCTGGTTTTACTGGGCAGTGTTCAGAGAATAAACTGCAGTTAGTAAAAATAACTTCAAACCAAAGCCTGGGAGAGAAAAAAAAAAAAGATGATTTTTCATTTTTTCTGTATAAGTGTTGCATATTGATCAGGATAAGGACAGAAATGAACTTTTCACCTACTTGAATTCCCACTGGCTAAGGTATATAGAATAAATGATTAATTCCAGTGCTGCTTGTCATCACATAAATTGTATGTTTAAGTCCTTGGACATTTACTACGTGGCTGTATTAACACTCCAAAAAGCTTCATTCATTTGTTGGTATAAACCACACTTCCAGTCTGCTTAATCTTTGACAGACAGGTCTCATTGTCCCCAAAATCCCTTGCTACACAATACAACAAAGACTTAAATGACTCTGTAGGCCTGTTCTGCTACCCACACTGCTCTGCGCTTCCTGCCCATATATCCCTGGAATTCATGACCATGCAGATTACTAAATTACACACTAGGCCAGGGATTAAGCATGGCTCTTTGTATGGGAGCATCTGAGGTCTGGAAGAAGATTTTACCTGTCACGGTCTGTGCTCACTGGGCCTTGATGAGAGACAGAAGGAAGCAGCGCTGCAGAAGATCACAAACACTGGTGTGTGATAATCAGCGATCTGTGTATGATGACAGGATAACCTGACTGCTGCTGTCCTGCACACAGGTCTCAGCAGCTTTAGGCAGACAATAACCAGCCTACTATTTCCAAATCAGACCAGCAGCTTCTTCCTCCTTAAAATAAAAGGTGAAAACGTACCCTGTTCTGACACACGGAAAGCAAGAAAATGGCTTTCACTGCACCAAGCAGAACTGAAATGTCTATGGGTTAGGAATGTATCCTGCAGTTAAGCAAACATGCCAACAAGACAAAGGAAGGGGTATGGTAGCTCACCAGTTGTTTTAATTTAGCTGCTAATCAATGCTACTGACTGTTTTCAGAATACTTAAGGAGTTACATATCCTAAAGAAAAAATAAAACCAAGAAAAAAAGCCTTGAAATAACAACATATATTTAAACACCTTAAGGATATTGAGTACTTTTTATCCATTGCTTTTCACTTGAAAAACCAGAAGTCTTTAGTAGGATTTAATCTTGATGTCTTAGGTAAGACTGAGAAGAGCAGTGTTTATCCCCATTGTAACTTACAGATGGCTGACAATTCTAAGCTTTGGCTGAGTCTGTTTAGTAGTTCAGAAGTTAAAGAATTACTGTGTCCAGGACAGTATAAGGATGGAAATCAGGAAGTCTGTGGAGAGACAGAACATTTGTAACAGCAAATACTGTCATCTCCCGGTTTTTATTAGTTTTGTTGATTTAGCCATACTGGTCTGAAAGATGATATTGCATTTCTTATGGTATTTTGCACTCACTTGGAGTGCAGTAAATGACAGGCATTATCTAAGTTCTGAGAGATACAAAGTTCACAGCACAGTCACTTCTATGGGTTTGTTTCAGACAGCAAACTCTGCTAAAAAATAACAAATGGGGACCACAATACAGTGGTGCTTTGGTTCAACATCATCCTATTACATCAAAGAGTAGTGCCAACATGATGACATGTCATTTTAGAGGAACCAAAACCGTCTCAGATCTGCAATAACCTCCTAGCAGCTCATAAAAAATTGCAAACCCCAGAAATCCTGGGAGGACAAGCACTGGAAGCGGATCTGGTCTGCACAAACTCAGCAGGACTCTTTGGAAGTTGCTGCCAGTGCTCCTTTTGTAGCCAGAACAGCCACTGTTGAGCTACACAAACTACTCTAAGCCCTTTCCCTAGAGCCATCAGCTAGGGAACAACCATCAGACTGCTGTTTGAGAAAAATAAGCAAAGCATACTTTAGATGAATAGAGAAAAAGGAATCCTCTATTGATCACTGCTACAAACTGGCTTTGTATTTCCTTTGTTCCTGAAGTGACTCCAATTGCAGTTAAACCACAGCTAGCTGCAGCAATGTTTTTCCATAGGGTATTTTTTAAAGCTTCACACCATGCTGCATTTGTACAGTGTGCAACCAACTGTGCCTTCAGCCCCACACATGCATACCAGCCCCCTCAGACATTACATTAAGTTGGTGAGAATCCCCACAGATATTTACAACGACCCATCTTTTAGCCAGTAAGAACAGCAAACCAGTAACTGTGAGTTTATGCAGCCCCTGTATGTGCATCTATGAGTAAACACTCAATTCTGTGGAATTTTACAACATATGAAGACTCTGGTGTCTTCTCACTGACATCCCTACAGACAAATGATGACTGCAGTGAAGAACAGCCCTGATGTCAGAGACAGAAGATCAGGCCCAGCAGGCATCACTCCTTCACTGCCAACACAGCTGATCTTCGCTTGGCTGAATCTGCATCAGCAGAAATGTTGCCTTACATCTGCCACTGACTGGAAATGCCAGCTCTGCAAGTGTCTGCCAGCCAAAGTCTGAGAGGAATCGTGACACTGAGGAAGGCTAAAGGGTCAAGGCTTAAAAGCAGAATAAAGGAGTAAGATCTGAGAAATTAAAGGAGATAACATTAAGAAATACAGAGGAGGCACAGCTATACTGTCCACCTTCAGTTTACAGCATAGACTGGAGAGCACACATGAGGGAAGTCCACAAAAGTTAACCAACAGTAGCTACATGTAGAGTAAAGGTGAAGTGCCTCAGCTTGCGGTAAGGAAATGGACTGTCCTGGTTTCCAACATGAAACTAAGCAGTGAGGATGTGCACCAGAGACTCTTTTATGTGAGTCTGGTGGCCACTTCCTTCATCTTACTACTGCTCCAAATCGTAAGGCCAAGAAACAGACACATAAATGCTGAGTGGCAGTTCCACAGGTGGTCATGGGAAAGGCAGGCTGCAGTGCCTGGAATTAATTTTCCCAGCTCTCACACAGGATATGCCCAAGCACAGGATTTGCATCCTGAACACCGTAACTTTACTCGAGTCTCAAAATCTGCATCATCTCCTCTCAGCCTTCCAGAAACAACATTTTCCTATTGACATAAGTAACACTGCAGTGTCAAAGCTCTTATCGGTCAACAGGAGTAGCAGCTATTTTATCCTGGCAAAGTTAAGTTTAACTATCCAGAACCTTTGTCTGTATTGAACTAATAAAATAAAATACATTTTCCTTGTCTTCATGTTACTGGATGCAACAGCAAATGGGGAAGGAATCTGGGACGTTTATTCTTCAGATTGTGATTTACCAGCATCCGATCCACATTACTTATTTTGATAGTAGGGGGTTTTTTATGACTATGTCCCATCACTCTAGTACTCACAACTCATACTCTACTCACTAAAGAAACAACTAACCATTAACACCAGCTATTTTATTTTCCTCTTCACTGAGGCAATATGTGAAGTGCACATCCTTTTCCAAATACGAGCAGCTTCAAAGGCTTTTCTTGGTAAGTTTCTCCAAGTCTAACACTTCCATGAAAGCAAGAGAAATTGGATCCCCCCCTGTATTTAGCGCTTAGCAAGCCAGAGCTCAGAAAGACAACACTATCTTGAATATATCTTGCACCACTGACTGTAAGTCTAACTAAATTATGTGGTCTACATACGTTCAGCCATCCAGTAAGGGTCAGATTAGTGATCTTTCTTTAAATTAAACAAAAGAATGCTAAACCTTGATCCATGCTTTAACAATTGGAAACAGGACATTCCACAGAGTCATGTGGTGTTCTTAGGGTTCCTTAATTCTGCTGAGAGGCTGCATGCTCTGGGAGCACATTCACCTGGCCAGGGACAGCCAGGTGGCTGCTGCCCCTCGCCACTCCATGTCTCGAGTCAGCTCCAGGGCAGAGACACTTACACTGGCTGCCTGAATCAGACTGCACCAACACACTCCCAGGCCCTTTCTCTGGCTCACATTCCTCAAGTGTCCTATCCTTAAATATAGCTTGCGTGTATACTGAGAATGTTTTACTTTAATTATATTGTGGATCCATTAAATGGATCTTTAAACATCCCTATTATGCCTGCAGTGAACAGTAAACCCAAATGCTCCAAAGTTTAACGCAGATGGATGAAAATCCAGATCTGCCCTTGTGTCCAGCTACAGCTTGGGATCATTCCATGGTTTTGTCCCAGCTGTGTGCTTTTTTTAAAAAAATCAGGACATTTAATGCTTAGAAGAAAAGTTCTTTGGTCCAAGGCTTTTTTTAATGTTTATACAAAGTACAACTTATCCTGATGTGTAACTGAGGCCCCAGGCCCTGCTGTACTATAAATATTGAAAACAAATCATCAGACCAAAGAAACCAGAGTCTTTGCACAAATGCTCCTTTCAAAAAATGATCCAGTTGGATGGTGTCTTCCAGTTCTTCTGGAAACAGTGTTTTACCTCCCACATTAATATAGCTGTTACAGGACAGATATGTTTCTAATTTACTGGAATAAATTGAGTCTTCTACAGAGATGGTGCAAGAAATCTCTGTAGTACTTTTAGTAGCATGCAAGTTCAAGGCAAGGAAAATGTAATCAAGTGATAGGTAAGGCAAAAGCAATTGGTTGAAATGAAATCTCTTGCACAATTAAATTTTCTGGTTAGGTTTCAACACTAACATATTGGGAAAATACAATATTTTTCCATTGATATAGCAAGCAAACAGTATCTCAAACAGTACCTTGCATGGCAAGAACCTTAAAAATTAAACTAAGCAGACAATTTGTAAATATACTTCTTGTTTAGTCTGGAATACAAATTTTGTACAGCACATACAACCCTTAAATCCTATCCAAACAAACTGGGGGACAAACTAGATTTTAAGAGTACATATCTAGAACTGTAGGTTTTGTTTACTTTCAAACCTTGCACAAAATATTTGGAAATTAATTTAAACATAGGAAGCATTAGCTCAGAATCACATGGGGAAAAAAAGCAAAGCACATTATTAGTCATAACCACATTTCATTACTTCTTCATCTTGCAAGAATAAGGCTCCTTCACTCTTGTAATAAAACATTAACTCCTGGAAAGCTGAAATGAGATCAAATGCTGTATGTTTAGCAAAAATAAGTAAAATCTACTAGTTCTGACAAGTGGTGCTTGCTATGGGTTTTGGAAAACCTCCAAAGTGTGGAACTTGAATAGCTAGTTGTGCTTAGGAGGGAGTTTCCGATATGCAGCGGCATTTAGGAGCGAGGGGCACTAGATCCTGGAAACCTGTAAATTTGTTCAGAGAGGCCATTTATAGTCAAAGCTGCCTAAGACCCCAGCCCACTACCTTTCAGAGAAACAGTTAATGGTCTTTTATGTTCACATCTCATGGTGAAGCGAGAAGGTATTTGCTGGAGATGAGTACTGATCAGACATGCTCTTGCTAGATTGTGAAATGACTGGACAGCAGCAACACTTTCAGTGTTGTACAGACCACACAGATAACTAGCTTTCACTTTGATTAGCTACGTCTTTCATTCTACAAGTGAAGCTTTTCACTCACACTTCTACTGTTTAAAGAACACTGAGGTTCTTCCAAGTGATACAATTGTTAAATACACTGGCAATCAGCTCTGAGAACCTGCATTATCCTCTGCAAAATAACTTGGGGCTATTTTTTTCTGCTTTATGCCTAGACAGTCAAACTGTTCTCACCTCAGCCTCTATTTCTGGATATCAGATTATGTATGTAAAGTTAAACCTAAAGATAGAAAGTAGGGCTAGATATACAGCCTCTTTAAAAAAGGATGCTTTGCATAGCCAGCACACTGAAACACTGATCCAGGACGTCATTCTCTGACAATTTTTTGCATAAACTTCAGAGTAGAATCACCAAAGTCAGTCAAGTAACTTCGTAATCCTAGGAACTGGTTTTCACTAACGTAAAGAACAGACCTCTAGCAAAGCTAAATCAGGGAAAACTAGTTTTACTCCAATATTGCTGGCACTTCTCCATCTGAGAAGTGTAGGAATGCAGAACTAGAGTGAAATCATGATCGGGTATTCCCCAATATTTCAATATTCATGATTTTAGAAATGTACTTCTAGAACTGATACTTCTCCATTTAAAAACTCTCCTGCATATACTCAATACTTCAGCGAGTTCTTAATCTTTAATTTGCAAAGTTGAAGCAAAGTTTCCTTAAGCCCTCACTAAAGCCCAGGTGTTCTGGATCTTCCCCATACAACTCTAGTATGAGGTGCAAAGTAAACAGTCTAGTCTGTGTATAAATATTTAGTAAGATGCTTGTGTCTGGAGCAAAATGCAGCTAACTTAGTGTTCCCTCTTTAAAACATAAACAGATTAGTTGCATGACACAGTGTTAGTACAAGCTTTCCTTGACTATAAACATTTGCTGATGTATTTCACCAATAACATAATGTATAGGAACAGAGGAAGGATTTACTCTAAAGAGTGCATGTGGATGAGGTCCAACTTCACAGCCTCCCCTCACCTGACGGTGTTTTTTCCTGAAGAATCTCGAGAACTTTCCTGTGCAACATATGCTCCTTTCTACTGGGAAAGAGGAACATGACCCCAGTTAAAAATCAATGGCAGATGCCAAGAGAAGATGCTGTTGTGCTTCATGTATCCCACACAAAACAGATGCTACCACACCCACGATACTCTGCTTGCTAAAGGACTGTCTTAGCCACTTCAATCATGGACTTGTAAGTCAGATTTCTTAAAATGGAATGGCTTCAAACATGTTCACTAGATGGCTGAAGTTTGTTTTGAAGATTTGATCCTGCAATGCCCTGATTGCCCCCAGCTTTTGCTTAAGCTTGTGTCTTCAGTGAGGCTGTTGATGCTATTACTGCATTTGAGTCTGACAATGACAACCAATGCTGAAGGTGACACAAGCAATGGCATGAAAAGGTTGTTTTAGCTTCCTTCTCTCTTGTTTAGTATTTATATCTCACACTCTCTGTATATTTTTTTTTTTAACCTCTTATTCTTTACAGTGCTGAGAACTCACGTCCTTAAAGACTCTCATTTCCATCCCTGAGTCAGAGGGCAAGAGAACGTAGTCCCAGCAGTGCTGGAAAGCTTGCCCTGTGGAGCTTGGTTGTGTTCAGCTACTGGGATGGATTTAATGCTATCAGGCTGAACCAGCTCCTCTCTTGCACAAGGGATGACCATGGAGCATATTGACCTCACTGCTATCAGGGAAGGAAATTAAAAGGCTCCACGGTAACAGGGAGAGTGACAGCAGAAGCACACACTGCTGAATTGGCAGGCATATTCAGCTCGGAGATCATCAGAATGCAAGGAGTGATGAGTTCTCCCCACTCCCTGAAGATGACTGGCACAATGGGCCCTCCTTGGTCACTCTTCTGTCAGAAGAAATGAAATAGCAATGCCTCTCACAGCAGGCCAGCAGAAAAAAATCAATGGTATTAAGAGATCCAAATCAAATTACTCTTTGCAATGAGGAACTCCATTCTATTCAATTTCAGAACCTTTCTAGGAGGCTTGTGAACAATCTCAGCCTGAAGTCACAACAAGTATTTGCTAAAGACAATTCAGATGGGACCAAGAGCAGCCAAAAATTTCGAGGTATTGAAAATGTACTATTCCAACTGAGAAAGAACTTAAAATTTCTGTGTTACTGTCCTTTAGAAAAAGGCCTCCAAAAGGTGAGTGGTGATACATTTCTTTGCCCATCTTTTGCATTAATTTTATTCATCTTCAGTAAAATCAAAGGATTTTTGTGTGGTCTCGTGATGAGACAGGATGAGAAGACAGTTACTCTGTCAGAGCTTTTTTGCATACAAGTTTTCATATGCCAAAGCCAGTAATATATTAAAACCACATTGTCAACAATTCTCCTTAATTAATCAAAGACTGAAGAGAAGCAGCTTCTTTACAGGGGGTATTTCTATTACTCATCAGTTGAGGGAACGGAAAAGCAGTTACAAATCCCATGGAAGCACAAAAGTTTTATAACTCTTCTGTTCACAGTTTACTTTACATCTCTTCTCAGACCAACATTTCCACACATAAGCATAGGAGAAATTATTTACACTCTTTGTTGAAGTGTATCAACTCACATACGAACATCTGCCATTCAGAAAAGCCAATTTTTCACCGTGCTTGCCCATGATTCAACTTAATTTCTAACATCAGGCCAAGATCAGAAATTACAGACTTATCAGGAACTGCAGTTCCATTTTTACTGACAGAATTTCCATCTTCAAATAGGGCCAGGCTCTTCTCTGAGCTAAACTCCATCCATGTGCTCTTCTATTTTAAGTAGCAAACTTCTAAGATAGTTCAACATCGTATTTAGAGTGTAGACCTGGCTCAAGTTGAAGCCTGAGCTTTGCTGGCACCCAAGCAGGCGGATACAGGTGTCTGCACAGCTGTGAGTGTCAGATACGTTTGTGTACACGTCAAATGAAAACACCACACTCACTCCCACACAGCTTGGAAGGGGACAGGTCCACGCTCCTAGTCTGAGCCGTAACACTCAACATCCCTCGCAGTTCCATGGAATAGCTAGTGTGGGAAGCAGAAGCAGTTGCCCTTCTCTAAAAGCCAGGAAATGAGAAGTGACGGGAGCTGTGAGCTACCTGTATTCCTGGCGACCTTCCCACAGCTGTGCAAGTCACACGCTCCTGCCTTAGGGAGTCTCTGGCCTACGCTCCTGAAGACAATCCAGACAGCCCTAGGAGAAACAGCTGAGACCAGCAATCCATGGAAATGGAAACAGTCACAGAAACCTGAAACTACTTTTCCAAGGTCATTTTGCCAGGTCATCTAAGATTTTTATGGCCATGGTCTGAAGCACTGAAAGCAATCCCTATATTAACATAGCTGGCTACCAAGGTAATAACCACAGCTGTACTATTAGCAATGTGAAAATTGGTCATTGCTTTCTTTTCGGTCTCTCCACAATTATCAAATAGGGGACTACGACACTCGATAGTGTTAATGTAATTGCTAGGCAGAAGCCAGTTGTACCATATGCTTTTCAATATATAACAAAAAAAGAGCGATTTAAAAAAGGGCTTTAGACTTCAAGTCAAATATTTTGAATCTGTTATGTTTTACCCATAAGAAGAAAAAGGAAATGTGAACCTAGTGCTGAGCTTGTTAGTAATGCATAAGCTTAAAAAAATTGTGTATATGCCATACGATTCTTATCAGAGGTAAGTCACTATTCCTCAAGATTCTTTATTTTTGTTTGTCGCAGTTATTTGTTTTTATGTGCAGTTAAAACAAAGGAAATTTAATTAAGAGTAGGATTATTTAACAGGGATGTTACTTTTTAAAATGAAACGCACTCCCACTACAATTTTCCTTGTGCCAAGAGATGTATTTACTGAAAAAGTTTAAGATAGAAGAAAAGAAAATAATTAAAGACTCTCTGTAAACTGCATTTTCCTCTGTAGGTTTTTTACCACCACTAAAATGAGTACAAGAAGCACCACAATACTCAGAAGTCATTAAGGCATTTTATGAAATAAGAATAAAAATCTCAAACTCATTTTATAAGGGCAAGAAAACCACTTTTAAACATTTCTGATAAGAAACTGCAAGTGACAGCCTGGGAACACGGCAGAACTGTGCTGCTCAAGGAAGAGATCTGGACAAGATCACAGGTCTGGATCATTCAAGCTTCATCACTTTGAGGGACACACAGCTTGGTTTTTTTACACTGTGATATGTAAGACAGGAAAAATCCCAATGGTCCTTCCTTCTCCCTGCCCATTCATGTTTGTCCATGTGCTAAAGGGAAAATCTTCACCTCTTTAAAGTAGTTGAACTGATCAAGAACTCAACATCAGGAATTTGTGTGGGTTTCTGGTAGCCAGCTCACAGAGCCTCCTCCCTGCACTGGCATCAGCAAAGTATGATGGACACTGCTCTGAAAAGCCACATCCACCCAGAAAGGTCACAACTGAGTCTCAGTTGCAAAATAAAGTCTTCATTTTGCAAAGGAGACCAGGTTTACAGAAATGCACTTCCTTCAGTTAGAACATCCTGCCAACACTACGTGGAGCATTCACACAGCTTCTTTAAACAAATGTGAAGAAAAATATCTGAGGAGGTATTTTCCTTGAAACTGCTTCCCTTACACAAATTTCACATAAAATTCATGTAAATGGTTGTTTGAGCAGTCATTCTTAGAAGGCTGAAAGCAATTTCCTTTAAATATTTAAAAATTCAAATCCTGGCTTCCCTACATGTGTTGGGAAACCCATCAATAATGCCAGTGGAGCCCAGCTTTCCTCTTCAGTATAGACTGAAGTGCTGACAATACTGGTGCACAATACAACAAAAGCATTGGACACAGCCCAGGCACTGCTTGCAGCAGAGCCTGTCTTGGCAAAGGAAATCAATCTAAAGGCACCGAAGTGTGGTATATCTGACATGAAAAAATAATGCAGAATACAACAGCTACTCTGTGAAGGAAACCCCGACTATTCTTTGTTACCCAGTGCACCAAATAAAGCCACTGTAGGCAGAACTACTATTTACCCAAATGTTTTCAGGAGTTAACGCACATTCCAGCTGATAAAAGAGAAGGGAATGGTTAGACTAGATTAGTTCAGGTTTTAGTCCTGATGTTAGAAAAACAAGTGAAGTTTAATTACTTCACTGCTCTGGAAAAAGTCTGGAGATAACACTTATGTCATTTATTGTTTCAAGAGAAAACGTTAAATCTCAGGAAAATTTCCTTTAATGTCCCAGGAACACTGATCCAAGACTGCAAGAAACCACTGGGTGTCCCATTGCTAGTTTTGTAATGCTTTTGGATTTACAGCTCAAGTGCAGCTGGAGTTATACAGGGAATGACCACCTGCTGTCTTGATTTTGCATGCAGACTTTATTTCTTTATTTTGAATTTGTTGTGAGACAAGCTGGGCCGTATTTCCACTGCTAAGGAACTTCCAAAGGTTGACATCCTCCAAAAACATTTTGTACTGTTAGGAAGATGTGCCCTAATTAAAACAAGACATGACAACCTCTTCTGCTATCTTCTCTTTCAAATGTCTCTAAGTTTGGAGAGAAAACATATTCCAGAAGAATTGGTTACTATTTTCAGAGGTCTCTTATAAAGGAGTGCACAGTGCTAACTTTTTAAGTTTTATTTCAAAATATTTTCTATGAAGTCAGCTACTTTCCTGAGAATACAGTTTAATAACCAACAGATTTCTTACCTAAAACTTGAGGAAACATATAACTGAAGTAATTCTCACAGAGTGAAAGCACTTTGGAGCACCAACTGCCTCCTACTGTATGTTTGTAACCACCCTGCACTGCAGGAGTTCCCTCCTCTCAGCTGGACCCTCAGACATTATTCATCACAATGAAAGAAACGCCACAACATTACGCAGGTACTCAGAACAGACAGCACAGTAGGTATAAAGAGAAATGGAGCTTCACAAAGAAGAAACAAAACCTGTCTAAAAATTTCCTAGAATATATCCACTATCTGTATTTCTCATAAAAATATCCTGATTTACATTCTAGCTGTTCACAAAGTGCGATTCACGATGCCAGGGTAAGCAGTCCCCAGTATATCTGGGGAATTACAATACACAGTGGGATTGCTGATAAACATGCACTGTGATCCACAGGAAGGGCTGGGGGGGAAGCATCACTGCACTGCTCCAAATCACTGAGAACCACCATGTTGTACATGTCCCAGGAAGTATCTGTCAAAGTATACAAGCTGTTACTTCTGCACTTTTGAGAGTGATGTCAATGTTCATCAATCCAAAAGAGCCATCGCTGCAGTTAAGAGTTAGAAAGAAAAAATTAATTATAAACAAAAAACATCCCACTTCACTAAATAGGTTATCTTGCAGCTCTTGGGGAACAGGATGCCCAGAATCAAGACACTTATTTGGTTCCTTGACCATTGTCCCATATGTCTAACACAGAGGTAAAGTCTGCAAATCTGTTATGTATGGTGACTTTGCCTCCCAGAGCAAGGGCTCTGCATGTACATTCCTAGAGCTTACAGTTGTTTTCACAACAAAAGCTAGTCCCTAAGTGTAGCAGTTGCAGCAAACGTAGCTATGGCACAAATATGCTGGTTGATGCATTTTTTTTGTGCTTTTCCACATTTAGAAATTTTTATTCTGTTTTTTGAACTTGATAGGAAAGAGAAATACCCAGACACACAGGCAGGCAGATGGTGCTGTCTGGCAACAGAGATGTGAGCAGAACAAATCTGGTGCTGAGGCACATTTGCCAGTGTGCTAAAACATATCCCAGCTTCAGGAGCAGGTGAACAGAACACAGCTCAGCTAAACAGCAGAACAAGTTCTGCTATACTGTTCCAGCAGAATATTATGGATGTAAACACAAAAGTAATAAATCTGTCTTAAAAGATAGCAGCTTTATAGAACTTCCAAAAAATCAAATTTAGTGCAGAATTGCATCACCCTTAGTGCTAACCACTCGGTACTAAAAAAATACTTCCTTTACACTGAGAATTCAGCATATGCTGAGTCATTTTATTAGACAGCTTTCTTTGATCATTTAAAAAATGTACATCAAGTTTTAAGAGACAACCAGGTATTTCTTTTTAATAGTCCTTGAAAAGTTTGTACTGTATTTATTACAGATTAAACTCAGAAATTTTTAAATTACTTTGACTTTTTGTTTATTAGTTTTAGTACCACTCTGTTGTTTTTCTAAAAAAGAATGAAAAAAACCCTTTAAAAAAATCACCCAAATGAATTAAGACATTTGCATCTATGCTGCTTTTCAGACTACTAAAATGTTCCTTTTCCCAAAACAAGTAACTGGATGAAATACCTGGTACAGCTCAGGTATCCCTCTCTTGTTACAGTCACATCTTCCCTCTAAGGTTAAGTTTTCTATGATGGCAATTCCACAGAACGTCAAAGAGTATGTAACATGTCACGCATCAAATCAGCTTAACATGGGATAGTTCTGAAAATAAGCTTGTTCTATCAATGGATTTATGACTTGTTAGAGAGCAACAGCTAAAACATCTCAATGCACAACTTAAAAGGAGGAGACTGGCAAACGCCTGAGTATCCCTTCTAATTTTGCAGAATTAGGTCAAGGGAAAAGTTGATGCTCTTATTTATCTTGTTTTACTGACATCTCTCTTTTTTCACACGTGGGAGTCTTTCATACAAGATCTTTTAGAAAGTGCCACTTCCCCCTCAGCCTCACTGCACTCTCATACCTGCACACGAGCTCAGAATGCACCATCTCTGCCCACTGCTCCCTCATCCTTCCTATGGGGCAAGTGCTTCATCATTTCATAGATATTTTTATACAATTTACACTTATACCCAGATTCTCAGCCAGACCACTCTGTATCCTGCATGCTGTTATTTCTTCTATTATTCCCACTATGTTCTGTTATTTGGATGCTCCCATATTTGGCAAAAAAAAAACAAAACAAAACAAAAAAAAAAAAAAAAAAAAAAAAAAAAAAGCCAAAAAAACCCCCAAACCATCATTCCCCTTTCTTTCATTTTCTTCACCATCAAGTGTTTAGAAAGTCAGCCCTGCCACTTTCCTGGGCACATGCAAACATACATGTTCCTCGTTCACAAGGAGACAGCTTCTCCACGTTCTCCTTGCCTATCACTGATGAACAAGCTGTAGCCTGTTCTGCCTCCTGAAATCTCTGATCTCCTGTCAGGAAAAGCTGCGATTCACACCAAAAATACTGCACACATTTCCCAGAAAGCAGGCATTGACAGCTAGCCCGGGAGACCCATGCACTCAGCTTTGCTTCCAACTAATTTGCACTACAGCCTCTTTTACCACTACAAACAGAGTTTTGCCTGGTTAACCATCTTCATTGTGTGCTCTCTCTGGCTGCAGGCTCCATGACTGGCGCACTTCCTGCCTATCTGTTGCCTAATTAAGTTTGCTTTGTAGTAATCCCTGCTGTCGGCTGTTTTCCTGGCTCATGAATTGGCCAACCTGACTGTCAGCCAAAACTCCTCGAACTGGGCCCTGCTCAGAGATTGGTTCTGTGATCCTTCTGTTTCTGGGGCTGACTTACTCAAGAGATCACACTGGAAATCTCTGTCACACCTTTCACTTACTGCCAGTGGCAACTCTTAAAAAAAGACTCTTGTTTCTCCAAAGGGCACCTCTTCTCATTTTAAGAAGCTAAAAAAAATAGTAAGTACCAGGAATATTCTGAGACAATCATGCTTAGAAGATGGGCAAGTTTTGGAATGGGGTGAGAGGAGAGAGGCGTGAAGAAAATGAGGCATTTAACAGAACTTAACCTGGAGAAAAAGGCTACTGAGACAGGGTGGCAAATGCCATACACAAATTACATACAATGTGCTGGGAGAAAATACTTGTTGGGTAATTTCAATGTTGGTTGTAAGTTACCCGTTCTTGTCTTTCAACTGCTTGGAGAGGAAAGCCTTTTGCCATTTCTCAGATATAAGAGGGCATTAAACATCTCTCTTCAACTGAGACGTAATTGCAGAACAATTACATAGAATTCTACAGCTTTTGTTAACCAAAAGGCCAATGAGACAGTCATATGTTTCAAAGACGCACATAAACATTTGCTTTCCTTGTCCTGGGCAGGACACTAGAGTTTATCTTTCTACAGGAATTCTTAGCTGGCTTTTTGACAGCAAGGTGGACTGGCTGACAGAAAACAATTTAAAGAACATTAACAACTGTCCTCCTAGAGTGTATAAATGCATAAACAAGAGAATCTGAAGGATCAACGTTAGTCCCATTCTAAGAAGTTATGTGGCAAGTAAAACATCACAGACTCATTAAAACCTCCATTCCATAGCCAAGAAAGACAATAATTTTTACAAAGAAAGAATTTAGATAACATGGGTTTACTCTCCCGTATTTAGGAAGCTGGGGCTGTTGGTACTAAGAAACTCTTGTTGAACTCTGTTTTGTCCATATGGATCAAATCTGTACCACAACTTGTCACTTCTGGTCTTGAAGAAAGTGCCACAGCTACAAAGTTAGAACAGAAGGTCGGTTGTGGCAAGGGCCCAAGGAGGGAGAGACAAGGCCAGTCTGGTTCTGTCTTCCCATCTGTCTACACACATAAAACAAAATCAGTGGGAGTGATGGCATTGGCTTCAAGGGGAACAGTACATTCCTCGTGCAGGTTACCAGGGGTAGCCATGGCAGCTTGTACAAACACCAAGTTATACAGTACCTATTCCCAGGGCAACACGCCTGCACGCTCGGCTCACAAAGCCAGCGTCAGAACAGAGAGGCACGGAGCGCTCTGTCTTCAGATGAGGATTTATCACAGTACAAGGCAGAGCGACCTGACTGCACCAGCTGACCACATGACTTTCAGTACTCGTCTCAGCTTAAATCCACAGCAGTAACATCCCACTTCTGAGAAGCTCAGCTTGAGAAAACCAGAAACTTTTCTCAGGCTAGAAAGGAGAAACAGCAGACATTCACTTGGTGTAGTGAGACTACACAACTTCTTCTCAGGTTAAGACAACTCACACCATTGTAGGATGTGCTACAAGGAGCTTTTTAAATGCTCCATTTGCTTCCAAAATACTGTAAAGACTTTAAAATCCTGGGCTACAGCTCACGCAAAGCACAATTATTTGAATGGTGACAGATATTTCTTTGTTGGGTTTTTCTAAGCCATCTGGAAGTGCTCTGTGGAGCACAGTTTGAGGAACCATGTTCTGGCTGATTTCAAAAGTAAACACAGGTCCCCCACTGCAATTACAAAACATGCTGCCCTTGCAGGCAGATTTAGAAACAGTTTCAGGTCACTGAGTCACCTCAGCCACCCTGGTGACACAGAAAGCCATGGATTCTGGTTAGTTTTGAAAGCTGTGGCAATCTTCTTAACAGGATATGTTTCCTAGGATATATTTAGCCTCATTTAGTGAACGTGCCCCTTCAGATCAAACTGCAAAACAAAATATGGAAACAGGATTTGCTACCAGAGACTCCTTGGTTACCCTCCTTAGACACAGTTCACCATTACTGAATTTACAACATCTGTAAGATAAGACAGGTCCCCTCGAGAAGTCCTCAAAGAGAGATGATGTAAGACTGTACATATGAGCAGGTTTGGTCTTGATACCCATTGCATAAGGAACCCTTTCAAATGCAATGAGATTGGTTTTATTTATACTGTTTTAATTAGTATATGGTGTGGTTCTCATTAGAGAGCTAAGCTCAATGTATTTAGATTAGGTTAGAAGGACATGTACAATAATTGTTTAATGCTACATTTGGCAAAGTTACTTTCATTACTTAAAAAAAAAAAAATCTTGGCAGTTGTTAAAAAAAGCAGCTGGCACATAAATTGTTTGACTTAACTATTACCTCATTTTCTTTTTTGAAAATATTGCCAGAACTTAATGACAGGGAACAGATGGTCAGCATTTTTCAATGTTATAGATAATCCTCTTCCTAAACCAAATGATGGCATTTTATTTGTATAACCAGAAGGGAATTTGAACAAGAATTAGACATAATTTACATATATTCCATCTTTACAAAAATAACTAGATAATGATCCCATTATTACCTGTGCCAGGCTGATTATCCATGGTGAGTGCATTTAGCACTGTTCATACCTTGGCATTGTCTGTTTGAAGGAAATGACAATATCTCACAGTCTGGTTCAACTTTAACTGGTCAACCTGCAAGCCATGGATATTGAACTGGCACCACTATGTCCTACAGTGCTTGTCAAGCCAGGTAGTAGGAAGCCACACAGAAAGAGAGAGAAGCCTGAATTAACATCTTAGCAGAATTTTGTCTCCAGCAAAGAGGTTTGTGTAAAACGCTTCTGCAAAAAAAAAATTCTATTGAGTTGACATTTCCAAAGCAATGGTGTTTCACCAGAAATCCCTAACTATTCTAAACAGAGTGACTAACCAGCCAAAGCAGAATTCAGCAAACCTTATCAAAAAATACAAGTTACAATTATTACATATTTCATAGTGAAGAAACATCAACCAATTTTCAACTATCAGAAGAGAGATACTCTGTACACCTTGTATTAAGCTGAGAGGAGCAATTCAAGACAAAAGTTAATCCAAGATGTCTTGCCAATGGGACATTAGTTTATGCTAGATAACAATTAGATTAATCATCTGAAGTTCTGACCTCAGGTTACCCTGCTCAGTGCATGGATGCTGGGGATCTGTCTATCTTTTCTAGCTCATTTGATCTGCAGTAATGTTATCAAAAACTCTTTGATTACCCAGAGATAATTACACTACATTCATTATCATCCTTTTAACTTCAAAAAAACCTGGGGAATCTCATGTATCTCTGGGTACACTAACCTTTCATTCAGAGAGCGACTGCATTTTTGAGCAAAATCTCTCAATCCCTGCTACTCACCATGCTTTGCTGCACCCAGCAGTCTTGGAGTACACAAACAGGATTTTGTTTGAGTGGGACCAGGTCAGGGGATGGGCTCCCTGGCATACCTGATGCATCCCAATGGTCCTTCACTTCACTGGACCAGACTCAGTTCAGTGTTAAGTGTCCACCACGTCTTCACAAACAACTGCCTCACTCTACAGACACGCTCCCTTCCAACCACACCAGCTGCTAGAAACAGTCTCTCTGGGTGGATTTTTTCTGAGTCAGGAAAGAGGTCCTATAATGCCATGAATAGTTTTCTAATTCATCATATTTTAATGGACTTTAAAGAACACATGATGCATAAAAAATATATACGTTATTTGAATCTATTACATATTACAGGGGAAAAGAAAAAAGAAATATAATTAGTAGCATCATGTTTTCCCAACTTACAGCACTTCTAAGCTGTAAAAGCTGCCAAGGACACAGCTATCCTGAGTAATTTCTAAAGCCTTGGAAAAAGTTCCTAAATTTTTTCCCTTCATTTCTTTTTTGGGGGGGGATAACGAAAAAATGAAAGATTAGCTCCAACACATGTTGAGCAAAGTTTAAAACAAACTTTAACATTGTTATAAATTCCAAGATAAGTGAACAGGAGAAGGTATACATGCAACAAGGACTGTGCCTGCTAGTTTATCTTTGTGAGTGTTTGAAAGTAGCTGACAGCTTATAAAAACAAAAAAGCCAACAATATTATAAACAAATGCAAAATGAGCTGCAAAATGAAATGGTGCAGGCTGCCTACTATTTAGTGCTTCTTGATACTCTGCAAGTATGGAAAATGCCTCCTGGTCCCTGCTGACCTCTCTGAAGTGCATTTCTTAGCAAGATAGCCACCAATATAGCAGGGAATTTTCAAAGGGCGTTATCGCTGCCCATAAACCGTGCACAGACAGTGAAAAAGTGAAACAAAATCACTCTTTTAAACACAATAAATTCTTTTGACAGTCCCAAAAATGTTCTAGCTGTGTATCACTCACCTGCACTGGAACTAAACACATCAGAAATTCAGCCTTGCACTAGACAGAGACTAGCATCAGAATTTACATTCACCTCCTCAATTTATTTAATACGGATGGTTTGGGGGTTTTTTTTACCTTCCCTCTTGTGCTTCGTAGTTTATCATAAAGCACTTATTCTACCCACTAGTTGTTGTTCTTAAAGATGACTATGTAAGGCTTGTATGCAAAAGAGGGTTCAGTAAGTCTGCGTTCAGACTGTCTCCCATCCTAAAGAGACTGCATGCACCCGGGTACATTTGGGTACTATCACAGCAGCATTCCTTTTAAAATTGCTTTGTTGCACTGGTTGGATAGCTGGTGCCTCAGCTGGCCAGAAAACTGGGAGTAGGGACACAGAAATTTGGAAGTCCCACACATTCGCCCAGAGACTCTGCTGTAGGCAGGGGCTCACATGCTCTCTGGGATGCTGTCTGGCTTTTTGTCTCACAGCATTACAGTAGCTTTCACACTAAAATCAGTGCAAGTTCTAACAATGCAGTAGGGAAACTGAACAACCATACCCAAAACTCCTAGGTTTAAAATCAGTTCTCTGGGCTTTACCTGCTATTACATTTACTCTTAAACTACCATATGATGTGTAAGCTTAACTAATTATTTGCTTGTGCATCTAAGAGCCACACACTCAGTGTGACCTTCTAACTGGACCTCTGAGAAAATCTCCAGAAAAGATCCTATCTGGAACCTTTTGGTCTCCACCAAGAATTGGGTTTCTGCACAGATCACTGGACTGTTACCCACAAATCTTTACAAGACAAGAACTGATGAAGAGGGAAGAATGACTGCAATGTGGCCCAGAAGTTTGATCACTGAATTACACAGACACAGGATTTTCATTAACTTATGTTTAGACACAAGAACCAATTCTGAATCACTGGTTAAGATGAAGGATGCTTCCATAACAAATTTTTTCTTGTGCAAGCTTTACAGTAAATTGGATCACATTAAGCTTCACTGAACAGCCTAAAATGCACGCAAGATAGCAAAAAGGCTTTTCAATTTTAATGCAAGTACTTGGACAACTAACAGAAAGGAAATTTTGCTCTTTTAGGAGATGCGCCTTATCAGTCTGCTAGGAGAACTCCCTAAGTGGCTGCTAGATAAGTCCTGTACCACTCTTCCTTCAGAAAAGAATTTCAATTATTCCACAAATTGCTGACTCACTTTATAGAGATGAGTCTTCTGACAAGTTCAGTCTTCAAGATAGGGAGATTATACTGGTTTGGGGGTTTTTGGTTGGGGTTTATTTGTGAGTTTAGGTGTTTTTTTAATGTATCTTGAACATGCACTAATAGTCTATAGCAAAAACAAGAATATAGGGACATGTAGATTCTACATGTCTACATTCTATTTCTAGAAATATCTTTCACTAATGTAGCAGTTTTGACATTTTTATTGCCTAAATATTTTTTCTTAAGTATCTGGTCAGAAACAAATTCATCGCAGCTTGATCAGAAGTGCATTCAAGGAGGACATTTAAGGACACTGCCAATATTATTTTCATTAAGCTGTCAGCTTATTGTCATTTTTCTTGTGCTTTTCAGCTATTTCTTT
This sequence comes from Acropternis orthonyx, assembly GCA_035583155.1. NCBI lineage: Eukaryota > Metazoa > Chordata > Aves > Passeriformes > Rhinocryptidae > Acropternis > Acropternis orthonyx. Next base: position 12,273,449 of record JAWWEU010000138.1, read on the forward strand.
TCTTTAAAAAGAAAGCTTAGCCTTGTTCTGATCTGGTTAATTGTGCAAAATTGACAGCTGAAACATTTTTTTAAACAGAATATGGATTCAGGGCATTGGCAAAGTCCCGTCTCCCATTTGCCTTTTTGAACTTAAAGGCTTTGCAGCAATGGAGAAGAAGTCAGGCAGGAAGCCAAGGAATTAGCCTCAGGCTGTACAGTGTCCTGCAAGAAACAAGCTGTGCTGTAGGATACATAATCACACCATCCGCTTTCCCAGTTCAGCCAGTCACCTCCTTATCCCCTGGCATGGCAGGCCTCCAGTAGCTGCCTGCAGATGTCCAAGAAGGTGTCAGCAGGGCTCAGTATATCTTGATGGAAGTAGTGTTGTAAAAGGGAAAGATTACCACTTCTAGCAGACAGTTTACTCCATGGACAGGTCTCAGTAGGATGGAACACGTGTTTAAAGGACTGAAAATGCCTACTGATACAGGTCACGTAAGAAACAAGCTAAAAGCCAAATGAGTTCTCAGGTCAGCAATGAAAACAGCTTAAAATCTTTGTGACATCTTAACAAAAGAGATGCCAAGAGCTCAAACTGCAAGGTCAACAGCGTTGTGGCCAGTTCAAACAATCAAGTTGAACCCCGGGAATGTAAAGAGACAGAAGAATGATGTTCATTGGTATCTAAAGGTCCAAGCATTTACAGGATATTGCGTTCCAGAACCAAACTAGGACTGTCCCTTACTGTATCTAATCACAAAAGGTGTTGAGCAATTGGCTTTAGCTCATATTCTAGGTTATACTGAGAACTTCCTTGCAGAGTTCTTCCACTTACCTGTTTAGACATGTTTTCACTCTGCTACATGATGAACTGAAAGAGATTTTATACTTCCAGAGCAAACACATCATCAGTTATCAATTAAGCATTCATGCTCTACTCTGTCTGCAATTAGGAAAACATTTAAGCCCGTGCTGACAGTCATTTTTAAATAGCAGCCTTTTTTTAAGTTCAGTCCTAGAAAGTAATGCCTTGCATATACTCATACTGTGTCACTGAAATAGACAGGGGAAAAGATCAGGACTGCTAGTGTTTAAGGAAGACTTAATTTCTTTTGTTTTCCCTCAGATTATGAGTTTTCAATATGATTTCAGGAAGAACAACTGATTTATTAAACAAGACAACTGGTATTATTTCCCTTCTCCTTAAGCCTTTTCAATTCTTCAAGTACCTACAATGCAGCTCTTTCCTCCTTTTATCTCTATAACCAAAATCTATAAGATTCATTTTCATATGTGCTAAAATACTTCAGAATTTAGGATAAAATATTAAGTAGGTGGTGTCTGGACAAAAATTAACATTGTAATTGAAGCAGAGTGAAGCAGCTGCATTAAGATAAAACTTACAGTCTTTTTATACAATCAAAGGAAATTAAAGACTTTTACAGAAGTCTTGCTTAAACATTTGGTTACTTCAAATGCAGACTTCAGAGAGAGAGGCTTTGGCTACACAAACTACTTTCTCAAAGGGAATTGCTTAGATTATTTCAAGCTATTGTTCCTTCACAAAGAAATACACAAGTCAAAAACACATCCACAACCAGAAGCTATTGCAGTAAGACCTGGGCAAAAGCTGTATTGGAAGCCCACACTACTTTGATTTTCCTAATTTTAATCGTTGTAATCTACTTCAAAACCATCTGACTTCTTTTGAATTAGGGCTCAGGTCACAAAGAAATGAGACTCCATTGAAGACTCGTTGCAAAGTGAGCCATTTGTAAACCTGTAGCGCAGATTTTGAAATCTTGGCCAGGGACATTTGAAATGCAGCTGGTCTTCATCATTTGTCGTTTTATGAGGTCATTAGATTGAGAATTACACATATTAACTTGTTTATTTATAAAAAGATTGATAAGAGACACAAGGACAAGTTGTATCAGCGAAAACAAACTTACCCGTGCGCCCTTCTCTGGAAAACATTTGCATCCAGCGCTGCAATCACGGCCCCCACATGGCCCACTGTAGGACTTCTTTCCACCCTATTAAAAAAAAAAAAAAGAAAATTTAATTTCTTAACTGTCAGCTGAAGATCTTCTTTAATTAAAATGCTTGGTTTCAACATTTTTGTTGTGTGAATTCACTGGGAAGTAAGTGGTCAAAATATAATTACATTTTAACCTCTCCATAACTGGGTCATTTCCAAAATCACCAAATAGACAGAAAAGTTTGGGTTAGAAATTGTTTGAGGGCAAGTGAATTTACACAAGTTGGTGCTATTCTGCAAGATGATGAGTGCTTCCCAGGGCTATCAAACCCAACATAAATAGGTGATGTTTTGAGATACTCAGTACATTATTAGACTAAGATAACCATCAGTAACTGCAACTTGTGGCTCAGCCATTCTGCATACACAGTATCTCTCCATCAATAGGAACCACCAAGGCACATTTAACTTGGGGAACCTTGCACATTCCTAAGAACAAGAAGCTGCAATGCTGTGCCACAAGAACAGAAAATCCTGGGTGAGGGAGGATGGCTTTTTTAACTAAGAACAGATGTGCAAGGAAGACAGTAGGAAACCACCATGAATTTAGACTTAAACTGAAAACGTATTCTGAATTTGCTGCACTGGCATTAGTTATTTCAACAATAATTACAGTATTTATGTAAATCTGAAGTTGCTGTACCACAAACTTAATTCCCAGCTAACAGAGATTGTGACAGAACATAAAAGTGAACTACACAAATTTAGTTTAGAGAGTTTGACCCACTCCCACAGTCCACAGGTTTGAAATACTGGACTGCCAAAAGCCCTGCAATGCTACTGACAACATTTTAAGTACTGGAAAAAAGTCCAGTTTAGCACTGTAAATTAGTCATACACTGAAAACACTCCTCTCTAAGGAAACTTTCACTGTTCAGCATGTCCAGGTACAGTCCCCCTGTTTTGGAACTCTGAAAGTAATAAACATTTAAGCTTCTCATATCAAGGTGACCAAACTAAGTGCTGAAACAAGTTCAGACTGGAAATGAACATTTCCTCACTAAAAGCATTCACAGGAAATATTTTTAAAGCCCTTAAAATTTCCTGACATCTGTCAGTGAGGAACGTGAAAAATGAAAAGCAATTAATGCAAGTTTCTCAACTTTTGAACTTCTTTAATCGGGCTTCTCAGAGAAGGCAAGTAGTCTGACATCACTTGATCAGTTTTCTGCTAAAGGTAAATAAAAACCCCTCTATACACACTGTTGTTTACAACATTCTGCTAAATCAAACATCTTTGTTTTCAGAATGAACAGATATTAACAAAAAGCCAATCTCCCATATTTCCTTATCCATAAAGGAGCATTATCTCTTGCTGTAAAATAGCCATAACAACCTTCAAGCAATTCTAAGAGGCATCAAGTACAAAACAGTCAAGCAAACACTACTTTTGGAGACTTTTTGGAAGTTTCATTCAGATGAGGCCCCATTAGATATGGGGTTTTTTAACTACTCATTGAGATCCTGTGATAGGATCTAACCCCAATACTCAGCAGAAGAGAGAAAGAAGGACACACCACAAGAGAGGCACCCTAACAGGAAACACGCTGCAGACAATTCTGACCCTGGGCAGCAGGTAAAAAAACCAACAAAACCCAAACAACAAACAAAACAAACAAACCAACCAACCACCCAATGGCAAAGAGGAAGAGAAAAACTATATCCAGAGGTTAAAAAATATACTGTCAGAGCATCTCCAAACTGTCTGCTCAGATAAGGAACGATGACCATGAAACTGAGTCTGCAATACGCAACAGCAAGGACATAAAACTGGTCCCTGTCTTAACAAACACACTGCTCAGAGGGCATTTCTCGTTGTAAGCATAATTAAGATTTTATGAACTTGTTCTAAGAGTGAAGTGCACCAAGACAAAAATTTTGCAATGGTTATAGGTACATTTCACATTGGAAATCTGGCCCCATTGCTAGCAATGTACATCTGCATTCCTGACACTTAAGCTCTTCACAGACAGCTTTATGCCTTCAGGAAGTCAGATTATGCCTTCCCAGACCTTTACTCAAGCTTGAATTCTTCAAAGATTTCAACTTCCCCTCAGCTTTTTTTTCCAGATTACTCCTTGTTCCAGCACGAGCCCTTGGGGCTCGTGGTCCTGTCCATTCTGCTGCCTCCTACAAGGGAGCAATGGCAAAGACATTTTCTTTCATCACAGCTCTGGATTCCTCCAAGGTCACTGCCTTACAACAATTGCTGTCTCAAAGCACTCAAGCTTAACTTGCCAGAAATCCACCTCTGGAGGCAGTCAGGTCCTTCCCAGGGGCAGAGGACTGGACAAAAAGCCATGACTCTTTCCACCCCCAGCTCATGCTGCTCCCACAGCGCTGCCCTTGGCAAACACGGTTCAGTCAAAATCCCAGTGAAGTCCAAAGAAATCTTTCCCTTGAATTTATTGGAAGCTGGATAAAACTCTCACTGCGCTTTATTACAAATTGAAAATATGTCCCTATTTTGTATAAACTTGTGTTTGCCACGTATTTGAGGGTTCCTTTTTCACAGCATGAGGAGTCATTTTGCTCGCTTGTGAATGAAGGCATTTGGAGAGGAAGCAAAGCAAAGCCAGCTGGCTCCAAACCAGGTGTTACATGTCCTGAGTATTTTATTTAGGGGAAGTAGCTGACATCAGACACTCCAAAACTACTTAAATAGCGAACAGCCATGTGTATAGTATTTGTCAATACGACTCTAAAGGCTGCATATAAGATTCTGGACAACAGTGTTCTCTTCTGAAAATGTTTAATGCATTTTTCCCATTCAACTACATGAATACAAGGTCATTCAAACATTTATAGACTGTAACCTGAACATGTAAGCATGAGCCTGTCATACTTGTTCTGTGTATGTATTCAGGTAAGAGATATTTTTCCAACTGCTCTAAGTTGATGAATATGCTCCTGAGAAACAGTAAGAATTAAAGAAATAAGAGTACTAGTTACAGAGGTAAGCACCACCATTATAATAGAAATTAATTACACAATTTTCATGTCATTGATGATTTCGAAAGGCCAAGATTCTGAAAACAGAAAACAAAAATATAAAATAGCAGCACTGTTACAAAAATACATACTCTGAGATTTAAATAGCCATAATATAAACCGAGTAACATACATACCGGTTTTAATTTACTTATTTCAGGCTTACATAACAATCAGTAGCATGATTTAAATGTAGAAAAAAACCACTTTATTTACCAAGTATTGTTATGAGTGAGAAACTCTTTTTAAAGGACATTCAAAAACAAGATCCAGTGAAAGGGCAATTTTTCTCTCCTGCTTCTGGTGTACCTCTATCAAACATTTATGCACAGTTGATTCATGCAGATGGAGTGGCATTCAAATCTTTCCATTGACTTCAGCTTGTTCTGGACTGGAGCCAAAGACAGTAAAGAAACCTGACAGCTGTGATGCCATTAGAGGTGTCCCAGAGTCACATTCATTCCAGCTCCTCTAGAACAACACACAAGACCACAGAATAAACATACATGGTCTCAAAGGACTTGCCTGCAAATCCAAACAAAATTGTACCTGCAGCACAGGCAGGAGTTAACCATCCAACAAAGGACTTCAGTGGGAGATGTCCAGGGAGCATAGCTCAGATGCATGAGCTGAGGATCAATTTTGCCTCAAAATTTCTCCTCTGTATCAAAGAATCAACTACAGAAGACTTAATAATCCCTTGGCTGAAGACAATGGTTCCAATGAGCTACAAGAATGAACCCAGAGGAACATGGTGAGGGCACGTTTTGGGAAAGAATTTTGGGAAAGTAGCAGTGGTGGAAATGGGCAAATGAATTGGAAAATTTCAGAAAAGAAGGAATTCTAAGGAATGCCAGCATGTAAAACTGGAGTATGTAAAGTACACTGAAAAAAAAGAGCATGCCTGTGATAAAAGAAGAAAAAAAAGACAATGCCAAAAAAAGTTGATGATGATAAAAGAAAACTATGAAAAAATCTCAAACTTGCATAAAGAAAGATGACAGGGATGAAATTTTCTCCCCCAAGACTTGTTTCCAGTAGCTTCTCAAGTTAAGGACTGCTCCAGCACAGAAAAAAGTCATAACAAAAAACTTCATAATCAAAAGCTACTTAAATGAAAACTTCTGGATTGTTCAAATTGTTCAAATAAACCATTTCCCTGTAGTTCAGGATCCTATTACCTGCTGACGTCTAATAAGGAAATTATATTCACAGTACTAGACGTTCAGACACTCTTGTAAAATTTCACAGCAAAAATGTTAGTGAAACATAGTATCTCTGTGCACCTCATGAGCTATGCAAGGGCTATCATGTTACCCTTACTGGTTTAGACCTCATGGCTCTGAGGAGTTAAAGTCATGAATGAAGATTTGGATGGTAATATAATGGCCATCCACACACTCAACAGAAAGACAAATGGCAGAAGAGTGAACAAGCTTTATTTAAACAATGTTCTCAATTGCCCACTGCTGCTTCATGTGGCTGTCAGTAACTGAGAGGGTACGACAACAGGGAGATCCTGTGGCAAGAATATGTAAACCAGCACTGTGTGACGGTCAGGGACAGAACTCTGGGTTGTCCTATAACAACTTACCAGAGCAAAGGACAATGCTGCCACAAAAGCAACTGTGTATAAGCTTCTATACATATCTGCAGGAGCACTGAAGTTTTTAAGAGCAGGGCAATATCCTTCCAGTTATAAAGGCATGAGACTGCACAATTTTGTTGAACTGGTAATCCCTTTCAATGGATATTGATAAGACACAGCAGCCAGACACAGTATGAGACAGGATTCAGCGACTGCCACTTTTCCTTTATTGCTATGGCAGTTCATGCCAAAGCATCACCTTCCCATCCAGTCATTAGCACCAAAAGTGTCTGCAAGGCAAAGCAGTGGAAAAAACCCAAAATAATAAAACCAAACTGACCTCATTAAACATAATTTGGTAGAAACAGCCCTCAAGGTTTCCACTTTCTACACATGCAAATTTCTCCTATGAGAATTTCTCCTTTGCTACATTAAAATCTGGTGTAAAATGATGAAAAGTCTGAAAAAGTACTTTTCACTGACTCTAATAGCATATTAGAGTGTAAAAACCACACCTTCCAAAGTAAGAAACTGTAGTTTAAATACTAACTCATAAACCACATGCAAAGCCAGACTTTAGGCCCTTCTCTCATCCTGAATATCATCTTATTCTTCCTATAGTCCAATGGAAATGACTCATCTCAGCTCCTTTGCTGTGGAAACAGTTTAAACAAAAGCACTAAAGAAGGAAGATCTTCACCAGAAGTTGAAGAAATGCTCATAGTACTTACCATCAAAACACACCTCAGAAGGTAAACTGGAATGTGTCCATTGTGATTCATCCTTCAAATTTGTACACAACACAGACCACAAACTCTGAAAATATGTCCGCAATTTATTATTTGCATTTCATTTTCAAATGCATCATTCCCCAAAGCCAACTGCTAAAAATACCTCTTTTGAAATGAAAGCTCCAGAGCTGACAATTAGACAGTAAAACCCAAGGAACACATTGCTAGAATCCTGGCCGTGCCTTTAGTGATACTGGTGGCAAAATGCTGACGGATTAAGATGCGGAGGACGGAGCTGCATCTGACGCTCCATGCCAAAGCTAAGTACTAATCTCTCTCTGTAGCTTTTGGATTTGAGTCAGAGGAAAAAAAATCTGCAGTAAGGGCTTTCTCTGACGGAGTTACACTAGGGGTCAATGTAGCCTTATGTGTGGGACACAGCCGGTATAAGGATGCTTGATCTGTCTCCTGGGGAGACAGTGAAGAGCAGGATGAGCACAAGGAAATGCATAGCTAGGAACGTGGGCAGAGCCTCTTAACGAAGTGGCTTTTGAGATAGTTCTTCACACAGACAATTTGGTCTGCAGGCCCAGCTGACACAGCATTAAACACTGTCTGTACAAAGATGGAAGCTGCAAACTGGGAGCTACAGCCAGTCAACCCTCCCTGCATTTGAATAAGTAACATTTGCACTGGTTCCAGTCAGGTTCCCTTTTCTTTGCTATCCTATTTGCACCCTTCAAGGTACTGCCAAAGTACAACTTGTGTAGCCACCCTTTCCTGAAGCCATCACCAATCCTGTTCAAAGAATACTGTTGGTTTCAATTCTTTTCATGCCAGTTTCTTCCATTAAATGGTCTCCCAAACAAACTAAATCAACTAGTGGCAAAAGAAATGACGAAAATCCTACCAGTTCTGCTTTGTTCCAACTTTGTGCACATACAGCTCACATGTCTGCAATATTGTGGCACACATTTCTTTTGATTAGCCCATAGGACAAAATAAGCTGTTTGGAATATTCCAGATTCCTTCCTTGTCAGGACTAGGAAAAGGCTGCCCTCAGCACTGAATGCCCCAGTATTCACGTTTCCATAGACAATGAGAATACCTACATGGCTACTTTTCTCCACAGCAAAGAGTCAGAAATAATCCTGATTAGCTATAGCCATTTTTAAGCCACTAGTATTTCCATACATAGGAAAGTTCCTGCATCGCTTCCCACAACATGATAAAATGTCTCAGACTACTTCAGCTATCACAATATTCTGACAAATAATTCCTGTTATACAAAATCCATATTTTGGGGAAGGAATGCAAGCATTCCTGTTAATAACCTAAATAGGGATTCCAAATCTGTACTAACTAATCTCACACGATGCTTTGCATTCAAATTCCTTGTTACATTATCAAGTCACTCAAAGAAACTGATGTCCCATGCTTAATTACCAGAGGATTACAATTTTGAAAATAAAAATGAGTGATTAAAAAATGGGTTTATTTTTAAAAATGTTTCTGTAGCAAGAAATCATTGCTGCTGGGAGCCTGGCATTAATAATGGAAATTATACACAGATGGGCTGGGCATCTCCACACATCAACAGCTAGCTATGCCTGTATCCCAAACTAATGGTTATGGCCACAGTATTTGTCTGTTCAGGTTACTAACAGACCTACCCCAGATTAAATTTCCAAAATAGATGGCACCCGTCAGCTGCAGACAGGGTGGAGGAACCAAGGAAGAACTACTCTCATGAGCAGCAAAAGCTAGCAAAGTACTAAGGCCCACAGGCTCAAAGCTTACCCAGCTTTTTCAGTTCACTCACAATATCTGCATCAAGGTCACTCCTTCTTTTTGGTGTGGGACAGATAAACAACTCAGCAACTCTTTTTCTCTCACTTAACCTTTCATCCTGTTTTTTTTAAATAGATGATCTACATCACAAGTTACAGAAGGACCAAAATGCCCAAACAGCTGAAAGTCTATATAATTACAGTCTATCTAAATAAAAACTTACCCAGTCATCTCCTGGAACTGTCAGAAGACCACCTGTTACAGCACCAACATGACTAACTTCTATCTCTATAGCTTCACCAGTTTGCTTTCTTTCCTCCTTTAGACATTCAAATCTCTATTCACCTTGCATTTTGTGATCTTGGAGATACAAGCTGGCTTGTTCCTGGTTATGTCCTCACTGATTTCCCTGGAGGTTTTGTCATTGAAGCAAGAATAGACTAAAGCCACTGCAAATAGCACAGTGAGGCATCCCACTGTGACACGTCCATCAGGGCCTCTAGTAAAGACTTTCTACATCAGCCCTGGAAAGTACCACGCACATGGTGTGTTCTTGGTTAATACAATCACAAAAGAAAACAGGGAAGCACTTTGTGCTCCACCCACAAAATACTTCAAAGAGTAGAATCGTTGAGAAATTGCTCTCCTTTAGGGGAAAAAGATGCCTGCTACTATGTATGTTTTGTACACTACACAATGGGTCCTTGTTGTTAACTAACCTTTGGGCACCACAGTAGTAAACATAATTAAGAAAAAAATGGGGTGTTTTTGAAGTAACCATCTCTGGAGCTGTTCCTCTATGCTATTTCTAGTGTACTATTTCTATTTTCAGGGAGTGGATTTATCAAGTCACAACATGTGTTTCTCCCAGGAACATACAACTGTCTACTCTTGGCTGCTAACTACTTTGCACTCTTGATTGGTCATTTATCCTTTATGAGAAACGTAAAATACCACCAGGACATCAGTGCCATTTACAAACATCTTGTGCCAGAATAAATGTCAGTGACAAATCAGTTTCTTTACATTAAAATGAAAAATAATGAATTATGCATATAGTACATCTTGAAAATGGTATATACATCTGCATGCACCTTCATCAAGGCAAACAAATTAAAATAATAGAAGTAATAAAAGAGTAAAATCAGACATGTTGTTCATCTGTAGCCCTACAACTCTGCAAAAGAAAAGTTGCATAAAAGGCCCATCCAAGCAGCAAATGCAGTCTAAATGGCCTTTGAAGTCCAAAGGCTTCCCATTTAGTCCCTAACAGAGGATAAATCAGTTGGCAATTAAGACTTTTCCAACACTACAAAATATCAGAATTACAAAGAGTAAGCAACAGGTGGAGAATCATAAAAGTAAATTTTGTTAAAAAACCCAGGAGTACGCATTTGAGATAATGTATCACCATGCAAGCAGGCTTACATAACTAAACATGGATTTCTTCAAGTAATTCCCTTTTCTATCCACAGTTGTACACAGTGAAGTGACTTTGATGAGTCTTCCTATCAGACTGATGATAATAACCATATGTTTCTAAACACAGGCACATTTATCTCAAAGTCCTCTACAAACACAGCAGTGGCCCTGCAAAGCATTTTTCAAACTAACCATCTCTGGGAGGAGACAGGGAGGGCAAAAACTTTATCTACTGGAAATACTACATTTCATGCATTTTTTTCATTCCATTCAGAACAAAGGTTAGGAAAAAAGAAAACCTGAAATATTAGTCTTTGCATGATAAAATAAAATAGATGTCTTTGACACTGGAGAAAGGATTCCGAGCACACCTTTCATACTCTGCAGCAAGCCCCGGGAACCTGGTTTTCACCAGCACGTGAACCCCATGGCCTGCAGGCCTAGGCTGTGGAGCGACTGGAAGACAGAAAAGCAGCCAGAGATGAGGCAGGTTTTCTACAGGAAAATAATTATTTCCCAGCATCCATCTACACCAACAGATTCTTTGTGGTCTTTCAAGTTTTACCTTGAGCCGTAGTCCCAGTGAAAGTACCTTTTGCAAACCCACGGGAGCAAATAAAACAACTGTGCATCAGTTGGAAGTGAGCAACAGCAGTAACATCCCAAAATGCAGATACAAAGGGCAAGGGTGAAGGGGTGCAAGGAAGAGACAGAACAGCTCAGGAACAGACAGAGAGGAATAACATGGGGTTGGAGGGCACAAGGCTGGGAATTCAAGACTTTGAGATAATCAAAATAAAACCCTTCCCAAATTATGCCCAACCTATGGAAACAAGAGCTACAGCCAAGTCTACTTGCTCCCTATCCCCCAGCTGAGTATTTCCGGGGTGCTTTAAGAGACACAGTCCCTGCACCTTTCTCAGGTACCCCAGTCTAGCCTTGCTTTTGTACAACAGCTCTGGGGGGCCCTCATCCCAGGCCCTAGAAATTCACATGAGACAAATTCACAAAGTAACCTCTAAATGAAAGTGGTTTTCTGCCCTTCTTTCTGCTCTGTAATGCAGTAATGGCACAGCTCCAGGAAAAGGTTCCCAGATGGGATCTTTGAGCCTGGCTGGACAAACATAACACCACAGTCCACAATTTAAGATGATCACTCAGGACTCTGAGGGGTGTGGTTCATCCTAATGAATCCAAGATGTAAAATGAACCTGCAATTTTATTACTACAGAATAATCCCACTTCCACCACACTTACATATAACACATAATGTGCTCAACAGGATGCTGTATTTGGTATTGCAGCTGTTGGGTCATACTGATTTCCTGGGCTGCCCTTCTCATTTCACTGAGGTTTTCGGGCAACCTGTCCTTTCATGGTAAAACAGCCCTTTGTAGTAATTCAGCCAGTCAAGCCCTTCCCTGCAGGGCAGAACTGATTTGCTCAAGGATTCCTCTCCAGTTTGCCCAGTGAGTACACTGAGTACATCACTACATGGTTAGGCCAGATGTAAATTAGACAGCAACTCGAGAAACCAAAAAAGGCTGTGTCCCACGTGTCGGAGGGGACCATGGCTATCATGATACTTCCCTCCCCAGTGACAGTGATAAAGGAGATGGGAGGTAGACAGAAAATATAAACTGAACTAAACAACTATAAAATGTCAAAGGAAAATTAAGTTGCTCCATTGTGTGGCCATATATTTAATTTACTCTTAGGCCTATTTAATTTCAAGTAACACTTCTAGGCAGGGCAGATGTCGATTCATCAACAGGGATGTTGCAAACTTCTGCCAAGACAGAATGTACAGTCTCTGTCAGGGATAATCTTACCTGTCTGGAATAGGAAAAGACAAAAAGCCTTTATAACATTTATCTAGATTAAACAGAAGAGAGGAGGTATGGCATGATGCAGTATTTTGACAGGAGGAGAGTATGTTTGCTGAGGAATAGGTACTGATTAGATCTGAGACAAAGTGTGCCACAAACATTTCTACTAGGAAACCGAAAAAGGGCAAAACATAGAACTGGCAGAATAAATGTATCATTTTATTTACAAATATTCTGTTTTTTAGTGTGTTTCTAGGCTACAAAGCAGACAATTAAGTTTAGAGTGATAAATGAGAAAATACAGAACCAAATGTCACGGTTAGCTAGTTCTGGATAAGGGAAGGAAAAACTGAGACAAAAAGAAACTATTCTTAGCAACAGCTAAAAATATATGAAAATACGTCTTTGGGGACATCATTATCACAACTCCACAAGCTGAAAACAATGCAAACATTAATTTCATCTTTTAATTTTCTTCCCCCCTCCCCACTATATATGTAACACATTTTTCAGACTTTATGTTTCATGTATTATTTTATATGTGGGGGGACAGAAAACAAGGTTTTTGTTTTCAGACTGTCTTAGAGACAAGAAAAGGCATAGAGTGAGCAGATGTAACGTCAGCTTTTGTATGTCTGGTTTGTCACAGAATCTGACATGAAATTTGATGAAATTTTTTTTTTCAGTCTTTACTAAACCATGCAAAGGAAAATCTGTCATCAGAAGGTCTAAAGCTATCTACAAAATTAGATTGTGGAGTCTGGTGTAATTTAGAAGAGAAATGGCTACTTAATATAATCTTTAGAACTCTTTTTTTGCCAAAGGCATAGATCTTTATCAATAGGTGTGTTCCCTTGCAAGCAACTGTTTGAAATGGTGACTTGTTAAAATGTTTAACCCTCTAAACCCGACACACCTACTGGATATGGCACTGTCTAACTAAAGCCATACTGCCTGGACTTCTCATTTGGTGGATGACAAAAAGCAGCTCTGGAAGTTAAAGCAGGTAAAATGAAGTCTCAACCAACTAACATAAAGAATGGTCATGGTTAAACAATGATTTAATGCTAGAAGTCCAAGCAAATTAGTGTGTTTAAAAACTTTAGTTTGTAAAATAAAGTCCTCCTGTAAGAACATATTCCTTCTGTTTAAAGCATTACCTTGCCCTGTCTTTCCTGAAACCCACTAGACATAATAATGGACAGATGTCACCTAAACAGAGAAAACCAATACAGTGAAGATAAAATTCCCAACGTTTCACTGAAAAGAACATCTTATGACATGCTTCTATAAATCCTCCCCCTCAAACAGTCCCTCGGGATTGGCAGCATCACAGTGCAGTTAGAATTGCTCAGACATGGAGGACTCAGAAGGTAAGGCTTTTCACTTAAGCAGGAGCTGCCACCATATTCATGACAAGCTTTACTAAAACAAAAAATAAAACAAAACCCCCAACGAGCTACTGCTCAGAATGAACACTGACACTGTGTTCCCTTGCAGAAACCATACCACCAAAAAACTCCTCTTAAGTTTTCAAAATGTCCTAAATGGTTCTACATTTGAGCTCATTTATTTCTCAGCTGTCAGGCATAGTGTGATAGTGGATGATCTGCACTACACATACAGCAACCACTAATGAGACTGAAAATTTATGTGCATGCAATGTAGAAAGCACCCTTCTAGCATATTCTTAGTAATTTAATATCCAACCTTGAGCGTAATCACTCAGAATAGCAAACCCAACAATTCATGAAGTGAAGATTAGTGCTAAAATTTACTGTCTAGTTGAGCAACACGCTAGCTAAGCACAGATGTCCCTCCTGAGAAAAAAACACCCACGCTATTCCAAACAACTTCTTTCAAGGGCTTTGCCAACTTAAGCAGCTTTTTTTTTTTTTTTACCACAAGCATCATAATAACATGACAAATATAAGTAGAAAGTCTAATGGAAGAACAAAAAAATCTCCTGTGTGTTTTTGTACAGTGTGTCTCATTGTGCCATGTTCTTTTAGTGAGACACTTTTGGACATAAAAAAGAAAGCAAGATAATAAACAGATGACCATAGACATGAAAGGACCAAACTTTCATTTGCACGCTTTTTATTTCAAGTTGTACTGCATTAGGAAAAGACTACTCCATTTTTTCCTTAATTGGTAACCTGGACTCTAACTTTTACAATGTATCCTGTTGAAAAATACCTTGATTTGTGACACAAAACAACAGATGTTCTTAAAATAACAGACTCAGATATTTCCAGCTGCTATCACTCACAGGGAAATGCCAGGCAGAGAAAGGAGCTGTTCTTATTGGCACTGGGCCCACCAGAGACTTGCCCGAGAAAGTGCTGAGCACCCTGTAGAGATTCCATGAGACAACAGCACACTGAGCACATCAAGTACTATCTCAGCACCAATAAAAAAAATATGTCTGATGTAAACAGTAACAGTACTGATGAAAAATCACTGTTTTACTAAGTGCCAAGTGCATCTGTATCTCCCACCCTGACAAGCCAAGCCTGTCATTCCCAGCACTCAACTGGAACTGGGCAGCACTGCCAGACTTAGGCAGGTTCACTTTTTTTGCCCAGCAGGATGGTTTTTAATGGGTTTGTGCTGCCACCCTGTATGATCCTTATGGGTCCCTTCCAGAATATTCTGTGAACTCTGTCTTCAAACCCACCCCACCCCCCCACCCCCCATCTCTAAAACTCTATCTCTTCACAACTGACAGGGAATGTGGAACAGTGACCCATGAATGGAATCTCAGGGGTCAGTCTGGGCCCAAGCTAAGTTCATTTGCGCCCTTGCTCAAAGCTGGCCTCACCAGAACAACCTGACCTCAGTCAGAAGGAACCTCCCAGCTCAAGAGTTAGACACGGATCTCCAAGTGCTGCTTCTGTCATCTACTCTGTCGTGATGAAGCCACATCTGGAGTAGCATGTCCAATTCTGGGCTCTCAGTTGGAGAAAGACAAGGAACCATGGAGAGGGTACAGCGGAGGGATACAAAGATGTTGAGGGGACTGGAGCATCCCTCTTACAAGGAGAGACTGAGTGAGGTAGGCCTGTTCAGTCTGGAGCAGGGAGGACTGAGAGGGGACCTCACCAATGCACACAAAAATCTTAAGGGTGAGTGTCAAGAGGGTGGGACCAGACCCTTTTCAGTGGTGCCCAGTGACAGGACAAGGGGTAGCAGGCACAAACTGCAACACAGAAATTTCCACCTGAATCGGAGGAAAAGCTTCTTAACCATGAGGGTGACGGAGCACTGGAACAGGCTGGCAAGAGTGCTGTGGAGTCTCCTCTGGAGATATTCAAAACCCACCTCGATGATGCAATTCTGTGCCACTGCTCTGGGTGAACCTGCTGTAGCAGGGGGTGGGATTAGAGGGATCTCCAGAGGTCCCTTCCAACCCCCACCATCCTGTGATTCTGTGTAATCACTTCGTACCATGTCACAATTTAACTCCTGTTTGAACTACAATGTATCTTCTAGGAAATCATCCAACCTTCATTTGAAACCTAAACATGAAATTTTTACAATAGGACTACATGCAAAGTAATTTCATTTCATAAAAATGTTCATAATTTCCTTACCAGAAGGTCAACAAAAATTGGTCCATTGCCTCAAATTCACCGAGCCAGAATTCTGGGCAGAAAACTATTTCATCTGGATTTTTAAATTCAGTTCTATTGTAAGCCAGTACACTGATAAGTATTGGAAAAAATATATGAATGTACACATAGGTTTTACTAAATAAGTTAGCATAATTACTACTTCTATTCATTTCAATTTGAACTGTGTGGACCATGAATTACCATCAAAAGTACCTCTTCCTTTTTCATCAAGGTAACTCCATACTAGGTACTGCTGTGTATTTTAAATTTTAAGTTTTAACAGACCTTTACTTGACTTACTTGTATTTAAGCCTTCCAGCATGTAAATCCAACATCAGCCTTTCTGTGTTACATACAATAGAAACTAGGAGTTAACAGCATTTCTGGTTAGCTGCCCTCCCTCTTTCAAAGAAGGCTCATCCCAGAACTTTATTTTTACACCTTTTATTTCTACATCTGGTTAATCAAACAGGTCCTTCATTGGCCTTTAGCCCAACCAAGTCCACTCACAAATCACCTGTGTTAATTAGCTGAAAAAGCTTCTGAGATTACAAGCAAGTATCATTCAGGAAGAAAGACAAGCTGGTTCCATGGCAACATGGAAGTCAATGAGCCCACCTTGAAACCCCAAAACAATGGGCCCTTTCAGACAGGGAGCAGAGGGGCGGGACCCTTATTGAGATGTTGGGTTCTTTCAGACTATTTGCCAGTGAGCCTTTTTTTTTTTTTTTTTTTTTTAAGGAGAAAAGGCACACTGTAAACTTGCCTTGCACAAGTTCATTTGATTTTGGAGCCTATTACCAAGACACTGTTGAACTCCCCTCGACCAGCCCTGCCTCAAAAAGCAGCAGCACACAGCACAATGAAAGGCAACCTTCTTGCAGCCCTGTCATTTTGTTCAGGGATTCACAATTGCAATGTGACACACTTCAGAATTGTGATCCTACAACCACCAGGAAAAAGGGATGGCCTCCAGGGTAATATGCTGTCCTAAAGAAGAAAATTTGGAGAAAATTTGTGACAAAAAAATTGGCAAATTTAGCATGAAAAAAACCCAAACTCCTATCCATCTCAACTGACAGAAAACTTACAGACCTGCACTGAATTTCCCAAAGCCAGCTCTGCCCTAGCATCACAAAAAGCTTAGTAATATTGCAATTTAGGAGAATATTTCCATATAATGGCTGGTCATGGCAGCCCAACATTCCCTTTTTGGTTTTAGGTTTATCTCACTGCTTTCCACAGAGATGTTCTATAATCTCTTTATTCTCCTTAGAGATCTGGTCTAGGAACAGTGATACAAACACAAGCGTTTGTACCAACATGCTGTTCAACCAGCTCAAGAGCAGTGACATAATGAGTTGAAAATCATAGGTAAGTACAACGCTGTGCTCCAGCTTAATCATTCACGGTTCCTTTTTAACTCCTGTTTCTCCTACTTATGCAAGTTGCACTTACATATGGGGGAACTTAGTAGAGGGGAAACACTGCACTCAGCCAGTGAGAGGGGAAGGGATCTCAGTCCCACTGCTTGGAATGGGAAGTCGTAGTGCTGGCATCTCCAACACTAAGTCCAGACAGAGACATAAACATTTCTGGAAGAAGATCTCATGACCACCTTACCAGTTCCCATTTTAGCCTTGCTGAGGCAGTTTGATGACTGTGGGCCCCAGGAAGCATCCATGGCACCGAGGTCCATGGGGCCAGGTCTCCCACCCTGTGGTAGCATAGCTCCTTTCTCTCCTCCTGGTTTGCCTCCTTGGAGGTCTCCTCCAGCACCTCCTTCCCCCCTCTGCTTATTCCTTAGCTTCTCAGGTGCCCTGATCACCATGGAGCTGAGCTGCTGGGTGACAGCCAGAGCACCAGGTTGCAAAAAGATGGCACAGATTAGGCTTTTTGTTTTGTTCTGTTAGTTTTACATTTGTCCACCACCAGCCCCCAGAGCCTGCAGGCCACAGGTTAGTTCCTCCTCCCATCCAGGTGAAGGGCTGCCTTGCTCCCATTACCTGGCCTTTCAAAGGGTTAAACTAGGGAGCAACATAGAGTTTAGATCCGGACAAGAGATAACCTCGGCGTAAGTTTCTTATTCCCTGGAACTTCTGAAAATGCAGTTGAAAGAATTTATACTTTGGACTGTCCACTAAGAATGATTATCCTTGCCACAGTTATTTAGGTAACTTCAGATTAAATAATTTGCTTTTCAGAAGATAATTTTACTCACCAGCTCTCAACAGATGTGGCTCCGAGAGCATCAAGATTGCAGCAGTCACTGTACCTACGGATGGACCTGGCTATTACCTTACAGGATATAATTACAGAGCACAGCTACCACACCCACACGTCGAAGAGACCAGGTGTGCTCTGCCAAAGAACACATTTTAGTTAAACTCTCCAATAATCCTTTCTTCCCTAGCTGCTTTTTTATTTCAACTATAGATAGCTGAGGAGACAGTAAACACACACAGGGCAGAGATATCACCTTCCTGCAAAAGCTCTAGGAAATATTCTCTACTGTAATCTTAATAATTAAAATCCCCCAAAAAACCAGCCACAAATTCTGGTTCAAACTCTTGAAGATGTCAAAGCCATTTCAAACCAATTTTAGAAAACAAGCTATGATCTGAAAGCCCTGTTTTTCACTCTTACTATGATTGTTCTTTGCATACAGAAACAACTGCAAGAAAAGCTGAAACTTTATAGTCTAGTGCAGAAAATTAAAATCGCGTTATAATTACAGGCCTACAAACCAAATAAAAGCCATTCTAGGAGAGAAAGTCAGTATATAAGAGTGAGAATGCTTTCTATTGCAGGCATCCATACAACACTTTGTATAATATTCATACATGCAGAAACTGAGAGTACAGAGCAGAGACACTCAGTACATTAGCCAGACTACTTCAGCAGGACAGCCTAGCAAATATATGCATAGGATAATTGTAAGTAAAAATCAGGACTATTTGCCTCTATTAAAACTAACATTAGTGACCTGAAATACATAAAAGGAAGAGTAGATCATTGTCTTTGAAAGGACTCAGTTATCCAAGCTCACAACAGAATGAAGCAGAGAGAAATTCCTATAACAAATAATTGAATGAGAAAACTATTAAAATGTATTTCCATAATTCCCTTTTGCTTAAAAGCCCCACACAAGAAAAAATTCAAAATCCTTCACAACAGACTGTATGCACTATCACATATCTTTAATTACCTGCACACACAAATTTATTTCACTCTCAGCAGGCTTACCAGTCACCTGCAGTGGCAGAGGAGTGCAATGGTCTAGCCCAGCAACCTCCCAGTTAGTTCTTAGAGTCAAGGGATTGAAAGTGGGCTGTGACTGCAACAATTATTTATAGAGATCCTTCCCTTTTAAAATATCACAGAAAAGTTTTTAAAGTTCAGAGGCATCCACCACAAATAAAACAGACCTAACTCTGGAGCAGAACAACATGACTACTCACAGGAGTAAGGACTTGCACAGCAGCCAAGCTTCTAAAGGCAGACAGTGCTCCTCCACCTTCATGCCCATATGCACCTCCCCTCAGCAGCCAGCCCCCAGCTCTGAGCACATCTACAATGTCATGGAGTCACTGCATTACGCTCCAGAGGCGGCACAT
Source organism: Acropternis orthonyx (assembly GCA_035583155.1). Taxonomy (NCBI): domain Eukaryota; kingdom Metazoa; phylum Chordata; class Aves; order Passeriformes; family Rhinocryptidae; genus Acropternis; species Acropternis orthonyx. Next base: position 12,293,057 of record JAWWEU010000138.1, read on the forward strand.
CAAGCAACAGTGAGAAAGAGCTGCACAGTTCCTCAGTCCCTGACAGCATTCTGCTAGCAGCGATCTCCACATTATCAGCCATGAGACAAAGACACACAGCACTATCCAGTTTCAGTAGAACCAGAGAGAAAAGGCATGTTTGTTTGAGAGGCCTTCTATTTGTAGAGCACTTTGAAGTCAAAGTTTCTGCATCTTACTCATTTGCTCTCGGAAAACGATTAATACAGTCTGTAGAAATTACTGTGTATCTGACATGACATGAAGTGACTGCAAAGTTGGTACCATTAAAAAAAAGGAAAAAAGTCTAAAGTACCTTGAACTATTCTTTCCACCTTTCTCATCCAAACTGCATCAATATGAATTGCTACAATTCTTTCTTCCTCTACCTGACACTAAAGTAAGTAACAAGGTCAATTAAAAGACTTTGAAAGGATGGAATGGTTTTTAGCAGATTAGTTAGAACAGTGTTTAAACAGCTACAAAACTATCCTTGAAGAAAACAGCATGTACACTTAGGCTTGTCTCAGCCTGACACAACTAGGAACTGCTGCTGTTAGTCCTTAAATACAAGGGACAAAGCACATCTGCAGCAACAATTCTAGCAGACAGTCCATTCGCTCTGCTCAGTCAGTAACAGTTTGAGTAAGCTTTTGGTACCCGAATAGGCCAGACTTAGGGTTTGATTTGACATCTTTTACTCATACAATTATCCTTAGTTTCATGTTAATGCCACTGGACTGCAGGCTGTTGCCCTAAGTCTCATTCCCACTCTCACATATTCCTCTCCCTGTTTTGTCCTTCGCCATTCCCACCTCTTCAGAGCTCCCAGTCACGAGTCTGCTGGGAACAGTGGGTCAAACGAACAGCAGAGACCAGTTTTCTGTTAGAACAATAAACTGATCCAACTCACCCTTTAATCAATTGATACAGCACAACAGAGGCAGGAAACCATAATCAGGACACAGGGTAGTCCACACGTAGATCGGCTTAAGTGCAATGTAAGACTGCACTTCATGGAAGACAGGGGATACAAGGCTTGAATTTAAGTATTCAATTGTATTTACTTCTCTCACTTTGATGGGCTCAGCTCTTCACAGGATTAGTCTTTTTCTTTGCTGGCTGCAGTGGCATGAGGGGGAAAGAATCTGACCTCACTAAAGATTTGCGAGTACTTGTGAATCCTTAATTCAGAGAAGTCAATGGAAACTTCTGACTGACTCCAACAGAGGCAAGATTGGGCTTGTTATCAAAATATCCTTCTCATGCAAGTCCAAATGCCACTTTATCTGGTGACTGAGTATAGGCTGTGTCTTGGGGGAATATTTTGTACTGTGTGCTCAACCCTAAGTTGATATTTAAAAAAGGTACTTTGTGCATGCACCAGAAATTGTCATTTTTTTATACATGTACAAAAATATACATATAAAACTACACATATATACAAAACACTACCTAAACATTTTCCATACAGCCCACATTTAAAAGCATCCATGAACAATATTTAAATGTCTTTTTGAGGGTATCTTCACCTTTACCAGTAGCAAGAGAGGACCTATGAATTTTGAAGTTAGACCTCCACAAATATAGTCCAATATAGGAAAGAAGTAGTTTACATACTCAGTTCCTTGTTTCCTTTTTATCTCTCATTAATGACCATGGAACAAAAATAGTGTTCCATGTCTTGCACTTGTTACACTGCTGCTCCCTGACATTTGGGATTGCCTCACAGTCATCTCCTGTCCGAGCACAGGAAGATCCCCAGCTATTCAGCTCTCAATATCAGGTATTTTTAACCCTTTTCAGGGCTACTTTCTTCCCATGCTATGAAAGACTTCACATTTAATTTCAATCCATACCAAAAGCCTCGCAGGGAAAAGAGCAGTGGATGCACCTGACACACGAGATGACTGGACAAACATGCCAGGGAAGGAGTTGCTGTGCTGCTTTGCCACATGTTGCAAGGGCTCAAGAGGAACACACTGTGCAGGGCAGCAGTCGCTGCATACACGTACTCCAGTCCAGTGGTGTCACAGACTGAACTGTGGTGGGGAGGAACTGCCAATGCTGTTCCAAGGCTGGAACCACTAGGCTACTTATGCTGCTCCTTCCAAGACAGAATTTTAGTATAAAGACTATGTATAGTGGAGAATATATTTCCCAGCAATGTATTAGCTACTAGACCATAAAAATCACCATCCTAAGACAGTAAATAATTACACTGAGATTGATAAACTTCCTTGCCTCAGCTGCCATAGGCTAAGTCGAGACTAAACACATTTGTACAGCACTTAGTAAACTTTCACCATTTGAATAGCTTTCCTGTTATTGTCAAACCTATAAGCAAATAATCCTTCTGACTGACCATATGGTAGAAGTACAGCAGTGCAGAGAGGCAGCAGCATGAGAGAGGAATTTAACATGCCAGTAGAGTTTGTAGAGGCATCTCTCAAAAGCAAGGAACAGCCAGTCCTTACAATGAAAGTTCCAAAAATGTCATTTTAAGAACAAATTGCTCTGGCCTATAGCCCTGCTTAACACCCTCTTTTTATAAGCAGATGTTTAAAGGTCACATTAGGTCCTTTTATAAACTAAATCATATTAGCAATGTTCGTTCATTTCGCAACCACATTTACAAAGCCAAGATTTTAGCACCCTATTGAATCTTAACCTGCTTGTGGATCCAGGATCTTTTAGATACTGGTTGCAGTCTGTAAGACTTATCCTTGCTTGATAGGGAACATTTAAACAAACTGGACATACACAAGTTCATAGGACCTGACAAATGTGTCTATAAGTGCTGAGGGAACATGCTGATGTTGCATGGCTACTCTTGATTATAGCTGAAAAGTCACAGTGACTAGGAGAGGTTCCCAAGGTCTGGAAGAAACCAAATGTCACTTCTATCTTCAAGAAAAGCAAGAAAGAGGAACTGGGAAACTACAAGCCACTCAGTTTCACCTCAGTCCCTGGAAAGCCAGTAGAGAAAATCCTTCTCAAAACGAACTCCAAACACACAAAGAATAAGAACATAATCAGTAACAGTCAGCACAGATTTGTAAAGGGGAAATCATGCTTAATCATCCTGATAGTATTTTATGATGGGATGACAGGCTGCATTGATGAGGGGAGATGACTGGATGTTGTTTACCTTGACTTTAGTGAGGCATTCAACATCCTCATAGAGATGCTTTAATGTCCTCATAGAGAAAGTGATGCAGCACAGGTTAGGCAAATGGAAGCAAGATGCATTGAAAACTGGCTCAATTGGCACTTTAAAATGGCACTTCAAAAACAAATTGAGTAAAATTTTACTTTTTATTTACATAAGAACATGTGAACGAAGTCATCAGAATTAAAGAAGCTCAATATCATAAAGGATGGGGCCCTCTGTTTCAATAGTTACAACTTTAAGAGGACCTTCCCAATCCAATCCAGCTGGGATAAAGATACCCAGCACACACGACAGCCAAGTGAGGTGTGTCCTTCCTTGTGACCTAGCCTGGAGACTTCACTTCCTTGTCATCTGCGGGCTAGCAAATAATTCCCTTCACTAAACAGAGAGGCAATAGACTAGCAAAAGCCAGCAACGGTGACTGGCTTAAAAGTGGACAGCCGGCTGAGAGAAACATAGGTCCTAATTCTGATTTTGTATCACTTCAAAAATGACCAAGTACACTAATGTCAGAAGAAAAAAGCAAAAAATCTACATCCCAGATTCTTGGGAGCTTCCACTAGTTTAAGAAAAAGCATAATTTATCCTGAACATAATTTAGCAGCATTAAATAACACCAGAGACACAACACTTAAATGCACCAGACACAAACATCATCTTAATCACACTTCTGTAAAAGCTCCTGACCAAAACTGAGTATACTCTCCCAACACACTGCTGGAGTGTCACCAGAAATACATCTCTCTCTTCATGGTTTTGCAGTTATGTTGTACTGTTTTATCTTGTAGAAGAGAAGCCTTCACACTGTCCAAATCCTTAGGCTGCAGTAAAAACTCTACCAACCACACAAAAATTTTAGTTAAGGAATTTACCTAGCTAGAATTTCTCCTCTTCTCTGCATATGCCTTTTCTAATGGTTGATTTTAGGATGTCCACAAAAATGGTATTGCAGAAATCAGTGGCTGTCACTATAAAATCAACACACAGATCCAACACAAGACTTAAGGACATCATCAGTGTTAGCACATTTAAAGGTACTAAACTTGTTTTCCTGGCAAAATGTTTCTTCATACACAGCATCTGCTGATATTTAGAGCTTAAAGTATGTTGGAAATACTATATACTTCATCAATGGCAGCCAACAGCTTTTTGTCACCTTTATCACTGTTCCTATTGACAGCTGCAGAGTGAAACACAGAGGGGTATTAGAAAAATGACTAATGGTCACACAGCAGTTCCACAGTCAAAGCTATTTTTTTTCTTCCAGCTTGGCACTTTCACTATGACTCAAGGTCTTTTCTCTTAGAGCAGACCATCTTCTTGAATTCTTTTATGTCAGCAATGTGAAGCAAATAAGTGTTTTCAGAAAACAGGAACTGATGAGATGTAAACAACAATGAGAACACATCTGTGAGGTTGTCATCTAAAGAGAGCACACTACAGTAATTTATGGTCATTCACAGAGTAAGGTTATTCAGTTTCCTCCCACCAACATTTTGATTAGGCCAATTCTGCCTTCATTTGTACATATATCTTTTCTGTCTTTAAACAAATACACAGTGTCACTGTTAAAGCAAAGCAAATAAAATTCTGTCAGAGATATCTGTTAGGATTGCTTTTTGTTTCTTCCGTTTGGAATTTGAACAGCATGTTTAAAGAAGACAGCTCAAGGATAGTTTTACAGAGACTGCATTTTAAAGAGTGAAGACACTCCAGGGCCTCTTAAATCATAAAATCTCCCCAATCAGTTCAATGGCTGGACTAAGGGAAAAATCGGATGTTCTGTGACTTCTGCCCGCCTTGAAGGCAGCAGGGGAAATCAAGTAATTGAGAGTAGAAGCATAAGAATAAAGGCAAATGCTCAGGCTTTTTGATCTTTTAAGTGTCCTTGACCACAGACTGAAAGATTGCATACCAGCAGATGAAATGTGATGATTTTAGATCTTTTTAACACAAAAAAACCCTCTAGAAACCTTTTAAGTACAATTCCTTTGAACTGAATATATCTCTTCTAAGAACAGTCAAATTCATAAAAATTTCTGCTAGCCTAGGTAATACAGACAGGATCCCACTTCTCTGCTACTCTTGAATTCATGGTCCTTTCAACATTCTTTCTATGCTCAGCATATCAAGTAAAATACAGGGAGCATCATTTGTCCATAACAACACTAAGTATCAATGCCCATCATAAATATCAATTTACTTAGAACTACTCACCACATACACACAACTCCAATTTCACCAGGAGAGCTGAAGAGTCTTACTGGCCAGTAACTTGCACAGAATCTTGTATGAACATTGTATGTTCTGCCCGATATTCAGGTCATTTCTAGGTACTACGTTTCAAGAGAGTCAGGGAAGGCAAGGGTGAGACACTCCACCTGGCCTCCCTACTTTTGCCTCTGTCAAAGATATATATTTGCATGAAGTCTTGTATCGCAGTTCACAACTGATGCAAGCAGGGACTTTGAAGTCACTGCAATCAACAACGTATTTGGCTCATTTTGCTACTTCAGCCTCATGTTTGTTTAGGCTCGTTTGACACTGACATGTTCAGAACAGAATACAGAAAATTGGTGTATTCTTGCATATCTTGGCATTTTAAGTTACAGTACTAGTGTTGTCCAGCATATAGCAAAAAGGAATGGTCACCTGGTTTTGCCCAGGACCACAGTTCTACTCATTACAAAACATGCTACCATGATGTAATGGGTCATTTAAAGCTACCTAAGGCCAAACAATCTCTCAGTACCTCAAAGACTGATCTCTTTTTTCATCTGAGCAACTTCCCAGAGTTGCTATACATAAGCCCCTTTAAATTTAGTAACTACAAGTAGAGACAAATTTATCTCTTAACAGATCTAAATAACATAGCAAATGTATGAGCCTGGCATGAGTACAGGTCAGCAAAACACCAAAATAGACTAAGAGGGAGCCACCTCACAGCTTAGACACTGTAAACTATCCCTCCCTGCTTTTGTGCTCTAAACTATGAAAATGCTACATACAGAGAAAGCAAGAGTCAGAATAACTACAAAGAATGTTCAACTTTTCACATATCTTTGCCAACTTGTATTTCTGAGCCAAAGTCATTCTCTGTACTGTGCAGGAGACAGTGCATTAACTTGGAACAAGAGAAAAGTTCTGTTTGAATACTCTCTCCACATACATTTAACCCTGAAGTATTCTGAGCATTAAGTGGTAATAAAATACATCTTTTGGACTAAGTGCCTCCTAAATCAGAACTTTTCAGCACTGCTGGGAATCAGAATATTTTACATCTTTGAAATATCTAGTTTTTAGGCTCAAGATGCTTTCTACAAACAACACACACAATTTCAGTGTGAACATCTCACAATTATAAACATTTCTACAAATGGATTACAAGGAAGTGCCAATCTTAAGATTCTTCACTCCCAACTCTCAAGACAGAGTCCTCATTCTGATATGAAAAACAAACAAATCAACAAACAACCAAAACCAGAGGAGCTATATTCAAGCCACTGACGCTTTTGTGGTACAAGTTAGATGTTCACAGCCCCCATATCTAAGATACTCACTCGTAAAAACTGCCTTACAGGCCACATCTTCAGTGGGCTGAGAGTAAAGTACTACTGTGAATGTATTGGGTAGAAGGGATCTACAAATTCAAGAGTTTCCACGAGTATCTAAAATGTTTAAACATTCACTTGTTTCTCATATGGTTTAAACCACAACTCTGAATAGAGGAAGTACGTTTCTTCAGTCATTCTGTACAACCTTGGTCATCAATCTATGGCTCACATATGTTGAACTGGATTCATAAGACATAATTCAATGTATAACTATTAGCTTCAGTCATTTTGAATTCAGAAGTTTTCAAAAGCTGCAGTTCCCATTTTTCAGGCCCTCTTTAAAGGGCAGAACGGAAAGGAAAGAGATCATTCATATTGAAAAGGAAAAAATAAATTGCGTACAGTTTGGAAGAGGGAAAATGTAAATCCTGATCTTGTCAGGTTCCTTTCAGTACAAAGGTAGCCTATGTTGTCTAAGGCGGTTTCATATCAAATTAAAGATATAAGAGCTACGTGCATAATTTTATCTTGACAGCAACAGTACTGTCTTCTCAATGGACCTACTGAAAATGGAAGTGTTCAAATCACCCTCTGCTTTTAGTATTTTAATTCCAACAATTAGAGCAGAAGAAGTACTTCCAAGAAGAATCCAATTTCTTGGATTTTAAGAAGAAAAAAAATCTTACAGGTTTAAAAAGAGCGCAGTATTGACAATAGTATTTTGATAACATCCAAGTATCAAGGCCTTAACATATACTGGACTGACCTGAACGTGCATCCTGATTTTTTCATTGGATTTTTCCCTTGTTCAGGAAGAACTCTTGCTGCTGGGAGGAGATGGACAAGACTTCTGACCCCTGCCCCTGCACTTGCTTAAAAGGGAGGGCAAAGGTCACACAGAAGGAAAAAGGGTTTTAAGCTTTCAGTGGAAGGGCAGATGTGAGCTGGAATTTAGCTGGAAGGAGGAAAAGGAGAGAGGAATGAAAAGGGGGGGAAAAAAAAAAGAAAAATTCAATCTGCTCACAGCTCTTCTACAAATGCTGAGGCATACCAAACTAATTTGCAAGGCTTTAAGGATTAAAGTACAGGCACTTGTAGTAAAAATAAATAAAAGAGCTTTTCCATTCCCATAAACAGCTATTGCACCTTTCCAGTTAGCCTCACTCTCAAGTTCATCCACTATAATTTCAACCTTCCTCTCAGTTACCATAAGTGCTGCACAGTTTTCAGTGCATTCCCCAGGACACAGACTTCACTTATGCCCTTCAGACCCATGAAGGCTGTGTGATGAATGTGATAATCAAACACAGTCAAGTTCATCTTTCATCATTCTTCCTCCAGCATCAGTAGATGCATCTCCCTAAGGAATTTAACTCTCCACCACTCTCCATTTCCCCCATAAATAGGAACACTACAAACCTTGCTGCTCTAGTTTGCTACTGCTGAGCTCTACTCTGATACTTTAAAAAAAGAGGAACAGAAGATGTCCAGTATTCATGCATGCAGGATCAAAAAACTTTTCCTAAGGTTTGCCAGAAGAGGACAGGGAAAGGTTCCTCTTTCTGCCTCTGGTCGAGTCTGTTTGAACCCTTCCCTGCACTCACATTGTGCAGGGTGGAGTTCAATATCCTGTAGTGCAGCAGGTGGTAGGATGGCTCTTCACAGACTCATTACTGTCCCACAACACCAGTAGATTTGTCTGCATATCTGGTTCCACTCACCACTAAAGAGGAGAGAGGTGACAGACACCCCAAGCCCAATTAACAAAGATGAATGGCACAGGATATGGAATTTTAGGTGCCACTTCAAAATAGTGATCAAAAAGAAAGTTCCTGTTTATTCACCTGGTAAGTTCCTGTATTTATAGGTAATTGGGATGGCTTAGAACATGAACCAGCTGCCTGGGTGCTCAGTAAGGGAACCATGGTTGCTGTTCATCCTCATTTTGAACACTAGCTATTGTCCAAAATTTCAGGGGCTGCAAGACTTAACATTTCTGGCCACACAGTATACAAGAAATAAAGGTCAGAAGAAAATATTTGAGGTTTTTTATAATCAGTGGTAGTTGGTCACAGCCAGAACCACATTTATTAACAAATATAATACGATAAAGTTATTTAATGTGTCTGAAACACATCTGGTTAGATATTCTATATGTATCCAGATAGCTAAAGAAATACATAAAGTAAAAAGACTGCACTGTGCTCCTCTTTGTTCCAAATTATTGTACTTAAGAAACATTGCATATTTTCCCATTCACAAACAAGACTGTTTTTATCCTTTTGCTAGCATGTAATGTAATACTACCACTACTGAACCTAAGAGGTGAGGGAAATTAGCATATTTAGTAATAATTAAAGCATTAATATCCTTACTGACTACAAGTCAGGAGAAGTATTTCACAGTCTATTGCTCAAATTCCTCAGTGAAGCTGTAACACAACAGGATGACACCTTCAGTCAGACTGAGGAAGGAACATTGTTGTTTATATATTTTCCTTACAAGGCCAACAAATACAGAGATTTGCAAAATATCCCAGTAGGAAGACTTCTGAAGAGAACTTCATGAAATACTTAATTTTGTGCATGTGGTCTAGTATTTGGTTGCTTTCGTAATGATTAGAAAAGAAAAAAGGACCAAAGAGAAGACTCACTAGTAGTGAAATCTCCTTGAAATTACAAGCAAGAAGCCGTTTTCTAATTAATTCTAGCTCAAAAACTATTTCTGAATTCATCAATGATCACAAATCCTCATTTTAAAGACTGATCATTACGTTATTCCTGAGGGGGGAGATCAAATATTATTAAAATACCTTAGAGAAATGTGTTTAGATGTATTTTGTCTTTGTTATGACAATAGTGACCATAACCCTTGCCTTGACATGAAGGAATGTGTGTATCTCACAGGAAAGCTGCAACCTTTTGCACCTAACCCCATCAAAAAATCCCAATCTCAGCACAACTGTGTTGTCATAAGAAGCTTCACCAGAAACATAAGTGATAGAACAGGCAGGGCTGGGAATTAGCAGGAAGCATTTATATCTCAGTCCATCCTGAGCTATCAGGGGCTCTCATGACTTAGGCTTTCTTTCAGATGAGATAAAAACCAGAGGTCCCAGCATCTGGTGGCCATTAGGAAACCAGAGATACTGGAGTTATTAGACACTGAAACCTGATCATGTTCCAAGACAAACAATTATATTCAGCCTTCCTAGTAATTCCATACTGTTTCAGAGAAAATCACATCACCTACCTATCCAAAGGTGCTGTGCAAGCTTTATTGCTCTGCTGCAAAACAAAACACTAACACTGCAGGAGTACGCTGCACTCCACAAGGACACGACACTTGCTTCATGTCTTTTATCTGTTGTCTGACAATGGCTGTATTAGGTTTTGTGACTGGCATAGCTACCCCAAGCCCCCCTTCTCCAGAGTGCACGGCCTGCAATGGGACCTACAGAAACAGTTCACACGGATGCAATCCCTCCGAGCTGCGGGAGTAGCATTGCAAGGAAAGGGTAGGTGCCCAGCTGCACAGCATCCCATCCTTCTGCTGATCTCTCAGGTACATCTACATGCCAGTTTACAAGTGTTTCTCATAGTGTGGACAATTTTTGTGTCATGAGTAAGCACTGACATTCCCTATGCCACTCACTCATTTGACCTTGGTGCTCCCAAATTACCACTCTTACCATCCTCCTTTGGTCATAAAAAGACCCAGGTTAATAACAGTTATTCTCCAAGTCACGCCTCAGTTAAATGGATAAATTAGCTCAAAACTAGATTGGCTAAATATCCTCTCCTTCTTTAACCTTCTTCCACAGATGAAAAACATCAGTGGGACCTACTGAATAACTCATCTGGATACGATGTCAAATTTACCCTGAAACTCTTTCCACCTGGCTGTTACTGTTCTTTGAGACTCCCAAGAGGTCAGAACCAAGCAATAGCTGTATATAAACATACACCCACACGCATTTTTACTTGCATCAAGTATAATAGCTTTGGATACTCTAATGTTAATCTTACTCAAGGATTAGAACCCTCATAAATTTCTCACTTTGTTAGAGGGGTGTGTAATGTTCCTACAGTGAACACTGAGATGTTCTTTCTGGCTTGATGGGTGCAGATTTTACCTCAGTATATGAAATAATTTGTCATCTTCTGGAAGAGTTAATGCCCCTGTTTTTGCAAGGAAGAGAAGAGAATGATCCCTGTGGATTGCTGATCATTGACTCAAAAGATTTATGATCTGAGCTATCACATCAACAATCAGCTTAACAATAAAATCCTGTTGCAGAAAGGTTCCTTTTTTATGGTCTATTTTCATGCCAGCAGCATAAAGCACAGCTGTGCTCTGAGCTCACCATCCTGCCCCAAGACTGAGAAAGAACAGTTTTGGGAGCAATGACAATTGTTTCCAAGACTTTGCTCAGCCAGATAATTATCAACACCCTCCTACTGCAGTAAGTGATTTTAAATTAAAATCAGACTTGAACCTCCACTTCTATACCCAGGAACAACATTTAACTCAAGTATTCTCTAGGTTTTAAGCGGCAGAGGAGCTGCCATCCTTAAACAGAATGATATCAGAGGAAGCTGTGTGTACACACTTTCTTAAACAGCAGCAGCACAATTCTATGGTTGGTGTGATGAGACTGCCCCTTGCTGAGCAGTATTTTCCCAGGATTTCTTTATGTTTTGCATCTATCTGGCAGGTTGCAAATCTTTTGAAGTAGGGATTGTATTTCAAGTCTGATTTTTCACATACGAGAGCACAGGAGGGTCAGATGTGGTGACCTGAGTTCACAGGTGTGAGCTTACAGATGTAGCAATAAAAACATGAGAAAGTTCACAACTTCACAAAGTGATCTATCAGAGAAAAAGGAAGTATGCCATGTGCACATGAAGGTACTTTATCTCAGAGGTTTTTAACAAAGTTGATATAAGTAGTATCTGAAGGGTATTTTTTAAAATGTAAAATCTGAATAAAATTGCATGCTCTGGACTTCTGGTAAGTGCTGGATTTCCTTCCTCTAAGCACAAGAAAAACAACTCACAGCTATCTGTACTCCCACATTCATCACACAGACCAACTTCTGCTGTGATAGGCACAAGACCTACAGTTGCAGTGGGAGAAATACAATCAGAGCTAAAAGCTCAACGCATGAACTGATCCAAACATTAACTTCCTAACCTCCCCCCCACCAGAGGCAAACAGCAATCTCACACTGCAGAGCGAGATTGTACACCCTGACACCCTGCAGGCTTCTTTGTGCTACGGAATACATTAATAAGGGCAAAAGGTTATTTTCCAGCAAAGTTTGTAAATTAAATTCTATAGAAAACCAAACAAAAGGTTACATGAGCATTCATTTATCCATGAGCAGGGAACTCAAAAGAAAGTATTTCATTTCAGATTTTGCAATGTGTCCTAACAATGGCAACTTATACACTGCAGGTACTCTGCAAACAAGGCTAAATTAATTAATATCAAATTTCAGTCTAATGACCTGAGAAAGGTTTCAAATTAGTTTTTTTTTTTTTCACAAAATGAATCTCAGTAAAGACCTTTGATAACAAATAGTACAGAAAGAGTAACTCAAAGGAAGAACACAGTTTATTTGATTACTTTTAAAGCATGTAGACTTGCAAAGTGGTGCAAATGGGAAATAAAGAATAGATTAGGAAGTTACCTAATTTATTTAGTTAGATAAGTTGACTTATCTTAAGGTGTAAGTTGTCTTACTTGTTTGGATTTAAACCAGCTACAGAAATATTCCCTGCCTCACACTGAACCAGACACCTTGCACTTACTGTGTTGAAGGTGTAGAACTTTGCACCAAATTACACATTAAACTGCAGAAAGGGACAGAGCAGAGGCTTGCTGCGGACCAGTCAGCCACAGCTGCCCTCCTTCCTCCCTACAGACACGTGCACCCACATGCAGGGCACAGGCACAGCCTCCTGCTAGGGAAAGGCAACAGCAAACAGGATTCCTGGCCGTGGCTGGCTTCTCTGCTGGAGCTTCTCACTCCATTTAACAGCTTTTCTCCTCCCACAAACTCCAGCTCATCCAGAGACACAGAAATTTAAAACAATATTCAGAGAAAGCGCAATCAATTACTGTCATTTAAAAGCTGTGCTTTGTTCTGAACACTTAGCTGTGTCCAGTGTGCAAACATGACATAACCAACACAGCAGATCCTGCAGGCCAAAAAAGTATGATTTATATTCTTTTTTCCTGACTCTTTAACCCAGACCTTTCTAAACAGACCTCCATCCAGCTTGTCAGAAATCCTGACTCCAACAGCTCCAGGTGTCAATTGCTTCATACAGAGATGTAAGAAACCCCACAGCTGACAGGTCTGAGATAACCCAGTCTCAGCGAAACTGCCTCCTGATTTCTGATTTCCTCAACTCTGCCAAAGTCAAGCATCCAGATGTTACATACCAGGTCTCTACAGTCAAGCACCTGACTCATAAGCTGTGGAAGAAAACCTGACACTTTTAGGATAATTTTTTCTTCTCCTAGTTTCCTCAACTTTTGTCTAGGATTTAGGGAGAGAAACTGATATTTTATTTAAAATATAAAAAATTAGCATGTACTACTGTTACAAGGATAGCATTGTAATGCTAGTACAGTTAAGACTCGTGAAATCCTTGGTGCTTTTAAGCCAAACCCTCTTGTAATACTTCAAGTAAAAAATGTGGCATCACCTGTATCCCCACACAAAATACTGCTATAGTTATGGTTTTATTTACATTATGCCTTCAGAACTTGAATGAAGTAACACCAACTTTGTTCCCTTGCTTTACACAGATGCTGTTTGTTTGGCCCTGTCTAGGTTTTTATATAATAATAATTTTTACCAGCCTCATGTCACCTGAGTAGAATATACGTAAAGAAAAGAACACGATTTAGGTACAGTCTTTAGTTCTGTGAAATTAAAACCGAAATTCAAAGTTGCATTCAGATCAGTTTTTACAAAACATATTTAGTATGTTTTTACCATCATTCTCTATTCACACATATTAGCAGACCTAATAGATTAGTCATGAAAATCAAGAAAGAAAAATACCTGTATCACTTTAGGAACTTGAGGAAAACACAAACAAGCACACATCCAACTTCTCCTCTAAAATTCTTCCTGTGTAACCAACAGGCACCTATTTTAAAGTATACCTTCCCCTCTGTGAGCAGCTCCCTCTACTACAATGACTTGAAAGAAAAACTGAATGTAGTTTTCCTTTTCCTGATAAACAGACATACAAACCACTGGGAGTCGAACATGCATGATTGTTTTACAGATAGCCACAAACATGGCATGGAGCATTCAAGGAAGTTACGTGAAGCCGTTCATCAGGCTATATTGAGAATAGAATCTAGGTTTCCTTGTTACTTATGCCACAACCAAGTCCTCATGTTTTATCTGCACAATACTAGCTTCCTGTCGTAACCATAAAATATCTGACAGAGGTCAATATCCTGCTACAGTTTCTTGGTATCATCACCCAGGAATTTGTGATTTCAGGCTTATCAAGCGCAGAGGCTGCAGTGGCTATAAACTGAGCAAGCACAGTAAATTTCACAACTCTGCCAAGTAATTGAATGAATTGTGGGAGTCTCATCTTACAGAGATAAACTGGTTCCAAGTAGAATTTGAATTACTTTCCTGCAGTAGTTTTATGATGAACTTATTTAATGGAAAAGCTTCAGTGCTTTTGTGCAACTTTTTCAAGATACAAGTTGATACTAGTGCTACTTTGATACAGTGTGAGCTAACATCTAAATAATCAGGCTTAAGATGCCACTGACATTTGATGTGCAAGGGAAATTAGGATTACTCACGCCAGACACTAAATTAAATTCCAAAAGAAACTGAGGCCCCCAATGACATGCTATGTAAGGTGCAGACTAAATTCTCAGTGACCTCAGTTAAATAAAACAGCCCAGAGTGCACCTGACAGCAGTGAGTGCTTTTCAATTGTCTCTGCCTTTCTTACATTTTCATCCACAACTTTTAAAGGTCTTACAAAACACTTTTACTGCTTATCTAGAAAAGCAAAATGAAAAAGGATACAATAGGCATTATTTTAAAAATAGAGAAAACTCCCAACATTCTTCAGAGGGACTAATCCTGCTCTTCCTTTTTTTAGAACAAAACCAGGCAGATAAGGCAGTGTTGTAAATCTGAGACCTGTAAGCTGCTGGGCTGCAGAAGGGCCCCTCTGAACAAGCATGTCATGGAGCTAGCCTGTACCTGTGTCTCACTGCACATTCCTCTGGCAAAGGAATTTAGGCCTGAAACTTGGTACCCCTCTGCCCTCCTCTGAGTGAGCTTGTAATACTGGAATGAAGAGGAGGGAAATAACTTTCTCCCTGGAATTTCTTTAATGGGAATTATAAGAACACATCTTAATGAAATAGATGCTGGAAGTATCTTGCCTGGTTATTCTTACACACGCAGAACACTTATTATTATATATAGAAAACACAGAACTACCTCAGCAAAATTTACCCCTGGTAAATTCAGTGTTACATAATCCAAACAAAATCTGTACCCAGTATCTCAGCACAATGATGTTTTCTGTGCAGGGAAAACTGTAAAACAATCACTCCAGATCCGGACAGTAATTTAGTAAAAAATGCAATAAAAAACTTCCCCAACCAATCAAAATAAAAACCCCAAGCTGCCTTTTCATTAGTTTCACAGGCTGAGAGATAAGAAAAAAAGGGCAAATGGATCTGGTGAGCTACAGGCAGCTGTGGAACACTTCAGGTAATTGCAGCTCAGAATGAAAATTATTAAACTCCTATTAATAAGTTTAGAAATTAAAAAACTCAAACAGCTTTTTGCTGAAATTTGCACAGTATCTATTGTTTTATGAATCAGACTTATGTTCAAAACAAAACCAAAAAACCTAAAAACCCCCCTGAAATAATTCAAAATCACAGCACTTTTTTTTTAACCATAGCTTTAGTTTACTTCTATCCGAAATACTTTGTAAATGCCTTGGTTTGTGGTTCATAAAGCGTCCTTGAATGGAGTTGAAAAGTTATAGTAACACTGGAGATCCGATATAAACATTAATTAATTCTATTCTACCACTGTCAGACTGTAGTTGACTCACTAGCTGGTTTTTAATCTTTGCCACTCCCCTCTGAAAGACGTGCAGAACTTGGCTGGATAGCACAAAGCTGAAAGATAAAAACAAATCAGATTCTTAGGGAACTTCACAGTCTCATGCTAGCCCATAGCAATAAAAACAATTAAACAGAGAGCCTTTAAGCAGCCATAATCAACATTTTGCAGTTTTGTGCCTTATTGGTTAGAGGTTCAAGCCTTCAAGATCTCCAAAGGCAGACTGTACAAGTCACCTCACTTGGAGAGGAGCCTTAGGGCACACAAAGCACCCGGTGCAACAGTTCAAAGCAGCAAAACTTGCATGGCTTGGGGCAAAGCTTTCTTCACACAGGCAGGGCAGGAATGCCAGCACTTAGCCTGCTGGAAGGACACCTGTAAATCCCTTCCAGGGGTGAAAGACAAGCAGTAATGCAACCAGCGATTATGTATCATGAAGTAAAAATTGTAACAAGTTTCTGCATATTACAGAAGGAAATGGTGTGAAAATGTATGTCCATGATAAATGAACCAGACAGAAGGGACAAGACAGACCAAATGTTGTTGCTGTCAACAAGCATGTTCATGGCAGGATTTGATCTATTCCTGCAACTCTCTCTGGGGGGCATGCAAACACATTTTACCCTCAATGAAAAATGTGTTCTGCCACATTAAAAGATGTTCTGACCCAGACCCCGAGTTGTACAGTCACAGAAGAGCAGTCTGCAAAACCTCTGAGGTAATTTTCCACAGATTACTTGAGGTATGGGAGGCCCTCAGCTCCCAGAGACCCTGCTGAGGGCTCACCACACTCCACATGCTCCAGGGCCAACACATTCACATGGAAATCGCACCACTAAGAGATACAGGTCAAACCACAGCTTGGAGCTCACTCTAATTATCTAGGCAGATTTTGGTTTAATCCTAACAAGATTATACCTTCAGAGAGATTAAGGTTGTTAAAAGTACCACAGAGCAAACCATATAATCACTACCTTGAAGAGACCATCTAAAGTATTCTGTTTATGGTCACCAACTCATTTAACTTTAAAACCTCTGCGGACCTCTGTGGTATTCAAAGAGTATTTTCTGTATCTATTTGTGGTAAAAGTAGGCTAAGCATCTGACATTTACTTTGGTGACTAGAACACTTCACATTTGTTAGAGCAGTGGTTTGAAAGCTTCTTCCTTTCACCACATTAACATATTTTCTCTACATTTGTCTTAAAAGCCAAGCACCATCTGTAGAAAGAGGTGTCACAGGTTGTTTCCACTTTAAGCCAAAACTACTTCATTAGGTTAAAAATGCGCTACTCTTCCTTTGTAAGAATGATCATATAAAGCTTACAACAAGTGAGAGCTGTTAAAAACTGTGTTTCTGATGAAAACAGATAGAAAACTTCTGCTAAATAGCAAGCAACGCATTTGTGCTACACCTATTCCCACAGTGAAAGTAAAGAGAACATGCATTTCAAAAGTACACCAGAAATAAAGCACCTTACTTTTGGCACCCAGGGCCTACTGGAAATAACCTCAGTCATGCCCACGAGACCAAGACTCACCATACTTTTATTCTTTCTGGTCATAAAGACTTGGCATGTTCTATGCAAAATATACATACACTGTGCGGTGCAATACAGGACCTGCCAACCTCACCTTCCAGCTGAATCCACACTTCACATGGGCTGCACTTCATACAAAAGGCATTTACAAAGATACATTCATTTTACAGATAATGTTCCAACTTTTCAACCCCTCACACACACTTTGATGACAGTCTGAAAAGCTCAAAAGGAGGGCTGAGGCTGAAAGCCTACAGGCTCCTTTTATGGAAAAGTCTGGAGACAACTATAAATTCTTAATTTTCCAAGCTTGCTGTTTGCTCCTGCAGGCTATGTTCTTCCAGCTCAGTTACACCCTGCTTTGTGGATAGCTTTAATCACCAAGTACAATACAATGATTCACCTTCCTATTGTTTTGATGTGTTTCCACTATAGTAGTAGCAATAATGCCAAATTGCTTTTAAAAAAATTAAATAAATATATTATACAGAATAAATTATATCTGCACACTCCTTCACAGCAAAAGTTTGACTGCTATAAGGAGAACTATTACCACTTTAGAATGGTCCTGCTCCTCTTTGGGAAAGTCAAGCCATTATTCAATGTGTCAATTAATGTATTTAACTTTGCTACAGTAATGAGATGAGTTTATATGTATTTCAGAATACATTTTGTTCTGAAAGATTGACTTGCCAGATTATGAATTCTAAACAAATTTTAACTTAAAAGTAAAGTATTAAGAGCAATAGGTTCATCAATTCTTCTATAATTACATACTTTTCTAAGGAAACACTTTGTGATTTAAGACTTTGTCCACAGAGAGATGTCTTATTACTTCTGAGGGCAAGACCTTAATAGCAAATATTATCTTCAATGATTCAAACAATAGGTTAAGGAACATAAGAAGCCAACTTGAAAAAACTCTAAAGCAATGAGAACAGATAAGGCACATACAGAACAAATTAAAAAAAGTCAGGAAAAGACAAAGCACTGACTTGTTGCTATTAAGAGCTTCAAAATTATGCTACTAGCAAAAAGTAAAGCTGGTGCCATTTAATTTGCAGAGACTCTAAGAAGCACAGCTGCATTTATAAGTCCATTTCTTGCTTAGTTGCACTTTCATTTTCCTCATCTCTACTTTTTAGGTCAAAACCAACCCTCCAAACAGTTCATTTATGCAGTTGGCTTTCAGCTTACTCTGTAAAAACATTTTATCCCAACCTCTAGAAAGCTGCAGGTTTTGATCTGTCAGCCAGAAAAATAAGCTATGGAAACACTTAATGTTGCTGTTGCTACCTTGTTTCCAACCTCTTTCCCCTTCAGTGGAAATTGAAAAATGACAAATATGCAAAACTGATGAAAAATGACATATTAGCCTCATATCTTACAGCAACCTTGATGTATTGCCTTTACCAGCTAGTCCAGATACAACACCTAGATGATGTTTAGATTTTACCTGTGTTATACATCACATTGGGGTCTTGCCAAATGCTCGTGTCAAGGATGGAATCGTTTGCTCCTATTACTAACGGGGAAAGCAAGGAACATTAGGTGCAACCCTTTTAGGCAGATCGGTGCAAGAGAGATTCCTGGGTAACAGGCACTGACACGTCCTCACTGCTGCTGGAGCGAGGCATCAGAGAAAGCACTGTGGAATTAACAGCCAGGAGTGGTACTGGCAGCCTCCCTGACTGCTAAAGCACAAAGGAGAGGCAGAAAGGCAGAGGAGCTTAAGAGCACGTTGAGGCAAGGGTTGGAGGCTGTACAAAGTTCAATAGATTGCAGCCAAATAGGAGAAAAGAGAGCAGGGAGCGAATAAGGCAAACTCAGAATACAGGAGCTATTGGCAACTCAGTGGACTGAAGCAAATCAGACCAATTTGGTTCACAGCGTTGATTCTCTCAGCATTAAGGTAAACGAGTGAGCAGAGACTATGCAAACTGGAGGTGCTGGTTTAGTGGCCCAGTGAGGTTGACACAGCCAAAGCTAATCAAAATCCTGCAGAAACAACAAGAAGGAAAGCACAGACCTCAGGGATCCCTACAGCTTTGTGTTCATCTGGGTAGGAGCAGAATCAGAGGGCCAGCAGTCACCTCTGACCAGCATGGACTGTTAAAAAATGTGGCAAAGAAGACAGCAAAGAAGCAGATCCATGGAACAGTTCCTTTGGCTCGGTATTATTTTTGCCTCTTTGTGTTTCCTCAAACCTGAGAGAAGAGGAAACAATTCTGAAAAGATGGGTTTGAACACAAACAGTAAGATTGTTGTCAACAACTTCTGAAAGTAGAAAGTTAAACAGTACTGGAAAGCAAAACCACACAACTTCCATATAAATCACACCAACAGAGAAGGGGAAGTTGTATGGAAAAATCCAAGGTAGGCTGAACTGTAGGAAATCTGTGCAAAAAGCACAGGAACAAATTATTTGCTTTCCCCAAGTATTTTCAGATTTATTGCCTACACCTCCAAATCCCCTTTTTGCAAGGAACAGGTAATGAGAACTGCATGATTCCACTCTAAATGCTCTTTCTGTTCAGACATGTACATGGAAATAAGTATGTTAAGCTCAGTTAGGGTTTATAACTGAGAGGCTTATTGGGCTATAGGAATATTTTGAAAGAAAAGAAAATAAAATTTAAAAACCAACCAAGCAAACAAAAAAAAAAGGACAAAACCCCCAACCCCCTAAGGAAATTAAGTTCATATGGCAACATCTGATCACCCTTCCCACTGATCTTCTTTCTTCAATAACACTTCACCCTGCAGTCACTATCAAGACTGCATTTTACAGGTACCCTCTAACAAGCAACTCAGCCTCCTTCCAATTCCTTCTGAAACACAGACTGACCTTGCTAAAACAATCCCTTCCACAGGTAACAGGAGAAGTACTTTCATTTTACTTTTGTCCATAATAATGAAAAAAGCAGTCCTTTATTTTCAGGTTGGATTTTCAGAGAGCTTGCAAATAATTAATCAATGAAAGTTTCAGAAAATTCTAATTATTCTTCTTTATCATCATTATAACATTTAAACTGAGACACTGGCATTACCAAAGTCCCTTCTTTTCTGAACTGGTAGTACAACTTCATACTGGTATCTAGGTAATAATTTAACTTTAAATCATTATCCATGGAGGGGCACACAAACCCACTTACAAAGGAAGAGAGGAGGCTAAGTACATCAAGAAATCTGGCAGCAAAGAATTTTTCATCTGTATCTATCATGACTTCCTGAGCACTTCAAAATACTATTACACCACTCTACAGTATTAGAACACCCTCTTTTCCCCAGAGAGAATGCCTTTAATTTATTATTTTGAGGTACTTAGAAAATGGCCATAAAAAAATTGATAGCCCCAAAAAAGTCACTGACAAAAGGGTAAAACTAACAAGAGAGTACTTGGATGTCTAATATTAATGCTCCAGTGAGCACTCAGGAGCAAAAGTACTTGCAGAGACAATACTGAGTATCTGTATGATCAGGAAATTGCTTTCAGATCAATTATGCTCTTTTCAAAAAACACTGCAGCTTCCTATGGATTAAAAAAAAAAAAAAAAAAAAGAAAAAAAAGTCTGATTAAAACACCAAATGCTGGCAGTACTTTGACAACCTTGCCTAAGCAGATGCTGTGTCTCTGGGGATATAGGAGAATAAGGAACTCTTTCCTCCCTGTACAAGTCAGGAGTTACCAGTCCTCTTCCTGAAGCAGTTCTATGTCTACAAATGGAGTATGACTAGCATAGAAAAACTAAACAAGAGGCAGAGTTAAAACCCCATGGAGTTAGAGATTTGCAATCCAGAGCCATTTTACTATCACAAATTTTTTTGCACTCTGTAACATTCCTATAATGTCTGTAAGCATCAGCATGTTACTGCAGTTACCTCAGAAGGAAGAGTTAGTAAGGAGTAAGGTCCCAGAACATTACTCATATAGAATCTCTGCAGCAAGGATGGACAAAGGGTGGAGAAGCCCCATCATGAAAGGCCCTGCCTGCTTTAGGGACACCATCATGACTTACTAAGAGCAGCTCTTAAGCCAAGGGAACACAGTGGCTGGGTAGCAAAGCTGGCTTGTCCAGAAGGGCAAATAAAATAATGCTTCAGGTCACACCTATACCAAAAGCAGCCACAACCTTAAATGCATAATGATATCGAAAAAGCTCTTCAGAACACAATCCCATGTGTTACTCCACTTCAAAGCTGCTGTAGCCTGACACAGTATCTGAGTGCCAAAGAAACTGACACTTTGTATGCTCAATTGTCTTCAGCACCCAGAAAATACTCAGCAAGTAAACAATTATTTGTTCAGATGGGAGAGAAAGGGATAGTCAGCTTTAAATGAAAATTTTCCCTAGGACTCAACATGTCTTGGCAAGAGCTCGATAATTAGCACTGTTATGAACAATCAGCTTCTTTTTTTAGTAATTCTCATTATTTTGCTACAGAACCAGGGTATAACTCTTATTATTTTACTATAGACCTATTGCCACTCAAACTTGACCTCCACAGAATGACAGTTCTCAATGTAGTAGTGAATCTTCACCAAACAAGTGTCTCCACACCCATGCATTCTTACACATTAGAAGCTGCCTAGAAACAAATCCTGAGATTTAAAAGATTAGGTGGGTATTTTAACTTACTTCTTTAATTCTGTAGATTCCTTCCTTATACAAGTAACTTGACTATAGATATTACTTCCTTCCCCATAAAATTCCCTACTACATAGAGATACAACTGTAAAAACCAAATTACAGAAGGATTGCATACTTATAAATACTGATCAAAATGGCAAAGAAAAAGAAAACAAAACTTTATAAATACCTCTTTAATGGATAACATCGTATTTGCAGAAACTGAATTGGAAAGTGTTACAATGAGAGTTGCAACTCTGGTTTTAAATATCCATAATTAAACAGTTATTTTTCCCCTCTTTTAGAGGCTCTTGGACAAAATTTATTTTTGGACACTGAAAACAATGAGCTCAGTTCAATTAAGCTGGTCCAGTACATATTAAAGGAAAAGATGTTATGAAACATTTGTATCATAGATATAGAAACAAAACACACAGAAATCCTGGGATATATTAAGAGACAGATAAATAAGATCACTAGGGCTAGCTTGTCATAAACTAGTAGAGCTTCAGTTACTCAAAATAGAGCAGACTGCCCAGAACTGGTTTTCACACATAGTTTTTTATTTACCTTACTTGGATATTGAAGATGTCCTGCTGAACAAGATACTAAGGGCTAAAAAAAAAAGAGTTGCTCTAGTTAATCTGCACACTTATTAGCAAAAAATGGAGGAGTTGCAATAGTACATGAAGTCCACTCATAAAATAAAGCTAACTGAACTCCATCTGAAAGCTCAGGTGTTCCAACAGGTCACGTCTGATGGTAAGTCCTTACAACAAGTCCTAACAGTAACTCCTTAGGATATCACATCAAAACTACCATGTACTCCAGGTGCACTCACCTAACTGAATAACAGAAAGGAAATAAATGAGTTATCATCTCACCTGTATGCCAGCTATGCTCAGGGTGGGCACAGAATGACTGCCAGGACTATGATGCAGCTCAGCTGAGAGCTTTGTGAAGAGATGAGAATCTCAAATTTCATTGCAAGAGGCTGTCTCTAGGTTTTGTGACTATTTTCAGCTCATGCTTCACCTCATGTTTATGAGAGGACAACCCTGAAACATCAGCAAAACTCTGATTATCTTTTCAAAAGTCCTTTTCCTAAAAACTCTATTTTGCACTGTAGCCTGGAAAAGCCTCAGGGGAGGACAGTGATTAGCCAAAGCAAAACCCCTGCTGCTCTCATGCTGTTTTAACATTTTGTCTTATGCCCCCTAGTTCTGGACCAACTTTTGTCATTTGTCTTAGTACAATGGATTAGTACAAAGACAGTATTACGTTGTCACTTTATGTTTTCACAGCATCTTGTACTGGCACTCCCGGCTAATTATAAATGCAAATTATTGATGATAAAAGATTGAAACTATGAATGAGGCAGAGCTTCTGGAGTGACTTCAGCTGAAAGATATTAACTTTTGATATTGATATTTTGATATTGACTCTTAGGTCACTCTCAGCAATTGGCCTGCAAACAAGGTAACAATCCCTCTGCAAAGTAACCCCATATGTAACCGCAAGTCATCCATGTTTTCAACATTTGGCTCAAGAAACATAGATCACATTACAAGAATAATTTTGTACTGTCATCAAAATAGATCATCATTTATACCCAGGAAAAATTATTATAAACTGGGAAATTAATCCAGATACACTTTAAAATCCTGTTCTTACAGAAAAGGGGATGACTTCACCTCATAACTGAGACCTCTGAGTCAATGCCATCATTGATAGAGCTTTTATTCAAGGTGCTGGCCTGACGTGTCAGCCACTGCCTACACTAGTCATGTCCACAGTACCATTCCTGAAGAGTGCTCAAGAACTGAAACAATACTTTAGGGATGGTTCCTTTACACAGGATGAGTTACTGAAATGAGGTTATTTGAAAGAAAGAAAATGCAAACAACAGGTATGAATGACACCACCTCCAGCAACAAGTTGACTGTCTCTGTGAATAGTCCTCTAGAAATTATTACTCCTTATTAACCTAAAGCTTTAACCTCATTTTATTAACACTGTACTTCACTACGCTCCATCACTTCAAATTATATACCAGAAGACAATTAAGAAATGTTTCAGAGAGCCTGCTTTGCCTAAAAAAGCTCTGCTTACTGCAAGTTCAATCACCAGTGCTTTCTCTGAACAGCTTATTTCATGCTGGAAGGTGTTAGGATGTGTTTTAAAATTGGTGATACCAGAAAGTCATTAACTTACTACTGTATCTGAAGTTCACAAAAACATAGTTTTAGTCTTTCCTGTTGGCATGTTTGACAGCATTTTTAATAAAAATAATTAAATCCATTAACTACTTAGACATACAGAGCACTAGGTATTTTAAAGGCCTATTTCTGATTCTTTTTCATACTTTTAGACTGATTACACAGCAACTAAGATTTTGCTTGTTTTCTAACTCTGAAGAAAACTGTCAGGAAGACTTAAAAATAGCATGTAGATATTAATCTTACCCATTGCAATAGACTTAGATTGACAGAGTCAAGGAACTAACAGAAATATGACTGCTTGAGAGATGTGTTTTCTAACAGGTATGAAACAAAACTGGAGCAAACAAAAACCTGCTGTCAGTTACATATGCATCAATCAGGTATAACTTCACTGCCATATTACATGAATTTATAAAAATTACTATGAAATGTGGCACATTTGCTTAGAAAAGCCTTTAAAATACTTGGTTTATAAAAGTCATTTCCACACAGATTCCATTATGGCAAGAACTGTCAGAAGAATAGTTCTTGGTTTTGTTGAATAAAACTAATCTTTTAATCTTTGAGAAGATTAGAGCTTGTAACTACCACCTGATCAGGATGATGAAATTCTACTAGTGCAATTGATTATAAAAAATGCAAAACAGAATCAAGCCTTTCATATTTATGAAAAGCATAAACCCTTCTGTTATTAAAGCCTTTTCAAAAGATTTCTTCTCAATTGCACAGGGAAGTTCTAAATCCTTAAAATTGTAATCAAAGGAATAGCAAAAGCAGTAGAAAAATGCGGCTGACAAGTCAAGACCCCATGTTTTAACCAGTTTTGTTAGAAATCTGTCAGAAATTGAATTAAAATAAACTTGTTCAAAACATATTATACTACCTCCATTAATTCACTACTGCATATGTGCTATAAAATCCACACCACAAATATTACTGTACCATCTTAATTCATGTTATGCTATAATAAAGACCTTTTTTAAACTGCTGACTTTACTTATTATAGGCTACAGATTTTTCAAGGGACTCTTCTACTCTCTAGTTGAGTGGGCTAACAATTGCTGCACCCCAGTTGCAGAAAATCTCTTATAATACAAAAATGAAGAAAATTATGAGCATTTAAAAAGTTTGCAATCCCCTACTAATCTGTTTAAATATTAATTTGAAATAGCAAGAGAAAAATCCATGTTTATGTCATAAAATTGTCAGTTTGACAAATCATAAAGTCATTGCTTCTGTATACTAGCTTGGAATTTAAAACACATTTACTAATCTATAGTCATGAACCTTGATACAACACTTAACAGCTTAATCCTTTAATTTCTCACATCGCTTTTACTTAGTTATGGTATGTTCTGGGTTGCATCCCTTGTGAACAAGGACCTACAGGGTCAGTTTTTAACAGAAAAGTTTGAGAAGAGGCTAAAAAAGAACGGAAGGCAGTCAGTTGCAAAGTGAGACGCTGATCACGCTTTCAGACACCGAAAGCTGTTAAATCGCGCAGAGCTCGTCTTTCACCCCAGCGTACTTTTCAAAAACTAGTTAAAGTCGAGCCGACGAAAGGCACAAGGAACTCCGGAGCAGAGGTGCACGGCAATTACAAAAAAAAAAAAAAAAAAAAAAAAGACCCGCGCATCTTTCTGAGGGGGGCGGGGAGGTGTCTGTTCTCTGGCCGAAGGATGCCCGAACCGCGACAGGTTTGACCAGGCACCTTCACCCCCAGCGAGCGCTGGGACCTGCACGCACTTACCGCACTCGCCAGCTCCGCGCCCAGCCAGAGGAGCAGCAGCAGCAGCGCCCTGCGGGGAGGCAAAGGGACAGGGTCAGGCGGGGAGCGGGCACGGCGCGGGGAGCGCGGCCGCGCCTCGGCACTCACCCTGCGCGCCCCATGGCACGGCCGGGGGCGCTCCCGCCGCGGGGACAGGAGCGGCCGCGGTCACTCGGGGCGGGCAGGGGCACGGTGTGGCCGCTCCCGAGGGCTCCTTCCCTGCGGCGAGGGAGCACCGAGGGTGCCTCGCCCGGGCTGGGATCACCGGCGCTGTCCGCTCGCCGTCGGTCACTGCTCGCTTCCCGCAGCCCCTCCGGGTGCTAGAAGCCCCCTCCAGGCGCTCGCAGCCAGCACGGTCAGGAAGTTTGCGCGGTCTCCGCCGAAGCGTCGCACCTGAGCGGGGCCGGGTGGGCCTGGCTGAGCTCGGGAGAGCCCCGCGCCCGCCGCCCGCCCCTCCGGAGGGGCGACCCTGCACTGCCAGCAACTCCCCCCCGGCCCAGGCGCACACAGAGCGGCTTCCGCGCAGAAAGTAGTCCGGGGTCCCGCCGCCCGCCCGGTGGAGGTGCGGGGCGGGGAGAGGCGGCGCCCGCCCTTTGAGCTGACAAAACCGCGGCGCCCGGGGTCAGGGCGGTGTCGGGGGATCGCGGCCCCCTCGGAGCGGAGCCCCACACCGCCCGCCCGCCCGCCCCCGGAGCGGAGGAATACTGTAGTCCCGGGAGGACTTGAGCCGGGAGAAGCGGGCGAGTGCGGCAGAGGGGCGGGCGGTGGCGTCGGGGCGGCCGGCGGGAGCCGCCTGCAGGAGCCGCGCTGCCCCGCCGGGCTATGCCCGCGCCTCAGGGCCGGCCCCGGAGCTCCTGAGCGGGCGGGATGGAGCCGCGGTGGCGGAGCTGCAGCCTGGCCGCCGGCTGCCTGGCGCTGCTGCTGCTGTTGGGGTGCTGGGGGCCGCAGGAGGCGGCGGCCGCGGTGAGTGCGGGGCGCCCTCCTTGTTCTCCTCGGGTGCTGCCCGGCGCTGCGGTTCCTGCCGGGCGCGGCCGCCCTGTGGGAGTCTCGGGCGGGGAGGCTCTGGAGCCTTTTCGGAGATGGGGTGGCTGAGGGTGGGTTCCCCCTGACAGGAGCCCGGCGGCGGGCGGGGGTCAGCGGCGAGGCCGGGCCGCGCGGGAGGGTCCCTGGGCTGCCCGCAGGTGTCGGAGCCCCGCACGGAGCCGGTGCCATCGGGCCGGCTCTGCGCGGACCCCGCGTGTCTCCCGCACGGCCGGGACCGCCCGCGGCTGCGGGAGGCAGGAGAGCGAGCGGGAGTGCGCGGCGGGGGAAGCCCCGGGCAGCTTTGTGTGGGCTCTGAACCCGCTGTTCCTCCGGGACAAAGGAGCAGTGATTCCCCCTTGCCTTCCCCTCCCAAGGACCTGAAGAGGTCTCTGAGCTCTTGCTGCTGAGCCATCACCTGCAGCCCTGAGTCACACCTGGCCGTGGCGGGGAGTTGGAGGTGTGTGGGCATGGCTTGCCGGGGGACTGTGCCTCAGACTGGGGCTTAGTTTTCCTGAGGGTTGTATTTCTGCTTTCTTAAAAACCCGACTTGAGGTGATGGTAAAAGTGTGCAGTGTAGCAGGGAGGGCACAGTAAGAGGTCGGGAGAAGAATTCTGATCTCAGTCTTTGAGAGAGGGATGCTATCCCAGCTTCCCTGGAGTGGCAGGGCCTGGACACTGAGAGGCGGGAGAGGTGATCCCTGGCTTCGAGGTACTGGACTAAGACCTCCAGCTGTTAACAAGTGGGGAAATTAATTAAAAAGGCTGGTGAAACTAACTAAAAGGCTCGCAGTTTGTCATAGGTTGATTTCAGATTTTACAATCTTTTAAAATTTTTTTTTCAAAGTTTACTTGGAAAGGGAAATGAGTCCAGACTTCTGTTCAGTATTACTCTCAAGTTGAAAAGCCATAATATGTTACATTAGCAAGTGTAGTAACCTTTCTACAACTCCCCCCTCACTTCAACTTTATCGTTAGAGCTGACAAAATCTTACTTGTCTTGAGCTCTCCTTTGAAGTGCATTCCTTTACAGTGAAACTTTGTAGACCTTTCATCTGCCCTCTGAAAAAGCAAAGACCAGCCATAATATACTTCCTTCCTCTTTTATCCCCTCCTTCTTACCGTGCCCAGGTGGGAACCCAAGTGTAAGTGATACCAGTGTGCCACCAGTGCTTACTGATAGAGAGAGCTGCTTGTCTCCACGTTGTAGCACCAGTTCTGCTGCTCTGTTCAGTACAGCCTCACCCCAAGCTGGCTGCCTTAACTCCCACCCCAAAGAGGGACCCAGGCAGTCCCACCTACAGGACTTGTTTTAGCAGATGGGTTTTGAAGATGGGGAGATTTGTGTGCATAAATGTGATCCATTCTTCAGGAAAGCATCCAAGCACAGTTCTGTGTGTGTGATGGGTGGAAAACTGGGGGGTCTGGGAAGGGGAGTGTGGTGGCCCTGTAGGCAGTTCCCTACCTTGGAAGAAATGAAGAAAGGAGCAAAAACAGTGGTGGAATTTCTCGTTCTTAACACCACCTTGTGCTACAGCCTCTCTTTTAGGATTTGCAGTGAGATAAGATTAACTGAAGACCCAAGGGCTAGTGGGGGCAGGGGAAAGAGAGACGCCTCTGTTCCAGCTTACAGAAATCGCGCTGGCCTTTTGTCATGAGGGTCTAATGGTTTTCTCAACACTTTGGTGTTCTGATGTTTTTGAATATCGTGTGATAACACTAAATGATGCTGATCCCAATTAATGAGGATCAGCATCTTATTCCTCCCATTGTCAGAAAGGATTGATTAGATGCCATATCATTATGCTTGATACACACTGTCTCTTCAGTGAATTTTGTCTGGGATCTTGCATCAGAATCCTCCTCCCAACAGGATAAATTTGCTGGGATGACTGCAAGTCATTCTGGTGTCCTTATTGAAATAATATCTGCAACTGTTATTCAGCATTGGAATGCACATTTCAAATAAAAAAGTTGTACCTTCTTTGCTCCAGATTATTGTGACAGTGTATATGGCTGTGATCAATTACAAAGTGACAGAATGTAGTTGAAAATCATAGGCCAATGTGCACATCATAGGAAAATCTCTGTAGCTTATTAAAAAACCCACAGTATTTCATACTCAAGCAGGGATGGATTTCATTGTTCTGATTTTATTGCTGGGTTTTCATAGCCCGCAGTCTAAACTTGGTGATTGGTGTATAGATCATGCTATGCGTTCTTGTGCAGACTTGGTGTAGAATGAAGAGTACCTGCTGCTGAGCAGTGTGAATGTAACTGGCAGTCTGAGAATGGTTTTACTTTAGAGAGGGAGAATGAATGAGGTGGAAGATGGTATAATCAATGCATGAAGTGATTTCAAGTTAGACTATTAAAAAAAGAAGTGCTTGTTTGTTGTACACTTTCAGCAGAGGGTGTGAGTGCTTATAATATATGTTAACAGACAATATTATTGCCTAAGTGCCCTGCTGGTTTTAATATAAATCTACATATATGTATATAAGCCAATTAGCTCTTATGAGCAGATTTTTTCCCCTCTTTTGTCAGGTTTACACTTGCACTGTGTTATAGTGAAGTGATTGCAAATTGTGACTGGGAAATCTCTTTAATTAAAAAACATAAATGGGCTAGATTCTTGAATTGTGCTGTTTATGAAACTCACTTGAAGTTAGTGACTGTCTATTGGTTTATATTGGAAAAAAAAGTGTCTCTCATAGTTAAGACCTAGATTTTTGATGTGTAAATAGACTTTGTCAGCCCAAAAGTTACTAAAAATGAAGTAGTTTCTCCAATGTCTTTTTTCTTTGCCTTCCATTATAATTCCAGTTTGACTAGAAGCATAGGGCTGAAAACAGTTGTTCAAATATGGTAAAGCAGGCTGGCAAGGTGGGTATCATTTGTGTTTATGGAATCAATTTACTACCTGTGAAAGCTCACTAAGTTTAGTTGAGATCTTTTTTAGTTTCAAAGGTTACCATATATATAAATATTTGCTACCCTGTCATTAATTACAATGTCCATGATTAATTTATAAATGATGGTCAGCTGTGCTTCTCATGTTTTTCCTATTTTATCATGGTAGTTGTTGTTATTACTTTCAATTCCATAACTGGCAGTGGCTCTTCTAATTACAAAAGCTTGGTCTGTAAAAGCAGAAAGAAGTGGATGCTGGCTTTTAGGAGTCAGAAAGTATTTTATCCTGAAATTCCGTGGATGTGTCTTGATTAGTCATGCACAAGACTTGGTTTTATAACATCAAGGCTCAAGCCCTTCTGCTTGCAACTTGTCATTTGTCATGTGTTTTGATTTTGACCTTTCATGGCTTTTAGTTAAAGACATATAGGAAAAGCTATATCTCAAGTTGTGTTCTGGCATGTACTAAAATGCAAACAAATCCAAGGAATCCCAAATGAAACAGAATATAAGAGCTATTTGGACCGTAACAGAATCTTTTGCAGCTATGCATACAAAATCATTACGTATTTTAATCAGTTTTTCCACATGATGGAAATGCTGATATTTCAGTGGAACTTCCTGGGCTTTCATTTTCCTGAATGAATGAATAAATCTAGTCACTGAAAGAAATTATTAGTTACCTTTCTCAAAGCAGAAAGGGAAATTTTCCTAGGACAAAGTGTTACTTAATTTTAAATGTAAATTTTTGTAGTGATTTTTTTTCTACTATGAATAAGCAATTATACTTACTGTAAGGCTGTTAGGTTAACTAGAACATGTGGAAACCTTTTTCTATATTACAAAACAACTGAAAACATCAGTAACATCCCAGCAAATCTAATGTGGGTATTTTCAATCTGAGACAAAGTGAGGTATCTGCTCCACATACAGTGAAGATGCACTGAGCATCTTTACCTTTCATTCACTGAGATTAAAATGCTTCCTTCTCCAATTGTCTTGGTTGTGTAAACTCTCCACTGGTATCACCACCGAACAGGATACCCAGATAACACTCACTTACATGTTCTAGGAATAGTATTGCACAAGTGCACTGAGTCGAAAACAGCCTCTGCCAGTGGTGATACCAGACAAATTGCTTTGAGTGAGACACTTTTTGCTTGTCTGTTTCTTAGGCTGTGTGGACTTGGTAATGTTAAAAATCACTGGGGTGCTTTGAAGTTCTTGCTGGATGCAGGTTTGGTGATCTGGTGTTGACTGAAGGCTTTTCAGTGCTGTAAGCCATCTCTCCTCAGGAGTACCTGAAATGAAACTTGCTCACAAGATACAGTGCTGGTACAGTGTTAAGGATCTTTAGGCAGCATCCTTTATCCTCCTGTGAAAGGTTTGTAATGCAATTAAACCTTATTAAATATCATTGGTACGGTGCAGCTTCTGAAAAAGGCCAAGTGCTCAGCATCCTGGTTATGTAATTATTAAGTCTGCAGAGGAAAGTCTTCAATGTAAAGTGAAATTATTATCAGAATAAACATAGCTGAGCTGAAGAGGAAAGGGTCCTGTTTTAAATCATGCTTATTTTTAAAAAGAATTGCTGTGTAATTGACTGAGTCTTTCTTGGACAGCTTAAGTCTTTCTTGGATAACTTGTGAGGAGCTGCAAGAAGCAAAAACGGGGGAATGTGATCTTAATTTTAGGAGAGATGAATAAAGGGCAAATAGATAATTGCAAAGCTGTATTACAGATTTTACATATTAGCTTAAACCTGTTAATTCTTTAGTCTCCTTCTAAAAGGCATGATACCAAAACAAATGTATTAGTAGACATATCTTTAGTCTCCTTGGAAAAAGCTGGTATTGCATAATTCTCACTTATTAAACTCTTCATCTCTGTTGCCATGATTTGAGTGGGAGACTGGACTAAATAACCCCCTGAGTTTCCTTCCAGCCTGAATTATAGTAGAAGTCTAAAATTACATGGAAATACTGTTGTGTTCCTAGGTGTACTTTCTGTTAAGACAATTTACATATAATCAAAAATTAATCATAATTCATGTAGTTAAATTGTGGGTTGGAAAGTTCCTATTTACTTAAATATGGTTTTTTTATTTAGTTGCAGCTAGTCAAGAAGCCATCTCTTAAGCTGTCAGCACAGCAGCATTCAGAATTTTTATTTTGTATTCCCCTTTTGTGGAGTGTCTTATGCAGTATGTGTTTGTACATGTATTATTTGTTATAATGGAACAAAAGAGATACAAATTGTAGTGGCAATATAGTCAATTATTTTTATTCTTTTTTTACTTGATGAGTGTGTGTTAGGAGTCAGAAAGAAAGGAGCTTTACAGCTGTGGATTTCAGGTCACTTAAAGGCTCCTGGTTATTGCAGCTCTGCTGTTGGATTTCTTTGTTTCCTCCAATTTGGAGGGGAAGGAAAATAGTTTAGTCTCTCAACTGTATTTTGTTTCTTTTACCTAATCTCTACAGAGAATTAACATGTCAGAGTTGAATTTCAATCTCTCCTCTCCCCTAGCACTGTAAAAGGCATCTCTGTGCAACACACTTGGCTATTTTACTTTTGGTTCTCCTTTATTATCTACAAAATGATTCCTTTTTTTGAGGCATAGCTGGACCTGCACAACTGTCCTACTCTAGTCTAACATAACCCCAGTGTATATTAGATAAGCTTTGCTACTGCAGCTCTGCTGAAACCCTGTTTTCCCTCCTCTTAACTTTTCCCAGTGTAAGCAAAGGTCTATTCACTTCCCTGGGTGAAAACAGTCTAAGCCTTTTTGCCAGTGACTGTGTCTGCCAGAACCTTCTGCTGAAATATATTACACATGTAAAGTGTTTTTTCTAGGACTGCCTTTAGTTATTAGCAGGGTCAACCTTAGTTTTAAATCACACCATCAAAAAAGAGAGAAAGATGTTTATGCTATTTATTTGTTATTGCTTCCTGGGGAATTTAGATTCTTTTAGAAACCTGACTTGTACAATCCTTGGTTGCAGCTGAGGTCTACATGTGTGGTAGACACCCCTTATGTAGAAGGAACAGTGAGCATGGAAGAAGTCCTTGGTTTGTGTTAAAATGCTTCACTAGTATGAAATTAGGACTTTAATCTCTTGACAGCTTTCTTTGCTGTAGTAGTTGCATCTCTCAGCTCTTTGTGTTATATTTGAAGATGTAGTTCTGTTAGATAAGATCACCTTATTGGCTGTGGTAGAAGAAATAGAGGTTTGGCTGGTCTGTTTGCTGCAGATTCACTTGAGAGCCATGGGAAATAACCAGCAGAGCTGGACTGGAATGGTTTCATTTAAGAGACTGAGCCTCTAGAGCCATTCACAAGAAAGAAGCAGCTTCATAGAGGCCCTTCAGCTCAGCATGTTTTAGCAACTACTGGTGTAACAGATGTTACGTATCTTTTTAGTACTTTTATACAGAAAATGAAGCAGAGCTATGCAGACTTTCCTTTCTAGCTTAATTTTCAGTTTGACTGGCTTTTTGTGTGGTTACTGGGCTAGACCAAAATGTAGAACTTTATTATGCAAAACGTAAAATTTGGCTTTATTTGACAACCACAGTGCTGGAGTGAAGCAGCCTACAACATTGTTACTGAGAGAAATTGTACTGAGCCCCTGTAATAGTGTTGGGTTTTGAAGTATGTTTCCAGTCATTAGCAAGATGTTTGGAATAATCAGTTGCCAATGAGTGTTGGGTTTTTTGCTTTCCTATGGTCCACAGGCTGGCAATCTTTTTTCTCCCGTTATCAACTCCTTCATGCTGTTCTTATAGTAGGAGTTTTCTGCTTTTCTGTCTTATTCTAGAAAGATGTGGCTTATGCATTTTAATCTGTATTAAGTAGTAACTTAATTTCTGTTGTAGTATAAATGTACGATGCAAAACTGCTGACTTGGAATCCAGGGCTACTTAAAACTAGCTAGGTAAATTAAGAATGATTTTGATGCTGGACTTCTCTGTATTTCTGCAGTACTCTGCAAATGTCAAAAGTTTACAGTATATTGAGAATAGTTAATTTTATTTGTGTCTATTCTGATTCCTATCCCCTCCAACTCCTGCCTTCTGTGTGAAAATATAACAAGTATTAGTTATTAACTACTTAAAGCTGTCATGCTTAAGCAATGATTAATTCAACAATCAGATTTGATTTTTTTATACTTTACCTTGTTAGCAATGAAGGCTAATCTTCCTTCATAAAGACAGTCTGGTTTTTTTATGAGCTGTTAGTATATTCCTATCTGACATCAGTGTGTGTCTGTTAAATATAGCATGAGTTCTTCAAAAGCAAATTTTTCTCTTTATGTACTTAAATCCCACAGGGGTCTGATAGAGAGGAAGAAAATGACCACCCTGGGCAATGAACTGCACTCTTTCTACACCTTGAATTAAAGTAGCAATTATTAAAACCCACAATTAAATTGCTTTACTTAAAGCAATGGAAACTAACGTGACTTGCAGGCAAGGCTAGACAAGCCTTCAGCTCCCAGAAAATTTGATTTCCTGACAAGAAATGCCACTGCAAAGCAATGTTTGGGTGAAGGAGCTTATGAACTCAGTTTAAAAACCTTTTAAAAATAATCCTTTCTATGAGGCGGTGATTTTTCTTGAATCAACTTACTTTGAGCCAACCTGTTACACAGAAAGACAGCAGAAGCCATTGTTTCTGAAAGGCAAAGTAATTTCTAGCTGTCATTCAGACAATGTGGATTGACTTAATCATAGAAAATACTTATTCTGAATTAGTTTAAGACCACTTCTCTGGTGTATTCAACCTTAAAGGGCAAATTCAGAAGGAAAAGGAGGCTTCTTCACTGCACTGAAAAATGCAAATTTGTATTTGACTTCACTATCTCTTCACTATACTTTTTCATCTAGTTGCAGTAGTCAGACATGAGGAAAAAACTTTGAGATTTCTTCAAAACCATTGCTTATCTTTTAGTTCTTAAATCATTAAATATTTAAAACAACAAGGAGAAAATCTAAAGAGGACGAGAAGTTGCAAAGCTTGAGTGTGTTTTGTTTTGGTAGTTTAAATTCCAAAATTCATTTGGTCCTTTATTAATGGGGAAAGCAGTGCCATGAAAATCACTGGAGTCCTGTGCCCAGAGTCTGCCCAGGCAAACAGTGAAAACATCCATGCAAAAGTTAGTATTTGCCTGGGTAAAGGAGGTGTTTGTAATTTTGACTGAAGGGAAACCATGTATGTAGTATTATTTAGTTTCTGATCCAGAATGCTTAGGAAGCTTCTTGGCAGTAGAATTGATGACACTCTTGTATCAACAGAAAGTATATTTTCTGTTCTAAAAGCTTTCAAACTCTTAACGCAGTGATAGTAACAAAGTGTTAAAACATGTATGTCTCAAGTATGAATTTTTGTATCCTAAGTGAACCTAGAAAATTTCTTAACTTTTAGCCTTGAATGAGAAAATGCTTATTGACAGGTCTAGTCACGCTCAGGAAATGTGTATTTTTAGGGTATTGGCATGCTGTACCCAAGAGCTGGAGACTTTTAGTAACTTTATTGTCTTCCCCTATGCTTGACAGGAGACAGTAAGTATAGAAAATGGTGTTGGGTTTGCATGGCAAGGTTTTGAGAATGTGAGGGGGATATGAGGTGGCTTCTGGGAGAAGTTGCCAGGAGCTTTCCCAGTGTCCAGTAGAGCCAAAGCCAACTGACTCCAGGACAGAAACTGCTGGCCAGAGCTGAGCCCATCAGCAATGGTGGCAGCATCTCTGGGATAGCATATTTAAGACAGGAGACAAAACTGCCATACAGCAGCAGCCGTGAGAGAGGAGTGAGAATATCAGAGCGCACTGGCTTTGCAGACATGAAGGTCAGAGCAGAAGGAGGGGCAGGATCTCCAGGAGCCAGAGCAGAGATTCCCCAGCAGACCATGGTAACTGTGCCCTTGCAGCCATGGAGGTCCATGGTGGAGTGGATGGATGCCCAAAGGAGGCTGTGACCCCGTG
This sequence comes from Acropternis orthonyx, assembly GCA_035583155.1. Taxonomy (NCBI): domain Eukaryota; kingdom Metazoa; phylum Chordata; class Aves; order Passeriformes; family Rhinocryptidae; genus Acropternis; species Acropternis orthonyx. Next base: position 12,329,005 of record JAWWEU010000138.1, read on the forward strand.
GGAAGCCCACACTGGAGCAGGCTCTTGTCAGGGCCTGCAACCCCATGGGGAGAGGAGCCCATGCTGGAGCAGGTTTGCTGGCAGGACTTGGGGGGACACACACTGGAGCAGCCTGGTCCTGAAGAACTGCACTCTGTGGAAGGGACCCATGCAGAAGAAGTTTGTGGAGGACTGTCTGTGATGGCAGAGACCCCTTGGTGGAGCAGGGAAAGAGTGTGAGGAGTCGTCCCTCTGAGGGAGAAGGAGCAGTAGAGACCACATATGATGAACTGACCACAATTTGCATTCTCCTGTGCTGCTGAGGGGGCGGGGAAGGTGGAGAAACAGGAGTGAAGTTAAACCTGGGAAGAAGTGAGTCAGTGGACAAGGTGTTTGAAGGTGTAGTTTTTATTTCTTGTTATCCTACTCTGACTTTTGATTGGTAATAAACATTGTTCCCCTGAGTTGAGTCCATATTGCCTGTAACAGCAATTGCTGAGTGATCTTTCCCTCTCCTTTTTTTGACCCATAAGCCTTTTATTGTATTTTCCTCTTTCCTGTCCAACTGAGGAGTGATAGCTAGACTTGGTGGGTAGCTGGCATCCAGCCAAAGTTAACCCAGCACAAAACCATTGTTGGATTTAAGACTGAATAACTTTACTTAGATGTAGATAACAAAATTTAAAAGTACTGGTATTCCAAGATTGTAATTTATTGTAGAATGGTAGTAAAACTTAGGCTGTAAGGGTAATCCTTCTGCTCTGGAGTCTAGATTAGGTGACCTCTTGCTCAAAGCAGAGCTGTCTTGGAATGTCTCTGTTCTGATAGTTACAGACTAAGAGGACATTCAAACAGTAGCTTTTATGCCAAACCTTGCTTGCTGTAGGAGTAACCTTAAAACTTATTGGGAAGGCTGCATATTGAGTGCTTGTGATTAGCCTAGTGGTTACTGCAGGACACAGAGAATATATCACAAACTTGAAGCAGCTTATCTTCTTGACACGTATTCAGCTCCAAATAGCACTTGTGGGAGCCAGTATATTACCTAAAATGGGATGCCTCAGGGAATACTTTCCCATAGAGAAAGTGTCTTTCTGTTTTGAAATATGTACAAATGCCAGAGGTTGTTTCTTACTCCTGCCAAGCTTCAGACTACGTCTCTAATTTTATTAAAACTTGAGAGCTATTCCTTATGAATGGATCTCCTCACTTTAATTATTTTTGCTGGGGTGTTGGAACTACGTGTGCTTTCTCCTTGCCTCCTCCCACTTTTTTGAACTGACAGTATTTTAGTGTGATGTTGGAAAGAAGACAGCTCAGTGACATCCTGGGACCTGGTCAGAGGATCGCTATCATGAGATACTTGAGGTTAGATATTGTTAACTTGCTACTGAGTAACCTCCAGAGGGACTGGGAATGAAATCAATTGCTAAAGAAAATGATAACTAAATTTACATGTGTCAAACTAAGGAGAAGCTTAATGCTACTACCGAAGACTTCCTCCCTCCCTTCCCTTTTGTTTCCCTTTGAAACAAAAATATAAAGTGCCTTTCCTGTCCCCTTGCACCCCCTTTTCTCTATCACTGATCAGATTTATTTTGCCATTACTGATACAATGTTAAAGCATTGAAAATCCAACAAGCTTTTTTTATGTAAAGATTTAATCTGTGGTCCTTTTAGACAGTTCTTTGCATGGGCTCAAAAGTCTTTTCATGTGACAAGTCTCTGAGAAGTGTTTCCAGGGCATGCTCTCCATTTAGTGGTGATCTGTGCAATTCAGATGTAATGATTCTCAGGATAATGTAATGTGTAGCCTCTAGATGCAATTTCTCTGGTGTAAGGAAGTGAAATCTATTTCTTCTTATCAAGTCTGAGCATCTAATCCCACAGTCTGCATATGCTAGATAGAATGTTCTATTAGCATGAGCCTGCAGCTCTCTTCCAGTGTTTTAAAAGCAATAAAATACAGTCAGGCCCCCTTTTGCTTTGCCCCTGTGAAATAGTCTGTGGGAAATTACTATTGTGATTCTCCATATCAGTATAAGGTCACCTTTTAATATGAAGGTGCACCTTGCTCTCAAGCACCTCACTTGAAGTGACAGTGCTCTGAGGAGACCCTGAGCCATTACTAGCACGTAGCCAGGGCTTAAGTAAATGCACTTGAGAGGCGAACATTGAGGGTACTCTGGCTGCTGAAGTTAAGCTGTGAGTTCCTGATCAGGCATCTGAGAGCTCTCACTAAATATTCAACTTCTATCAGCTTGTGAATTAAAGAAAAGGGCCTCCCAACTCATCAGGTCCTGATGCTCTGTTCTTTTACAAGTTCTGGCTCACAGGGTTAGCACAACTGCTGTCTCTGTTGCTTCCTTGTTTAACTTGGCCCTCTTCAGTGCCACTTACTTTTTCGACCTGGATTACCTGAGGCTGGAGAGTAGCTCTTTGTTAGCATTGAGCAGTACAGAGAAAGTGCTGCCCGTCGTGCTCTCCTTAGGTGTTAAAGTGCACACACAGTGTGCTGCTGCCATGGGCATAAACAAATGATAAAACAGCTTTAACTAGAAGAACCTTGAAGCTATGATACTTGGTCCAAGAACTGAAGGAGAATGGCGTCCATAACCACCTCCACCACAAAAAATCCCCCGGACACCCACCAAGCCTTAAAGTGAGTTAGGTCTTGTTCTGGCAGTTAAGAGGGTGTGTACTTCTTCAGATAACATCTCAGTATAATTCTGCATAGCCTCTATTCTCCTTAGCACGTATACTTGCTTAATCTTTGGTATTCATTTAGTGCTTTCTGTAGTGTCAAAATAGACCATAGTGGGTTTTGATTAATCTGAAATGTTACTCTATTTTGCCTCTCCTTTCTCCAAGGAAGAGGTGGGTTTCTGTACTTGTGTGGTCTGCTTCATGCTTTTCACACTTGAAGGTGCAGTTGTCATGGCTGACATCCATTAACAGGACTCTGGATATGAAGCTTCCTCTGTTGCATGTTATATGGATGAAGGTGAGGAACAGGATGTTTTCTGGGGAATTAGTCTGGAGCCTGTGTCTTTATTCTGTTTTCTTACCCAGGAAAGGACTAAAATCAGAGTGCCATAATGCTTGGTGTTATGACTGTGTAATACTTGGCTTGAAAGCATACCTGAGACTTGCAAACCTAACTGACAGTTTGGTCTAGGTTTGTGTTACATTTGGACATGGTTATGGAAAGTGGCAACATCTAACACTTGTCACATGGGAAAGGTCCTAAGTTACTAGTAAATCTTAACCTGTAATGAATACCATATGGCACTTCTTATTTGCAGCTGGAAAAAATCAGGAAGCCCCAAGAGGCTGGTGATTAGAGATTTGTGTGTAAAATAAAAGTAAAACTGAGACTTCCTGAAAAGTGAAGTGGCTTACTGTGCCCTGCCACTGCCTGCCTGCCAGGTGCTCCATGCTGGTGTCTCAGTGCTAGTGGTGGTTGCAGAGATGTGTAGCTGGACAGGCAAAGGTGGAGGCATGCTTAAAACTAACCATTCCTCTCATCTGCTCTGTACTTGCTTAAGGAGTTTGCTTATGATCTGTATAAAAATTAGGAGATGGCTTGCATTCAGAGTTCAGCATTTTGAACTGAAATGAGCAGTAGTGTAGACTGCCTACAAAGGTGGCATGAAACTTGTCCATCCCCAAAGTCTCCCATTCCACAACTGAAAAGCCAGGCAGGGTTACTTTGTTGAGGATGTTTCTCTGTTTATGCTGTACATTTAAATGTTCGTGCAGGTGTTGCACTGCCCGTTGAAAAGGGAAATGTGGTGTTTGGCATCTGTCTGTTCATTAACTTGGAGATGAAATGGGCTAAGAAGACCACCTGGTAGTTTACATTCTGTTTTAGTGCTCTTTGCTTGTTGCACTGTTTACCAGGAGGTGTACTTGCCAAATGTAAACATACATGCTTTGTAAGATGCTACCTCTGGATGGCAACATAAAGGTAGTACTTAACCTGAGTTACTGTTAAAGGAGACTTTTGCCAATTCGTATAGCCTGATGCGGAGCTGTTTGGAAATTCATGTTCATTAGGACAGAAGTATTTGGCTTCTCAGGTCTCTCCAATTTTACCTTTGAAATGCTTGTGAGAAGGGCAGTGGAGATTGATATGATTATTTTGCTTTCTTTGTGTCTTGCCCAGTAAAATATCCTGCATTGAAGCCCATTGTCTGTCTTGTGACACCAACAGACCACAGAAACATAAGTTTTCAGAAGTGCTGGGAATTGTCCATGTCCTTCTCCTTGAGTGCGCTTGAGTGCAAGGATGGCAGCACTCCTTAAAATAGAGGGACAACAATCGTTTTTGAAGATGGAAGCCTTTGTAGAAAGTGAGAATGAGCTGCTGTGAGTTGCAAGGGCTAACCCTGTTCCTTGTACTGCCTGCTTTAAGTTTCTTCATGTCCTCAAGAGCTGCCAGCCTTCCACCTCCTAAAGCCAAAGTCTGGGCATGAATGAAAGTTAAACAAGTTTTTGGACTTTCATTCAGTGAAGAGTCTCTGAGTGCAAAAGTTGCCTGTAGTTAGACTATGTCAACTGATCTATGGAAAGATCCGCTGCTTCAAGTATTGCCTTTATTTTATACAGAAGTTTGTGTGAAAGATTGCCTTTACAGAGAACTGTGTGTTAGAAAGCCTTAATTAGTTCAGTTTAAAGCAGTAAAATTCTGTATCATTTTAGTACACGGTACAGACTGAAAATTTCAGTCATCTTTAGATAAAAGTTTACCTCTATTTCCTGTGGCATGATACTTCTAACATAGACAAACTTGTTTCGATTTTTGTGTATTCTGAAGGTATACCAAGGTTTTCTTGATTATAATTTTGGGGTTTTTTAAGTAGTCCTTTAATTCCAATGAAATCATCGTGACTGTATTCTAAGAGAAAACTTATGATTTCATAAGCTTTCTGTATAACCAGGACATTCATTTAGGGTACAGTAACTAGTTAGGTGGGTTTCTTACAGTTATGCTGCGTGTTATTACTATAATATAAGTTGTCCAGGTACCTAAACAACAAACACCTAGTGCCGCCCCTTAAGAGGAAAAAGAAGGGCTGTTTATCCATCAGGTGTTTGAGAATCTGTTTTTAACCTGCTTCTTGTGTTCTCATTCACAGTGGCCAGAACTGTGGCTACTACAGCTAAGAGCTTCCTCTGCAAGTCTGAACAGGTCTTGTATTGTGCAGACTTCAAAGAAAGATAGTGCCTCAAGGTGCAACAGGTTAAATTACATGTCAGAAGTTCCCTTACTTTAAAATTAAAAAAAAAAAAAGTTGGTCAAGAACTCTAATCGTTTTGGCTCTCACATTTTACACTATGAAACTTACTCTCTTTGCATCTTTAGGTACATTGAGGGAAACAATTCCTTAAAAGAGCATGTAATAGTCTTTTAATCCAGATTAATTGTTTTAGCAATGTTACTGCTCATAAATACAGTACTTCAGTGAGAAAGGGATGGCCATTTGCATTATAGATGCTTTGCTGCCATAGTTGACTTCACGCAGGTGTCTGAGTAATAAATTATTATCTGCAGATTTGTACTCCTGTTTAAGCCTAAAGAGCATATATGCGAAATCATAATTAGAACTCACAACAGCAGCTTGTCAAATCCCCACAAAACCTTTTGTTTGTTGGTTATATTTCTGTCCAGGCAAGTGAAAGCAAACTTAGCTTGCTGGAGATAAATGGTGAAATCTTTGACCCGGGTGAGTAGTAAATCCTTAGCTAAGATAACTGTGCAGGTGTTTTGTTACACAGATCTTGGCAAGCTAATAAATATGAGGATGTTCTTCAGGACCACCAAAATAAAGCTTAATCTTTGTGTGACTGGAACTGAAAGACTGAATTTCATTTCCATTATAAATAAGGTAGGAATAATTGAATTTGTGACTTCTGCATGAGAAAGGGTGGCTTGGTCATCCTCCTGCAGCAAAGGCATTTGTAACTGGTGTTTTTCTATATATTGAATTTGCTGATTTTACTCAGTGAATTTCTAACAGCAGAGTCAGTCTTTATATTGATGGAATTATCCAATATTTATGCTCCTTTTTCTCTGATGTTAAACTTACACTCTTGACTGTTAAGCTGTCATATTTGAATATGGAGGGTGATGTTAGTAACATTTAGGCAACTCCTAATCACTTAGAATAACTGAGGTGCAGAATTTGGCCCCTGTATGTAAGCTTTATTCTAGGAATACATGTTCCACAGTTGTCCAACAGGTGATTGCAATCTCTACTGCGAAAATTCCCTTCTGCCAGCCTTTAATCATGAGTAAGAGCAGCTTGGGAATCTGCAGTTTCCACACTTTTGTGAACTTCTCAGCAGTAAAGTTGAATGCATTGAAGTAAATGTAGATATTGTAGGAATTCCAATTTTATTTTACCAAATAGGTGGTCTAGGGACAGACTTGGTGCATTGTGAAGTCCTATTTAATTGTTTTCTGGACTAGAAGACTTCAAAACCATGGATTTTTAGCCTAATTAACACTTGCATTACTTCTAGCTTCTCTCTCCCCTCCCCTTTGGCAGTAAAAACCTGGTGGGGCTGATGCATATCATGCTAGAACTTTTTTCCTTTGCTCTCTAAAGTAGTACTGTGTTAACTTCATTACCTGGTCAACTTGTTACAAGAGTAGCTAGTCATGTCGTGCTGGTAAACACTGAAGGGAGAGAACTGAAGCACTTGATAATCTAAAGCTATCCAGAGCAGGTGCTCTTTCTATTATCTTTTTATAACACTTGGAAGGAAAGGAAAATATATATTATTATTATATTATGTGTCCATCCTCAGGCTGAGATTATATCGTTGGATAACAGCAATTCCTGAGTAGCTGTGCAGTTAAACCTGCTGCAGGTAGTGGAAAGACTTGTAACCACATCAGAAGCACTTCTGTTCCTTGAATCTGTGAAAAAGTCGAGGGGATTGAATTGAAAGTTTCAGGTTCAAGAACTGTTAGGGGAGAAGGACTGTGTGCTGTATGGAAACCCTCAAAGATGATTTGCTTTTGAATGGATTTTATGGCTGGTTCTTCCTTTGACCGTTCCAGTGAATGGGAGCCTTAGTAAAACCAAACTATCAAAAGGCTTCATTATATGTATGCAAATAAATCCTAGTGAAGTCATTAGAGAAAATGTATGGGAAGATGCAAATACAGGACACAAACAGCAAATGCTATACAGTGTGACTTGAGTGCATATTAACTTTTTTTCTAGCCTTTGCTGCTTGGTCTTTGCTCCTTCCTTACAAACTGTGAAATGTTGTTCCACAGTTCAGTTATGCGCCTGTCATCAGAGTCTGTTGCAGTTTTAGATTTGCTTTAAAATGCTGGCCAACTTTGTTTAGGCACAATTTAGTTCAGTGATTTCTGTGCATCTTTTTTCTGCTAGAGGAAACTATTCTCACCTGGTGAAGTAGCTTATCTTGTGGTGTTGGATAACTGTCTGGTTTCCTTCAGGACATTGTTTATAAAGCTGGTGTGTGCATGTTAATCCCCACACATGTTGCATACTGAAGCTTGGTGGTCATTTAGATCTCTGAGGGGGTCTTAATGTATTGCAGGCCACACCAGCTTTTAAAATCAGTGGCTGTACAGAATCAGTTTTTTGATTCTTACTTGACCTGTTGGTGCCATCAGAACGGAGCTGTCAGGAGAAGCTTGTGGTCTGAGAGTACAAACTGCATTGCTGGGCAGGTTCAGTAATGTCAGTCTGCTCTTCTAGAAATGGGAGGGGTTATCAAGAAGGAAAATTGGGATTTCTGATAAAATTATACAGAAGGAGGGTATCAGAATAAAGAAATTGCACGAGTATGTAAATGTTCAATCTATTTCTTGTTTCTCTTATTCGGTTGTTTGATAGTTGGATTGAGGATTCAGCTGTAAGCAGCTTGGGTAATGTCAGAACTACTCTTCTGATAGTTTGCAAAGGCACCTTACTGAGTCACCTACTGTGCTCCTGTAAGAATCTGCACCTCTTTCTCTTGATTGCAAATTTCTAATTTGTAAGTGTCAAGGGCTGTGAATGACCAGCCCATCTCTGTAATCTTTCCCGTGGAAAGAGTATAAGAATGCTGTTAAACTCTTATGTGTTCAAATACTAATACATTATTGAAGTACTCTAGTGTGCAGGTTTAGGTATTCCCTTATGCTCCTCCCTACGTGCACACAATTAGCTGTTAAGCTTCCCTGCAGCTGCATGTGTGTAATGGTAAATCACTTTTTTTTATGCCCTTCACAGTGTTGCAAAGTCCAAAGTTGCTGTTGTCTCCGGGATCCTCATTCCATCTACCTGTTAGTTTTCAGAAATATTTAGTCCAATGCTGTTGTGTATGGCAGGTGGGAGGTGGGGAGGGAGTAGAATATGTTGAAATGGCCTTGTAAGCAACATTTTTAGGCCTGATGAGAAAGGGTGGGAATGTGCCCAATTCGTAGGGCAGGCTTGTAACCAAAACAAATTTTGAGGATAACTTAGGCCATTCATTTCACTGAGCTGACTGTAACAAACCTGTGTCCAAGAGTGTGCTTTTTTTCTTCAAACTGAAAAACAAACAAACAAACAAAACTCCATTCTTTTGGTGGCATTGAAGGCAGTTTTCTTCAGTCCATGTAAGACACAAAAGACTGAGCTTGTTCTGGAAGAATTATCCTTTGACCAGTAAACCAATACCATCCCTCCTTTTATATACTAATGAAAAGAACTTGCTCTCCACACACAGATTCAATGGGGTAGAAGCTGTCAAGAAAATCCAATGAAAGGATTAGCTAAACTCGAATAGATTAATTAGAGCCTTTGATTGTGTCTTGCTGTGGAAAAGTCACAGCAAAGGAAATGGCAATGATAGTGAGTTCATCTTTACAGGTATGTGAAGGGGAGGCAACAGGAATATAGTAAGAAGCAAATCTGAGCAGTTCCAGTCTGGTTCTTAAAAAACTGCCTGGATTTCTTATTCATATTTATGTAGTTGAAAACTAAAAGATTTTAATAGACATGGAGATTGTGACCAGCTCCTGATGATCAAGTTATAACTCACTATTACCTCCAATATTTTTTTAATCATCTTTCTTGTCACCTAAGACAACGTCTTCTACTGGCCAGAGCTGGGAATTGAACTGCTGCTTAAAGCTTCTGACTGCCTAATTCAAGGCAGGAGACTTGCTCAGTTTCCCAACCTGTACTATATGCATCAAGTGTCGCTTGGAGATCACCTGAGGTTTGCAGTCATTTAATTTTCTGTATTTGAAAACCCAATAAGTCCCTTCATTTTCAGAGCTAGTGATGGTTAAGTTGTTACTAAGGGCAGACTACTGATTGTAGCCATCTAAATCTTGCTCTTAATGTGAATATTTCTACCCTTGAAATGTTGTCATTGTATCCGCTGTCTTTGTTTGATTGAGGTGTAGATAAGTAATTGTTCTTGTGCAGAAGTGTTGCTATGCCTGGATTTTCCTTGCATTAGTATGAGATACACAACTGACTCTGTGACATCAAAAATCTCTAGCCTGTGACTGCTGAGTGGCTTTCAAACTTGTACTAGTTTGCTATGCAGTATGCAGTCTCTTGTAGCACAATTTTTGCTCCTGCTTTGCCAAGTAAGAAAAGGCCTTGAGATTACTGAAAAGTCTAAACAGGAGGACAGTCTTCACTAAGAGTAGGTCATCAAGGTTTTTTGGGTTTTTGTCTTTTTTTTTTCTTGCTGTACCATCATGTTTTACTTTGTCAGGTTTCTTTAAGCTGTACAGAAATATGACCTGTAAGTGGCATGAATTGATCTTGATACAGTATGAATTCTCAGGGCTATTTTGCTTCAAACTGTTTAGTTAAAAATACCTTAATTTGGTGGGGGTACAAGTTGATGCAAATAAGAAACACAATCTGCCAAACACAGCTTTTGTACAGGAAGATAAGTGACTCTGCAGGGGGAGTACTTGCTGATAAGCTTGTGGGTGAATAGATCTTCCCAGGATTTATGCCAAAAAATTACAGCCATTTGATTACAGTGGATATTTGCAGAGTTTTCTGATTACAGACTCTTAGCTTCCCTTCACTGTTGCCTGGGAAAGACCGTGTTTCCTTCCTGCAGGTAATGCATCTGAACTGGATATCCAAAACCACTTGTCAAAAACGGTTCAGTGAGTACTCCTGACTCTTCAAGACAGGCTCATTGAATATGTTAAGAGGCTGCTCAAAGTGTAAGGAAACCAGTCCGAATGTATAAATGGCTTTGAAAGACAGTCATGGGTTTAATATATTGATTAAATCAAAGCACTTTGGATTTTTTTTTTAACTGCAAATAGAATAGGTGAGCAAAGCATGTTCTTCAAAAACTTTATACAGGAAACTTTTAATGGATACAAGTTGCAACACCAGGAATTCTGGTGAGATGTTTTGTGGAGGAATAGCTTGACCACAAAGGCAGTCAGATACCAGATCAAGGTCCTAAAGAGGTTGTGGGATCTCCACCACTGCAGTTATTCAATATGCAACTGGACAAGGACCTGTACAACCTGCCTGAGTTACCTTGCTTTGAGTGATTCCTTCCATACCAAATTATCTCATGATTTCGTTTGCTTTACCGATTGTATCTATTTCATGTGATCCTGATGCTGCCAGTATCACTGTTGAAGATAAATCCTCCTTGTTATGTAGGATCTTGATCATGCTTTTCATGTATGTGTTATTTTAGCCTACATGCGTTCTACCACAACTCTCGGTGGGTTTCAATTAGTACTAATTTAGTTTGTTTCCTGCCCCACCTCTTGGAGGCAGCAGTTTTTCCATGTTGCTCTCACTGTTCTGTCCCTGCTATATGGGATCAGTGCTGTGGCACAGCGAGCCAGGTAACTTGCTTGTTCTGTGTGTTAGGCTTGCACTGCGAGGCAAGGGAATATTGCATGTAACTAAGGTTAATCCCTTTTAAATGAAGCTTTGTTAAAGAGATTAATCCTAAAACTTGTTCCCAAGGAACTTGCTTTTTAAAAAAATCCATTTTTAAAAGCAAAAGGGATCAGATACCAAATTCACAGGATAACTTGGATTGAAGGGGGCCATCAGAAGGGCATGTGGCCAAACACTGTTCCAAACAAGAGCAGCCATGAGGTCAGGCCAGGTTACATAGTCCTTTGTCCAGTATGATCTTTGAAAACCTGCACTGGCTAGAATGGTTCAATTTCACTTTAGGAAATGGCTCAGTCAATCCCTTTTAACTCAGAATTTTGAGGTTTCATACATATAAAATCAAGAAACTGATTACAAAAGCCAAATGGAAGATTTGAAGTGAAACCCTGGTCATGGCATGTACCACTACTGCTGTACTTAGAGCTCTGCTTTTTGCTGCAAGATGTTTTAGTTGATCCTGAGTTTTAGTAGCTCCAGGTGAATTAAGCTACTTCTGAGTTTCCAGTCTAATGCTTGGTAGTGTGTTTAGGCTAAGAGCCAGGGCATTCCCAGTGCCAGGTAGGTGATGGGTCATGTCTCTAAATGCTTCTGTGATAATGAAGACTAGAATTCAAGTGTGGGTGTACTTTAGATTTGACACACCGACTGGTTTCTCGCTGCATTGAAACTTTGTACATAATGTCCTCTGTAAGTTACTGGAGGGGAGAACCCCAAATGCTCAGCCTTTCAAACTTTTAAAGTATATTCTATGTGTTTTTAATAAAATACTGCACCTGTTCTCAGAACAGGTTACACTGAAATACTTCAGAGTTTATCTTCTAATGTGGTTTATGGCTTTTAAAATTATAAAAAGGTCTGAAAAATTATGACCATATGTATTATGTAGAGACATTCTACCAAAAAAATAAGTTTCTTCTAGAAATCTCACTTCTGAAAACACACTTGTTAATCTCTGAAATTAATAGGGATCTCTAATGGGTATCTCATGTTAGGGTGAGGATGGAAGAATATAATCTAAACATGATAATAAGAATATAATGTGTGGTATGGAAATGTTACCTAATTTTGATCTTCTTCGTGGACAAGCTTCTATATTCCTTTACCCCATAAGATCTGGCTGCCACTCCCCTTGTGCTGGGGCCTGCTGTAGCTGGCTTGTCATGCTTTGCTCTGGAGGCTGAATGCAGCTACATGAAATCTAGAGTTTTTTAAAAGGTCTTTTCTCAGTAACTGATCTGTGGCGGCAGGAATTAGCTAGTAAGTATTTGTCTGATAACTATCACAAGTATCCTCACGAGCTTTAGGCTTGAGGAAACTCTTGTGCAAAACCTGACATCTACTGGTGGGAGGCATAATAGGGCTCTTTGCCATTGGAGACGTGCTTCATGAAGAGCTTGTTTTGTGGAAGCGCCGGCCCCGTGGGCCAAAGGTGTTGCATTGTACCTTGCCCTAGAGCAGGTGACATTTAAATATAAATTTGAAAGTCTAAGGTTTTCAGAGGAACTAACTGTAAAATACTTCCAAACAAGCATCGGTATTATCGAAGGTGATTGCACTTGCAGTTAACTGGGTGTGCTTTGAACACGTGTTTAATGGCTAGAGGAAAAACTTCGTACACTTTCATTTTAGACTTTCTTACTTTTTGTGAGAGTGTTAAAGACTTCATACAGTCTTATGCCAATTAAAAACATAATTTTTTTCTTGTGTCTTTAAAGGCTTGCCATGGATGTACATCTTTATCCAAATGTGATTGCAGTGGAGTAAAAGGTGAAAAGGTAAATATGCTTTTTGCTTTTTTCTTTTTTTTTTTTTTTTTTACTGGCAGACCAGAACATGAACGACTGAGCCATATGGTAACTTCAGATAACTTATGGATGATAACTTTTGCCTCTTGCTCATATCTTGTTTTCTGTGTCTGTAGTGTGGGCATGCACCAAAGAGCATGGCTGTATTAACAGGTATTGAGTTGGACTGACTGGTCCATCTGGCAGCGTGCAAAATTTCATATCATTATTTTCTCAAGAATGGGGAATGATGGCACAAATTTTTCCAGCTATCTGACAGTAAAAACAAAACAGAAAAGACACAAATTTTAGTAAAATAGAAAGAATTCCTATTTACAGCCCAGGCCTGCTTACACTGACTACTTAGTGTTGACAAGATAAGGTGTGGAATGTACAGTGGTGGCTGTGCTGGTAATACTTCAGTCGGAATTTAAAATAGAGTGAGTATGAGTTGTTTTCCCTCTTTTCTTGCACTAGCAGCTCATGAGTAACAAACGCTCGCTAATGTGTCCTGAACTTGCACTGTTTTTCACCCTATAATTTGTACAGCTGTATGCAAAGATGATTGCTGCTGCTGTCTAGATGTGAGCTGGACCCTGGAAGGGATAAAATTCAGATGCAGCTTTCTCAACACACATAGCTGCCACTGAAGTAAGCAGGTAGTTAATGGCCAAACATGTATTCTTGGATCAAGCAGAGTAAAAACCACTCCCAACCCAAAAAGCTTCTCTGTGTGCTCCATTCAGAGCAACAAGCTGTTTTGGTCTGCCCTGACAGTGTCTTAAAGCCAAGAGTTGCATTTTGACATCCCTGAGGTTTCCTGCTTCTGTACAGCTTTGACTTCCAGTCCCACTGCCTGAGCTTAGTACATCTGTGCAGTATTTCATGTTTGTCACCATTATTTCTTTCTGTTTTACACTTTATTCCTTTGAGGAAACAGCAGGTGCCCAGCATCTCTTTTAATTACAATCCACTGTAGATACACAGTTCAGTACTTGCCTGAGTTGAGCCTTTTCTGAAGTGTGGGAGCCTGTTTGTAATGAAGTTGTGGTTAAATAGTTCCCATGTAACTGCTGTTGTCACAGGGAATGAATGTGATGTGATTGCTTTGAGGGGCAGAGGTTGTCAGAAACAATTCCACTCTTAGTCTTGTAAACAGTTTGCTTGAGATACAATGGAGTCTTCTTAAAGACTGATAACAGAACTGATAACAGAGTTTGATAAGCCTGGTTTATCAAACCACTTAGCCTATCTTAGCAAGGTTCTAGAAGGGCTTCAGTACTCTGGATTTATTTTTGACATGTTTCAAAAGTGATTTTTTGACTTGCATAAACAAGTGTAACCTTAAATGAATAATGCAAAATAATCAGTCACTGCCTTGGCACTATAATGTGCTGATGCAGAATTTTGCTATTGGCTGAGGTTAAACAAGGCAGATGTCCAAAATTCTGGGTAGTGCTTGATGCCACACCTGCCATCCAGATAGCTCCTGCAGATGAGGTCATTCCTTGGCATTTACTTTGGTTCATTGTGTATATTCCCAATTTACATACCTAGTGAAGAACAGTATTCCCTTGATGACAGGCTTTCTTGGTTAGATTTCATTGGCCAAAACATGAACCTGGTTAATGTGTTCCTACAGGATTTTCAAGTGCAGGTGCCCAAACCAGATGCACCCTGACACTAGTCACAGATTATTTCAGGTTCAGTTTGAAGGCTCTTAAACATCAGTCTTCTATTCCCAATGCTGGTGTAGCAGGTACAACTTTGGAAAACCTTTCTGTAATTCAAAGTTGACTTTCTTTTGGGCTTGTCACAGTTATTTTGTGAATTCAGTGAGCAAGCATCTGTTGTCTGACTAGTGTAGAAATAATGCAAGTTTCCATCCTTAGAATGGAAAATTCACTTTGAAATTGGGGAACTGTGATTAATTTTCCTCCTAATCCAAGGTAAACACAGCATAATCCTGAGGCATGCCAGAGTGGTTTTTTTAAAAGTCTTCTGAAGCTTGCAGACCATCAGGTACAGTACATAAAGGAACAATGAAAAACAAAGCCCATAATTCTTAGGTATGATGTGTTGCTAGTGGAACTGGTTTGATTGTACGTGCCCACACCTCATTATGTGTGGTGCCCTGTAATTACAAACCCTCAGTATTTAATGCTTTGCTGGATCCAGCAGTTCAGCTCCGGGGAACCCCAAGAGCTCTCTGTCTCTGGCATCCATAATGCTTTAACTTTTAAATTCTTCACTTTGGTTCATTTGGGGTTTTTAACAAGATTAGACTTTTTCTAGATTCTTGTACTACTGCAAGACTTCAAGGGTTGTCTTAAGATGATTGATCCCTTACAGAGTACCACCTACTTGTACATTTCATGGAAGTTTTCAAATCCAAGATTATCTTCAGTCCACCATTCTTGCAAATAGTATCTGCATTCCAGCTGAGTGTAAATTGCTGCTTCAAGTTTAAGGCTTTTGCTTTGCATTTGACACTTGGCATTTGGTGTTTCTCCTTCCTTCTGCAGTGACCTCTGAACCAGGGGTCAAACTCTATAACTTCTTGCCTAATTGGTGTATGAAGAGCGTTAGACAAAGAGCTGTTTATTTAATCTTCTCTCTTTGATTATCACATTAGAAGTGTGAAAATGTATTTGAAGAACTACTGGGAAGTCAGATGTATGGAACCTTGTTCTGTACTGGGAAGACAGGAAAAGCCCTGTCTGACACACTCAGCTGAGCTCTGCATTTGTTCCACTGGGCTTCACTTCTGGCCCTAAACTAGCATCTGCACCCAAGTTGCTGTCCACTTACATTAACTCAACCAGGAAGTGCTGCTTTGTTCAGCTTAGCAGAGCCTAATGCATTCCTTTTGAGACCCAAAATTAGCCTTCTTCCTAAGCATCCTAGCATTCACTTTAGGGTATCCCAGTTTTAACAGGTAAAGGAACATGAACTGTAACAAATAGGAAAACTATTTTCTTCTCTCGCTTTGTGGAGCCACATTTCACTATTTCCATGCTGCTAGTAATTTTTCTTTACCTCTACCATGTGTCCTGGTAGCATCAGTGGCATGTTATCTCTAGCAGAAACAAAGCACTGTAAGCTATTTTTTTGAAACCCATAGTACAACAGCTGACAAAAAGCAGTGCAGTAAAATTTTCTTCCTTTGCTCAGACCCACCTGACTAAACTTAAATGTAAAGTGGGTAGTGTAAAATTCAAGCATGCCTAAAATGGTATAATGAAGAAAGGAGAGGAATTTACTGTACCAATCAGTAAAAATTGACTGCAGCTGGGAGCCAGTGTGCTGTTACTCACAGTAAGCAGCTCAGTAGTGAACTGGATTTGGTAAGAGTATTAGAACTGAAGTATATGGTTAAACTATCACATACAGGTGCTTGTAGGAATTGTTCTTACTTTTCAACTGAAAGAAGTGTATGCTTAAGCAACTGGGTTTTAAATACCAGCATTTTTGACATGAACCTGCTCTAATGCTTAAAAGTGAGCTCCTGAGGAAAAGCTTCCTGAAGAAATAAACATGATAGATGCTGCACACAGAGCAATTTCTAGGACAAACCAGTAAGACTTGTAGATTATTGTGCTGGTTTTATCTCAGCTGAAAACAAGATCCAAAGATGCTGATAGGAACAGCTTGAGAAAGACTGGGGAAGGAGGAGGAGTGGGAGTGGTACTGAATCTCAGCTGCTGCAGCTGATGAGGGCTTGAGAGGAGGGCTAGAGTGAGCAAGCTTTGAGTATCTTGGTCACTGAGAGGGCACTCAGTTCCCTATTTTCATAGCAAGGGCAGGAAGCAAGTACGTGCCTCTTGCCAAATGTTACAGCCACATTCTTTCATGTGCTTAGGCATTGAATTAGGCTGTTCCGCTACTGCTTCCCTGGATGGTTTTTTGGTCCACTCTTTAAAAGTCTTTTTCTTTTTGCTATGAGTATACCACATCTATGTAAATAAATATCCTGGTTTCTCTCCCCATACTAAAAAAAATACATATTTATAAATATTTAATTTTGGGGAATAAATTCTAGAAATGTAAATTACTTCTGCATGCTTTAAAACTGCATCTATCCCTGATTTCTCAAATACTTGTGTCCTATTATTAGAGTACAGGGAACTATGCCAATTTTTTTATCCATGTTTAATTGGCTATATCTTGCTGCAGCTTAAAGCATAATTTTAGGGTGTTTCCCAACTACTTTTTTTCTTTCTATCCCCCAAGCAACAGTCACGTTGAAGCTTGTAAGCTGACAGTTTTGCCATACCTGTGTAGCTGATTGAGGGCAATTGGTTTGCCAGCTCCTCTGGATTTATCACTAAATGAGATCAGAATCTGACTCCTCGCCCATTCCCCAAGGAAATGATGGGTTTATAGCTGATGCATCTTTATTTGCTATGGAAACAATTCTGTACTTTCAGGACTGGAAGATGAGATCTGAGTTGACCTAAACCTTTGCTATTTTTTTTCTCCTTAGTAGCTTCTAGGCTGAAACAAAAAGTATCCAGACTTCCTCAGTAGTTTCTGTGTAGGCTGAACTGGGTAGTGACAGTTTTTGCATTTATAAGAAAATTCGTTGTGTGCTACCCAGGCACTTGCATCTCATATCCCTAATGGTATAACGTCTGGTTTTGGCATTGACTTCTTATGGAAGACTTGTTAAATTTTGTTTCAGTATGTTCCTGCAATGAGCAGGCAGTTTTTCCTGGCAAAATAGTAGCATCCAAACCTTCATGGAAATCAGTATGGTGTGTGCAATAGGAACAGTTGGGAGGCAGAAGCAACACCTGAAAACTGTTCTCACTTATGGAATCCTTTTATACGCTGTTCAAGTAGAAGACAAAAAAATACCCTCATCATCTGTATTCAAGAGAGCTGGATCAGCTTGGCTTCCTCCCCACCCAATTTGCCCACATTTCTTTTTTCAACCAATTTTTTTATCAAAAATAATGATTACAGTGCAGCTATTTCCACTGTAATTGGTTTTGTACAGTTCCATTGGGAATTGTCTGGTGTAGTCCTTCAGTTGTCCCTGAGCAGAGTCCTCAAATCATCTGTTCATTCTTGGGGGTAATTTGCTGGGAAACTCCCCAGGAGTTGCCCTGGCAACAGTTTCCTCCTGCAAGGCTCTCATTGTTGCTGCTCACTTTCAGAGCCTGGAAAATACTCGTTTCAGTAATGCAGTTTACTCTCATCAGTTGTTGCCTCCTGTATTCCTTTTGTTTAACTGTTTGGCTTCATGTTTCTCTTTGTTCCAAGGCCTTGGCTTCCCAGTTCTGTGACTGTTTAGAGTGGAGACCTTGGCATAGTTGCATTTTAGAGAACAGTTTCTTCAGCCCTAAATGACACACAAGGCCATACCTCTGCTAAGAGTCTGCTCTAGCAACCATTTACAGATGTTACTTTCTCTAAAGAAAACATGGAGAAGTGTGACCATATTGAGCTCACACCTGACACATCTGACATGCCTCTTGTGTGCAGATGTGTTTTCTTAGTGTGCAAACACAATTCTTGCCAGAGCTTGCTCCAAAATCTGGCTCTGCCTAATGTTGTCCTTATCTGGCACTCCCAAATTCCTCATTCTTACTCCTTCAGGGACACACTAACCCTTTCATATCCTGGCCTGAGACAGTAACACTCCTCCACAGTCTTGCCTTTCAGATGAGGTAGCACACCAACTGTATAGCTCCATGTGAAAATACTTGTACTGGGTTTACATGGGAAGGGTTTGGTAGTGGGGAGGGCTAGTGTCGTGGCTTCTGTGAGAAGCTGCCAGAAACTTCCCCTGTGTCCAACAGAGCCATTTCCAGACAGCTCCAAGGTCAGGCCCAGCCATGATGGTGGCACTGCCTCTGGAATAACAGATTGAAGGGGCAGAACAAAATCTGTGCAACACCAGCAACAGCCAGGAGAGAGGAGTGAGAGTATGTGAGAGAAACAGCCCTGCGACACCCAGGTCAGGGCAGGAGGTGCTCCAAACACTGAGCAGCCCGTGATGCAGCCCAGGGTGAGGCAGCTGTGCCCCTGCAGCCCATGGAGGTCTGGGGTGGAACAGATCCACCTGCAGCCTGGGGAGGACCCCAGGTGAGAGCAGGTGGATGCCCAAAGGAGGTTGTGACCCTGTGAGAGACTGACACTAGAGCAGGCTCCTGGCAGTACCTGTGGACCATGGAGAGAGGAGCGCACACTGGAGCAGGTTTGCTGGCAGGAGATGTGACTCCATGGGGGACTCACACTGGAGCAGCTGTTCCTGAAGGACTGCAGCCCATGTAAAGGACCCACACTGGAGAAGCTCATGAAGGACTGCTTCCCATGGGAGCGACCCCACGCTGGAGAGGAGGAAGAGTGTGAGGAGTCCTCCCTCTAAGGAGGAAGGAGCAGCAGAGGCAAAGTGTGATGAACTGACCGCAGCCCCCATTCCCTGTCCCTGTGTGCTGTTGTGGGGCAGGAGATGGAGAAATTGGAACTGAGGTTGAGCCTGGGAAAAAGGCAGGGGTGGGGAGAAAGTGCTTTTAGGATTTGGTTTTATTTCTCTTTACCCTACTCTTAGCTTAATTTATTACAAATCAAATCAAGTTCCCCAGTCAAGTCTGATTGGCCCATGACCGTAACTGGTGAGTGGTCCGTATCTTGGCCCACAAGCTTTTTTTGTGTTCTCTTTCCCCTGTTCTGCCAAGGAGGGCTGTGATAGAGTGACATCCAGCCACAGTCAACCCACTACAGTACAACCTGGCAGTTGGTGTGCAAAAGAGAGCCTGAACTCTTTCACACTTAAGTTAGCCTCAATTTATAGTGCAATTTCAGCGTTTCCACAGGGGAGAAAAGATGTCTGTCCTGTGTAAGAGAGCAATGTGTGACCTACAGTAAAAGAGGAGTATGTTTACATTTCACTTAATAGGAAACCAACTTTAGCAGAGCAGTTAATGAGCTGTTCATTCCTATCCAAGGAATCTGAGTTTCACTGTGTAGGTAAGACTAAGTACAGCTTAGTTGTTTCCTCCTCCTGTTGCAGCTCTTGCTCACACACAGCCTTTAATCTCATCAAGAGGTTTTTCTCTTGTGTTTCCACTGTGAAAGCAGTAAAGCAAGCACTGGCAAAGGAGGCAGGAAGAGAAATCCTGTTACTTTCTCTGATAATTTTTGTGAGATCTCAGCATCTTGTAAGTGTTTTGAATGCAACTTCCAAGTTCCTGCTCTCCCACGCTGCAATACAGCAAGTTTACCTAAACAGTGCAGTGAGAAAATTAGGATTTAAGAATGAGATATAACCCTGCTATCATGCTCAGCATACAGGTGTGTATGGAAAATAAAGGGAAGATGAGCAAAGCCTTAACCTTTGCTTTTGCATTTTGTGTTCAGGGCAGCAGTTATGTGCTTCTGTCTGCTTGCAATACCCAGCCTTCAGTTCACTGCTGTGATGACGTGAGATTGCTGGTTCTGTTGTTTTACTTGACTGAGGAAAGCTGGGCAGGACTTCTCAGGTTCCTAGAGAGTGCCATAGCTGGTAGATTGCCAGAGAACAGATGTGGGAGCTACTCCTCCTGTTCTTGCTGAAGTGTGCAGGAAAATAAAAGTTCAGAACAAATTTGTTCTAAAGAGAGTGGGCAAAACCTGGTGATTAAGGTGTTTGGATGGAACATTTCTTTGGGGGTTTCTGTAGTTGTTGTGGAAAAAAAACAAAAAACAGTTGGGGTAAATTAACAGTAGGGTTTGTCAGGCAGAAACCGAATCAAACCTGTCTGTAGAGTAATAAGGAATAGTGCTGAACAACTGTGTGTTTCATAAGCAGTTATATATTTACAGAGCTGTAGGAAATACCTCTTTAAGCAGTTGAAAAGTGTAACATTATATATATGTACAAAAAGGTATATTAATTCTGGTGTTTCCTAACTTGTCTGTACTGGTCAAAACGTTAATATTTACTTATATTTTTCCTGTCTTGTATCTGTCTCACTTGATTTAGATTGTAAGCATTTTGGCCTGGAACCCTGTTTATGAGCTACTCATCAACCAACACCCCCAAGTCCTTCTCTGCAGGGCCACTGTCAATGAGTTCTCCTCCCAGTCCGTACTCATGTCTGGGATTGCCCCCACCCAGGTGTAGGGTCTTGCACTTGGACTTGTTGACTGTCATGAGGTTTGCACAGATCCACCTCTCCAGCCTGTCCAGGTCCCTCTGGATGGCATCCCTTCCCTCCAGCATGTCGACCACACCACACAGCTCCGTGTCATCAGCAAACTTGCTGAAGGTGCCCTTGATCCCACTGTCCACGTCACCAACAACACAGCACCAGTCCCAATACTGACCCTCGGGAAACCCCACTTGTCACCCATCTCCACTTAGACATTGAAGACCACAACTCTGAGTGTGAAATCCAGCCAATTCCTTATCCATTGAATTGTCCATCTGTCAAATTCATGCCTCTCCAGTTTGTATACAAGGATGTCTTGCAGGACAGACTCAAATGCTTGGCACAAGTCCAGGTAGATATCAGTCACTTTCCTCCTCCACCAGTGCTGTAACCTCGTCATAGAAGGCCACCAAATTTGTCAGGCACGGTTTGCCCTTAGTGAACCCATGTTGGCTGTCACCAATCATTTCCTTATTTTCCATGTGCCTTAGCATAGCTTCCAGGAGGATTTGTTCTGTGAACTGTAAAATAATAAAAAAACATTCACAGTATAGCAGCAATCTACACCCTTCTGAAAGTTTCTGTAGGTATTGCAGCAGAGGTGAGTTTTGTGAAGGACTTAGCAACTAATAAGGGTATGTTTTATAGGAAGGGAAAAGAACTCTATGTATATAAGCAGCACAGGTGGAACAGATGGTTGCATTATTTGGTAAATAGATGCCTTAAAATACTGGATAAACACCCTGTGAAATCTGTTTGAGTTGCAATTAAAGGTAGTAATGTATGTCTGTGTTCAGGAATTTCTTTAGGGAAGTAGTTGAGGTGTTTCATCGCAGTGTTAGTTTGTCAATGTGATGACTTCCTGCAGCAAATCAGAAAGATAATGTGTGTTTTGGATTTTTCTATCATAATTTTTGGTTTTGTCATGTTCCTTCTCCACCACCATGTATTCTTTTTGTAGGGTGAAAGGGGATTCCCAGGCTTGGAAGGACAGCCAGGTTTGCCTGGATTTCCAGGACCAGAAGGACCACCTGGTCCAAGAGGCTCAAAGGTAAGTCACAATTCACTTGAATAGCATGAAGCTGCTGGGTGATGTTAGCTTGCTTGTAGTGCTGATCCTGAATAAATTCAGAACTCCTGGTTATCCTTGGTTTAATAGTGAAAATCTTCAAATGTTAGGGATATAACTTGGGTTTTTGGTTGGGTGGTTTGAATAGTCAACCAGAGGAAAAAGACTGCTCTGGGTTTCCTATCTTGTTCTTCACCTACACAGGTGCTTGCCAACACTACCTGCACACTCGTATCCCTTCACTTGGTGCTGCAGATTAAGGTCAAAGAACAGGCTTAGCAAGGGGCTGTACTGTAGGTTTGTTAGTCCTTGCACTAACGTGCTCCTGCCTTTGCTTCCTTCACTGATAAGGGCTGAGTTCTGCTCTCAGCTGCCCCGAGGGTTCCCACCAGGGAGGTAAACTGTTGTTTGCACCTGGTGGCATTCCTGGGCTGGGTTTGGGTGGGGTGATGCAAATGAAGACCTCAGTGAGCCTGTGTGCAGATAGCTGAGGAATGCTCCTGGCTTTCCCTAGAGGGGTTAGGTTTCTTTTTATTTACTACTGAATTTCATCATTACACTCAGATGGTGTAATAAAGCAGTAAAATACCTCTGAATGCATCTGTCTTCAATATACACAAGGATATCCAGGATCTGCCATTTCTCTTGCAAATGCTCACAATGTAAACCTAAAAGAAGCAAAGAAAAAAATAGGCAGCTGATAAGAAGAAATAGTCTACACTGGAAGAGATTAATTGAATATAACAGCGAAACAGCACAGGGGTCTTGGACTGGAAACTTTTGTTACACTTTTATTCCATAAATGCCTTTTCTTAAGGTTTTGGTATGAAGTTCTGCATTGTGATCCTATGATTATCATTACACAAGTTCATACGGGTACAGTATCATTCACATTTAATCGTGGCTCTCCTGTTCTGCCCACAAGAGGCCGCTGCAGGATATTCTATGAGAGCACCTGGACGTGTCCGAGAGAGCCGTGACCTTAGCAAAACCTTTCCTCTAAGTCAGGGCAAACCAGCTGGAACAAATACTTTTCCATTCAAAGTCCAACACCAAAAGTAATGTAATTTTGAACCCTTTTACTCAGGAAATGACAGCTAATATAACTTTTACTGTAAAAATGTAAAATGAACTTTATCATGCTTACAGTTTAATTTGATAGAAAGGCAAACTGCAAACTTGAGTGTGGAGTTTTGTTTGCTTGTTTGTTTTTGTTTTGTAGGGTGATGATGGTCTTCCAGGACCTATTGGACCCAAAGGAATCAGAGTAAGTACTGGTGCAGTTTTAGGGTGATATATTGGAATTACATATAAAGACTGCCAGGCGTTGAGTGGGTCCTTACAGAAGCAATGATTTACAGGAGGAAAAATGAGCTTAAATGTGAAGAGTACCTTACCTACCAGCCAGAAGAAATTGTACTACTTTTTATAAGTAATACAGACTTACATATTGCTTGTATTTACTTCATAAACTCCTTAGGGAGAGTAGCCCAAATACCTATTTGATCTGTTTTGCAATACAGAACCTAAACAAGTGCCAGTAACTTGGTTTCAATATATTCTGAAGTAGAGACAGTATATCCAGGGTACATATGGGAGAGGTGGATTTGTCTGAAAGTCCTTTAGGTTTTGTGCCTTTGATTTTTCTGTCAGACCCCTCAGCTGTTAATAATTGATACAATTCTGATTTCACTGGGACACATCCATTTCCCAAACCATGAGTGTTCATTTATTTTATCTTTATGTCTACAAACCATTACTGTAGTTCTGCACTGGTTTTTCTGTGTTTTTGTGGATAGTTCCCTGAAAGATTGGTAAGAATCTTGAGGGCTGTCAGCATGCCAGTTTTTTTTTTTTAATTGTGATTCACATGTTTCTGGTTTGATTTACTTACATTTGCACAAATAAGTTACCTTTAGTAAAATCTTGGTAAATCCTTTTGCACATCCATTCTTACCATGCTGTTTCAAATGTGGTTGATTTCCTTCAGGGACCGCCAGGGCTTCCAGGATTTCCAGGAACACCAGGACTTCCTGTGAGTAGGAATAGTCTGTATAGATATAAAGGTGTTCGTTTTTGTCTTTCAGGCCCAGAACAGCATCCTACAATGTAACTCTTCTTTTCTCTTTTCCACTTTAAAGGGATTACCAGGACAAGATGGGCCACCAGGACCTCAGGGTATCCCAGGATGCAATGGAACAAAGGTGGAATACCTTTAAAATTCTCAACAATGCAACAATAATATAGTAAAGAGCTCTTGTTCTCTTGGCTGTAGCCAACAGGATTAGTTTATTATGTGCAACATAATAATATGTTCCAGTCCTTAAAGTACAAGTATTGCCAGCACCAAGACACAACATTTATACTCTGCAGCCAATGTAGTTGAATTCTTTGTTCTAATCCTTAATTTCATAGATTACAACTCAGAGTCTGATAGTTACACCAGATGCTGTATCTGATCTTTATAGTGGACTTTTGCTACCAAGAAAAACTTAGTACTTAATAGTGAGACTTTTAAATTATTAATTTTTGGTGATATTGTATTGAAAATACTGATTCAGTATCCTTGGTGGAAGGAGTCACTTTATTCTAACATGTTACTTAGCTTCACATTCAGATTTTCCCATAACTTGATCTTCTATAACACTGCATGTGTTTTCCATGTCTATAGTGCAGTACTTGGACTGGAAATATGCAGGAATATCTGAATGTGGAAATTTATGTTTCAGTCAGTTGTGTGAATTAACTGTGTATTCGACAGCTTGTTCCAATACAATTTGCTACTCTGGAGTCATAAGCTAGCAATGAAACTAGACTTTTCAGTCAAAATTTGTTTATCTGGTTTTGTTATGTTTTGGTTTGGTTTTGGCTAATCATTTTCTTCATCCCTAAGGGAGAGCGTGGGTTCCCAGGCAGTCCAGGTTTTCCTGGTTTACAAGGGCCTCCCGTAAGTAAAAGTTTTCCCAGTCAACTACCTGTGATGCACTGAAAGGGATCTGTGAAAAATCTACTTAGATTTGCTACTTAGATCTGTGAAAAATCAGATGTCAGCCTCTTTCTGCAGTTATTCTTTTAATAAATAAGATTTCTTTTTGTTGTTAATCAGAGTATTTTAGATGTCCAGTAAAGGTGAGCTTTTCTGCTGTGTGCTGTGGTAAACTTCATAAAAACTCCTTTGAATTTTCACATGCGGAGATGTTTTACCACCTGCAGAAAATACAAATACATGCATACATGTCAGAAAAGTAAGATCTTGATACTGACATCTGGTACATCTAAACAGCCGTACTGGTGATTAATGGGGCAGAAAAAAGAGACAGCGTAGGATGTTTTCAGTACAAAACACAAGGATTTACAGCAAAGTGACTGTCAGAACCAAAGTACAAACAGAAAGAGATGTATTAGACAAAATGGATAACAGGAGGCAATAAAGAAATAAATTGCTAAGAATTGGAAATGTAATCCCTTTAATGCTCAACAGTCACTGTGAAAGTTCTCTAATTTTTCCATTTGATTCTGAAGTTCATAAAAAATTTATTTTCCCCTGTTTCATGTCTGTTCTTAAATTTCTGTCTAATGTTTGCATCTTGGTGTAAGTCTGATTAGTCGTTTGCAAATAACATACCAATGATTTATTTCTATTGATCTTTTATTTTTTTTTTTTTCTTTTAAAAAAAGGGACCCCCTGGTCTGCCAGGTATGAAGGTGAGTGTGCTGTCTGGCATAAGTAACTTGCTGGCTTTCGTGCAAGACCGTGTGCATCCACTGCTGTCTGCAGTGACATTCTTAGTGTTTCTGGGCCACTGCAGTGCAGCAAACTGGGAATTCTGCAGTGGCTTACTCGGTTCGGGTCAGCAGTTCCAGGAGCAGCAGAGTGTTTGGGGGAGCTGGTTTCCTCAGGACTGTGAGGGACAAAGCCCGTGTTGTGAGGCATCAAGGCAGCAGAAACAAACACCCAAACACACCATTAGTCTACCTGTGCATATTCAAGAACACAGCTAGGGGACTAAGCAGTAGTAAGTTAAAATAGCAAGTGAATAGTACAACACCTTATGTTCCTTTTGAAAATGTGCTTTGTACTGTATGGATTACATAAGATGGCTTTTTGTCTTAATGTAGAGCCTCATGATCTGATGCTGAACCTTAAGAAGCCTGTTTATTCTTAAGGTTTTTTTGTTGTTGTATCCTTGACTGATTTGAGCATGGGCCAAAACATAATTTTTGGTTCAAATCTCTTTGAAAAGAAACTTGACCCACGGAATTTTTCTAATAAACTCCTGAGAGGAGAGCATAACACTGGTACTGGGAAATTGTGACTATTAAGCTGAATTGTTTTTCTTGGCTCCTTCCCAATTGTTTTCAAGATACCGAAAGGCAAGCTCATCAGAACATATACTTTTAAAACAAAGATATTCCCTGGAATCAATAATAAACTGTGCTTCAGTATAGAGCACAAAGCATGACTGTTATAACAGCATACTCAGCACTAATCTCATGAGGTGGAGACATTGAGCCTTTTTTCTGCTGTGTCCTATCAACTGCTTTTACATGGAGCTAGAATGTTTCTTTTGTGAAGCATTTGTGCTTCAATCCCCTAATCTTTTGGAATTTAAATCAATGCTGGTGTATTTGTAGAAAAGAAACCTTTTAGTAGTTGTTAGTTTTTAAAAAAATCTTCATCTCTTCTGAAAAGATCTATTCCTGGAGAGTCTAGTACTTACATTAAAGTGTACTACTAGGGTGTAGCATAGCTCTGAGTCCCTTAGAGTCTTAGGAGCCACGGTGTGCCCTTTAGAGTCAGAATGGGGATAAAGAATTGTAAAATGTGCTGTCAATTAAAGTCAACCCTTTCTTCTAGGGTGAAGCAGGTGAAATAATCACGTCCTTGCTGCCGGGACAGAAGGGTGACCCAGGATTTCCAGGTCTTCCAGGGATACCTGTAAGTTGCATAAAGCACTGTTAGGCTGTGTTCTGCCAAAAAGATAAAATGAACAGTGTTTGCATTACAGCACAATTGCAAGATCTGGTGTAGGGGATTCATGTGTTTCCTTGGAGAGGCAGGGCTCATGTTTAATGTACCTCTAATTTATGACTGGAGGGAAAGTGTGTGATCCCATATTGCTCTTAATAGGGTGACCCCCAGAGGCCAGAAAGGTCCCTTGGTCAGGAAGGTGGTCTCCAGCAGGCAGCAGCACTCACACTTACTGACTTGCTTCTCTATTTCCCTTGCCTGTTCCCCCTTCCTAGACATTCTTTGTTCTGGAGTTCCCTTCCCTTCTTCACCCTGAGTTAAAGTAAGTAACATCTGGCTTTCTGGGCTGTAGCCACTGTTTTGGATGGTGGGAAGGAGAGGGTAATTTCTCAGCTGTTCTCCTCATGTTGCACCTCCTGCACAGTGTTTCTGTTCTCCCAGCAGTCTTCTCTGAAAACAGCTAGTGACTCCAGGCCCTGTGCTTCCCCACTGAGCCATTCATTGCTTTAGTGGAAGAACAAGGGGAGCCGAAAATGAGTCTATGGCCTGAACTGGACAGAAGCCAGGCTCCCATTTCCTGGTACAGGGAGGCAAGCCCCAGGCTATTCTGACCAAACTGAGCCTGTTAGCATTTCTGGTCCTCTGATCTGTGCTTCCCTATTGTCTGTTTCTGGCTGGGAGGAATCACAAATACAAAGTGTTTTGTTGTTCTCTCTCAGTGTGTGAAGAGAAAGAAAGTGCAAAAGTAGCTCAAAACAAACAAAAAGGCATTCCCTTATGCAAGCCAAAGAGATGTATTGATGTTGGGAGCAGAGCGCTCCTTTAGGCCTTTCCACGAGGACAGATTGGTAGGTTAGTGGTCAGCTACATTGATTTGACATGTATGGCATGCCACTGTTGGGGTTTTTTGACCTTGAAAATCTTACTGTGTTGTTTCGGGGTTTTTTCCTAAAAAGATGCCTCTCATAGCCTCCTCTGCTTTCTCAACAGGGCCCACCTGGCTCCATGGGAATACCGGGTCCAGTTGGCCCTCCAGGGCCCCCAGGTTTGACAGTAAGTTTCTTAACCTGTTACTCATAAGTCCTTAAGTGGGACAGTCACTTCTTTCATGTTCTCAGAGGCAGGTCAGTAAAGTGCAGAGATCATGGTAGTCAGGACTTGGTATGAAGACAGGAGCAACCAAGCCTTCAGTTCAGCCTGGAGCTGTTACTGTGCACTTTTAAATAAGATACTTTTGAAAGAGCCTATTCCCAGACATCTATTTGCTTTAAACTGGGCTGAATTGTTGTGCAGGCTTCTTTGCTGTGTGCAACCTGAGGGACAATATTTAAGATATTTAAACTAGGACGTTTAATACCTGACTGTTTAATTTCCTTTTGCTCTCTCACTTAAAGGAAGAACTAGTTTCTTACACATTTCTGAAGCTGAATAGCATGAAAAAGAATTTTCAGAGGAAGGCAAGGGGCCCTATCAACATGGGGATAATGCTCAAGAGTGGTTTTGATTTGGGTTTTTTTTTTTTCCACAAGAGGTGTGTAAAGTGCTTGAAAATGACTTACCTTTTGGTTTCCTTTTTCAATAGGGACCTCCAGGTCCACCAGGACTACCAGGACCCAAGGTATTTTCTTTCTCTCATTGATGGTGGTAGTGGACTGTTTTATTTTTCTTTCTGTTTATTTGTGACTTCTGAGGGCTGATGAGCTGTACTTTTTGCAGGGTAATATGGGTTTGAATTTCCAAGGACCCAAAGGTGAAAAAGTGAGTAGGTGATCATGATGATATTTTGCTTATTACTTTCAGAATACTTAGTCATTTTGGCTTGTATTGCCTGTAACAAACCGCATGCTCTTGCACTTTAGGGTGAACAAGGTCTTCAGGGACCTCCAGGGCCACCAGGACAAATTGGAGAACAGAAAAGACCAAATGACATTGAGTTTCAGAAAGGAGATCAGGTGAGTGGGACGCTGCATCCATCTGCCATGAGCATGTGATCAAACTGTTGGTTTGGCTCATCTATGTTCACATCCTGCTTACTGCAGAGTTCTGTGGTTTTTCTCAGAGGGCTGAATATTCCAGAGCTGAGTACTTTTCCTTGAACAGAAAGCATGCCAGTCACACTAGTCTAGTTACTTCCCTTAGTAAAGTGACTATTCTTGAGAAATGCTTAAAGAAGTTCACAGTAACAGTAAAAGCAGTTAAAATATTCTCATTCCTTGGAACACCCAGACTGCAATTTTCAAAGCAGTCTGGGGATTCAGATTCCCACTAATTAACCAGCTATGTCATCCATTGTGAGGAAGTCTTTCAAAAATTTTAATTCAGTTTCTTTTTTCCTTTTTCTTTTTTTTCTTTTTTTTTGGTCATTAGTGATGCCCCAGGATCTTTCTTCTTTGTGGTCTGAATAAAGTGTTTTCCCTGTTTCTGCCCCCTCAAAAGTAAATATCAAACCATATTGTGACAGTAAGCTCAAACTACTGGTTCGATTTGCATGGATCCTTCACCCATAAATGCCAAAAAGCTATGGGAAGAGTTACCATTTTTAAAGTTATTACACCTTTCTGTTTCTTTTTCACTGGGGAACATTTTGCAGTACTGTTTAATTCTGGGTGCCAGTCACAGACAGGCTGAGCAGAACCAGCACAGGGGCATGGCTGCCTGGATGTCACATTTTCTGTGAAGCTTTTGTGGTATTCTCAAATACCACCTTGAGTACTAGAGGAGTTGAGGTAGATATTTTGAGGCAAAAGTGGTGAGTGATCATTTTTATGCTCTGATTATTTTGCAAATGTCACTGTAGTAACTGAACTTTATTAGTTTCCTCCATCTGTATTTGGATCAGTATCTTCCTTTCCATATTCTTATCCTGGGACACGTGTCAGAGAAGAAAGCTTTGCTACACAGCAGTATTTTGTTTTGGCAGGGTGCAGGACGTTTCTACCCTTCATCTTGGTCAAAGCCATTTGTTACCCTTCCCTTCAGAAGAACATTAGGCACCAAGGCATTACCTAGAACCATGCACTGGTGTACATTTGCAATGTGCAATCATCCCAGAAAGGTTTCAGGATCTGGTGTTGCCTCTGTGTTACTGGATGGCAGGACAGAACATAAAAAGCAGCACTGTGTGTCTTTATAATTCTAAGAAAACACAAGGTGACATTTTGACTACACTTTCACTGAAGCAAAAATTCATCTGGTTTTATTGGGGTCAGAGTAATTTGCCTCTGTGATCAGGGATCCCTGAAGGACTAATTATACTGTCATTAGGTTATGTAAATGTACAAAGTAAAACCATTCTACCTACATTCTTTTTAAAGCACTAAGACAAAAATTCTCAGTGCCTTGTCTTTGGCCAACATTAACAATGATTTCAAAGTTTACAACTTTGTTTTTATTTCAACAAAGTTTATGCTTGGTAATACACAATCAGTAAAAAAATTCAGTATTACAATTACTCTTTTGTGAAATACAAGTGTAGTTCTGGTGTGATCTCTGACTAAAATCAGGTGTGTAAATGGGGTTGCAAAAGTCTGTGAGGCCTCCACAAAACTAACAGAAACTTCACAGAAACTTTTTGTGAGTTCAATAGCCTGTAACTTTTCTTTAGGTTAATGGTGAAAACATTTTAGAACTGGTACAAAGGTGTAACAAGACAAAGTAGAAACCCCAATTTTGTAACACTTTTCTGACAAACACACTTTGATCCTGATGGCCTCTCAACTTCAGCAATTACCAGTAATCTAATGCCTGTTGCTCCTGTAATTTCAGCAGAATTTGGCATTTGTTTGTTCTTTCTTTTTTTCTTCTTTTTGTTTTTGTATAGCAGCTGCAGGCCACCAAACCAGCTGCCCCAGTGCACACAGGAGGCAGTTGTGTCTTAGAGGAGTGAATCATCTAAATAAACAGGATGAGCAGCTAATAAAATTTATAGATGCACTTGAAGTTACACACAGAGAATAAATATGTTCCTTCAGAACTTGAAAATCTAAATGACAGCAAAAAAACATTCTATTAAAAAAAATCAGCTGAGCTACTAGGGAGTGATGGAGGCTTTAATCCTCTTTTTCTTTGCCCATGCTTGACAGGGTATTCCAGGTGATCCAGGCCCACCAGGACTTCCTGGGCCACAAGGCCCTCCTGTGAGTAGAACTCTCTTAGTTCTTTTTTTGTTGCATCTGTATCAGAACTTCATTCTCCTCTGGCTTGTGGGCTCAGTTTAAGATGACGTTTGTGTGTCCAGGGTCTTCCCGGTGGCGTAAAAGGTGAAAAAGGTGAGCAAGGAGAACCAGGCAGAAGAGTAAGTAGTCTGTTTAACCAAATATTTATCTTTCCAATCAGTGTTATCTTTGAGAATTAAGCAAATGTTGAACTCAGGTGGGGCCATCAGCCTTTGGGTAAGAGACTACTTTTTTTCCCCTTGTCACCTGGCAAAATTGATGACACATGTGGATCATGAAAGTGCTTCTAGCTATGGCTCTCAGTGGTTTCTGAAAGAATTATCTACCTTGTAGATCTTGGTTTTGGGGGCAGGAGAAAATAATTTGAATTATGTTACCTGGTTAACACGTGAAAACCTTCTTCAGAGTTGTTGGGCTGCTTGTCTGAGGCAGCAGTTTTCTGTTTCCTTTTAGAAAGGGTCTTCATTCAGTTTGCATGAACTGGGTTGCCAAGCAGCATGAAATTGGTGTGTGTATATATATATATATATAAGCTGGTCTAAGTAAACTCATTCTCGGTGGGTTTCTTGTGAGGTGAGTCACAAAACCAACTCTCTGAACACTGCATTAAGACCAAAAGTCTGTTTGTCACTTCCCAAGATATGACCTCAATTTATGTGCTGTCCAGGGAAGGTACGAGTCAGGATAGCTGTATCTAGGGATAGCATGAATCACTTTGTTCCTGACTAGATTCAAATCAATCCTGGAATTTAAATGTACTTGGATATCACAGCTCAGAAAAGCTGAGGCAGATCATAGAAGTGCTAAGAAATAGGATGAAAATAACATGGGCTGGACCAGGAAAGAGAAGACGAGCTGTTAGCAGCTCAAAGCATTCTGTATTTTCACTTCCACAGCTTTGAACACACAGTTTCATCAACATAATGGGCCCCTTTGAAAAGCAAGACACCAGTCTTGCTCAGGTTAATTGGACAATACATAAACACTATTTAGAAACATGTTGGTAGTAGGTTTTCCAGTTTCCATAGGAAATAAATAAAATGGAAACAGATGTTTAGTATTCTAGATAAAGTCCTTCTTAGTTGCTGAGATTTACAGAAGGGCCTTGATTTGTCTCCTGTAAGGAACATAACAAATGAGGCAGATTTACAAAGTCAAAAGTCTCATTATATTTTGAGTGGATTTTGAGTTGTTGCTTTTCTCTGCAAAAGTGAATGGGAACCACATAAATTTGCAAAGATCTGAAAGGATAAAAGTCCTGAAGGGATATGTCAGATGACTTTTGCCAAAATCTTGTTTACCAACATTTTTATTTGGTTTTATTACTCAGAATTTGGGCATGTTGCATACTTAAAGTGCAGATTTGCTATTAAGTTACTTAAAAGTTGCCTTTTAGGGCTCCATATGATTCAATGTGGCTCTTTTCAGATATACTCATAAAAATGTCAGTCTGCGTATTCAAACAGGTAGTTCTGCAAATTCATGGGAAATCTTAAAACCTCATTTTTGAGAGTCAGAACTCATCACTGATAATGAAGAATTCACAAAACACGTTATACTGTGATACACTATATCTGTGAGGTCTTATTATCAACTTCCCAGGGACTGAGAGTTGCTCTTGGCATTGTGGTGAAGCTCAATCACCTATTCTAGTTCTGTTCCAGCAGGTGCCCCCAGACACTTCTGTAACTGACAATAGAGTGCCATTTGTCTGCCCAGTGAATGGCCTGGAATAAAGTGGAGCTTGCACTGCTTTTATTGCAGCAATGACAAATCTGTTTAGCAAGGATGTATGGTTTTTAGAAGCCACTGCTTTGAGCAGAATTGCACTTTGCATTTTTGTTGCTACAATTGAGCAAATTATGTTTGATTTAAAGGAGAGTTAAAATTCAAACACAAAAATGTTTGTATTTAATTCCACTGGTCACATTATACTAATTTCCTAATTAAATATAATGTTTACGGAGTTAGGATCTGTTTTCCAAATAAAGGATTTCTCTAACGTTAAAATAAAAGGAGTAGTAACCGCAGCGAATGAGCAGTAGTTAACTGGAGACCATTCTGGGCCATGTTCACCCAGCATTTCTTTGTGAGTTGTCATGGTTTGTGCTCTGGTTTTCAAAATGTAAATCTCAGTTTAGGTAACTCCATGGATTGTACTTGGTTGATGTCTTTTTCATATTTGTCCCAAGGCCTTCATTCTAGAGACAGTTTGGTTTACTGAAAAATGGGAAATACGTAACATAATTTCCATAGGAATTCTTCACCACTGAAGCATTTTATTTCAATGAGTGTTTATGTCTTTGAAGGGAAAGCCTGGCAAAGATGGAGAACCTGGTCAGCCTGGTAGGGATGTGAGTAACTCATACATTTCTGATCTAAGCAGATTCCTTATAAGCTTTTCTTCTGATATGGAGAAGATCTGAGTGTGATTATCTTTCTCTCTTCTTGAAGGGTTTACCTGGTGGGCCTGGAATAAGTGGTGCGCCAGGAAGAGATGGTGAAAAGGTATGCCAGGCTTTTTGTCATTATTGCATAATAGATTGAAAATCTTCACCACTGCGTTCAGGTCTGGCTGATTTGCATTGCCTGTGCTGTTGCAGCCTAGAGGAATATTTGCAGTAACTTGCTTGTGTAGTGATGTGCAGTATCAAAAATGTGCTAATTTTCATTGGTAGGGTGAAAAAGGTGACATGGGTCCCCCTGGTCCTCCTGGAATTGTAAGTTGCTGATCCTTTATTTCCTTTCTGCATTTGGTTAACAGTGTTGTTTCATTGTAGTTCTTGGCTGACTGAGAGCCCTGTCTCTGGGTACAACAATAACAGCACCAGTGAAGTTTTCATATATTCAGTAATAGAAACAATGGTTTCCTTCTTTCAAGATGAATTCTGTGCTCTCGGATTTGCTGGATTACAAATGTGGGCTGAGCTGTAACCTCAGCCCAGCAGAACAGTCAGCTCCACTGAACCCTGCTATAACTGTGGCTTGGCAGTCAAACAGCTTCCTGTTGGGCAGTGCTCTGTGCTGGAATTTTACCTGGTAATTCGGTGGAGTAGGGAAAGCAACTTGTCATTGGTATAAGGTTTGAAGTATGTTGAACTTTCCACCCCTCACATCTGTTTAGCGTTCCAATGACTCTTTCCTTGGCAAGTTGTTTCACATGAGCATGAAACATTTACAGGTCATTCCAAGACCAGGCGTTGATGCAACAGTGGGACCAAAAGGTAGCAAAGGATTGCCAGGACTCCCAGGAGCCAAAGGGGAGCGTGGATTCTCTGGTAGGCCAGGCCCACCTGGTTTGCCAGGATCTCCAGGTAGGAGTGCAAGCTTTAAAATAAGTTATGTGCTCGAATGTCTGAACTGATATTTGGCTTCACAGTCTTTTCACTCCTTTTGACAGAAGGACTGAGCAGAAAATTAGTGCAGAACTATTTAGAGCTACCTTTGAGCTTGAAGGGTAGAATTGAGCTTATGGGGATAATGTGAAGAATTCTGAATATTCATTCCCCAGTTCACTGTGGCAAACTGAGCATGCAAATCAGATACTACCTTAGCGGTCCTAGGGGTAATTTATCTCTAATCAACCATAACATACATTATCCATTGCATTACACAGAGAAAGCATTGTGTACCAGAAGTCTGGTATCTGGCCATCAAACCTATTCTCTGCTGTTCTTGGCCAGTAATAAAGGAGGAGATTAACTGAGTCTATAGTGGGAGTGAGAAATGACACCTGTATGTGCCTTGTACTTGCACGGAGAAGAACATTATGATTCTGTGTTGCAGCTTGTATATGTTCTTTCTTTTTTTCCCATCAATACTTTCTTTTGTTATTCCTGCTTTGGTTTTTTTTTCCCTTCTTAAACTTAGTTGTTGAGTCTCAGGTCAATTTTTCAAACAAAGATCTCTGAAAATGTAAAATGTGCATATGTCCAACACTGTACATCAACTTGTAGTTTGATTCCAGAAATGAAATATTATGGAGTACTCACATGGAAAGACAGTCATATCTGTACCATGTTAACCTTCATATATCATTGTTATTCTTGCAAAAATGTGATGTAAACTTCTGAGCTGGCAAGGAATTTATTCCTATCTTAGGGATCACTACTGTTGGACCTCCTGGCCCACCTGGCTTACCTGGTGAGAGAGGACAGAAGGGAGGTCCAGGTTTACCTGGTGTTTCTATTCCTGGGCAACCAGGACTTGCTGGACCACGAGGACCTCCAGGACCACCAGGTCCCCCAGGGCCACCTGCACCATCTGTTCCTCCTGGTAAGTGGTGATCACACAGGCAGCAAATAGAGGAGACTAAACAGCTTTCACATTTGTTTTGGTTTGGGGTTTTGTGGTTGGTTTGGTTTGATTTTTGGGTTTTTTCAAATTCTACCTCCAAAGATGTAGTTTATCAGCAGCTGAAGTCCATGAGATTCCAAGCTATTTGTATACATTCTCCAAGTTGCTCCCACTGAAAATCAGGACAGCTGCAGGGGAACTCCAGCCTTAAGGAAAATTAGAGAATTTGGGAATTCAGTAATTTGAGCTGCAATCTGGCCTTATCATGTATCTTTTGTACCTCAAGTGAGCCCTACTGTGACTTGTGTGTGAGACTCAGCTAGACAGGAGAAGAATCTTGTCAGACTTGAGGGACATTTGTGCTAACTCATACAATAATGACACCTCTCCGAGGTCTAGCACACTTGGCACACATGTATAGAGTTAAGCATACTTCCAATTTATGTTACATCCTATTTAATCCAACTAATCTACAATAAAAACTGTGCATAAAGCAGGAGATAATCACTTTGGCACTGGCTTGAGTCAATTCAGCTTTCATGATATGATCTAATACATGCTTGGAGGGACTATTCCCTACTAAGAGTTGTGATAGCAGAAGTCGAAGGTGTAATTTTTCACAGAATTCCAGTTTAATTTCATAAATATTCTAGTGGGTACACCATATGAAATTAGCTTGGGAATGGACACTTTGGATGAAAGCTCTTAGGTCTTTTTTTGGTATTAGGGGAGTAGAGAGTGGGAAATGGAACTTGAGAACTGGAGAAGGACTAACATGGTTCAGGAAGGAATTTATTGTCTCGATGGCATTGGCATCCCTCACTCTGGTGTTTCATATGCAGGTTTTTAAGATATGAGGCTGAATATCGGGATGTAGTGCAGAGATGGAAGTGGGAAGCAGTCGGAGACAGTTGAAGTTGTGAAGACCTGATGATTGTTTTGTAGTATCATTGACTTCTGTCTTGGAGTTTGGATTGTGTGTGTGGGTTTTCACCAGCAGTCCCTTGTCTGAATTGTTGAAATGTTTGGTCTGTGATTAGCGGGGTACATTAAAATATCCACACAAATACAAGAAAGTGCATTCTTGTACTGAGTATGTGTGTTTGGTGCTGCTGTCAGAAAACACAAACTGATCATTAAGCCTCTCCTGGTTCTCCTTAGGTGAAGGGTTATGTGAGCAGGGGCCGCCAGGTCCTCCCGGAATTCCAGGACAACAAGGCTTTACAGGGGAGCGAGGTCAAAAAGGTGCAGTGTCATGGCTGTCTTGTTTCTCCTCTTTTTGTTGAAGCTTGTTAAAAAATACAAAGTCTGCATTAAATAAGGATTAACAATGTCTCTTCCCAGTAGGGTTGAGTGCAGATATTTTCTGTTTTTTAGTAAGAAAGGTGTTTCTTTGGGTGTAGAATACTCCTTCATCTACTGTTAAAGCAAAAGTGACTGAGGGTACAACCAATGCTAGGGCCAAGCATGGGTCATGAATGAAGTAAAACGGAGCTTGAGGTTTATGAGTATCTCCCTGGTAGATGGAAACTGAGTGCTTTGTAACAGCAGTTGCCAGGTCTGTGTGAAAACCTTTTATACTTCGTGAATTAATTTGACAATTTTTATGGAAAGCAACATTGAAATTATAAATACAAGTTTCCTAATTTGAGTTGGTCAATCTACAGTGAGTTTGTTTGTTTGGTAAGCAAAAGAAAGTCATATTTAATATGTATCCTTGTTTCCAAAAAGACAACCTTGCAATGAGGATGCTGATATGGGTAAGTGAGAATCTTTTTCTAGCTCATCCATGGACATCTTAGATGACTTTGGGCATCTCACTTAATTTTGTATTCCTCTCAAACAGCAGTGTTTTTTCTTATGGAGATTGTAGGGATTAATTCATAAACCTAAATAAAGTGCTCAAATATTAAAAAATTCTGATGTGAAGAAAATTCCTAAACTTCTTGAAACCACTCTTTTTTTAAAATGAAATAATTTTAGTCTATTATCAAATCAATTAAACATTCCCAGCACTTATTTTGCACTCTTGGAGCTTAATTAGTTTGGCATCTCGATATATGTGTTTCAGAGTTGTAGTTTAAAGTGTCAAGTACCTACTTCAGGAGAGGACTCTTTGGTGAGGAAAAAGTCCACAGTTTTATTTTCTATTATTGAAAGCATTTTTTTTGTTTTAATTTATTTTGCACTATCATCCTAAATGAATTCTAATCATATCTGATATTGGTTGTCTGACTCCTAGTCACCAGAAAGCTTCCTTTTGGCTTTCATGGGGGAAACCTTTTAGTATTTAAGCAACAATTAGTTAAAATAGTCATTTTGGAACTGGTATTATAAAACAGTAGTAAGAAGGCAGTTGCTGTTGCGCTGAATTCTTCTAGTGTTTCCTAAAATCTGATGCTCAAGTGTGATTTTTCAATGCAAATCTGTTTAGGTGACCAAGGAGACACGTGCTTCAACTGCATAGGAACTGGAGTAACTGGGCCTCCTGGGGAGAGAGGACCACCAGGACCTCCGGGTAGTCCAGGTAAGGCTTTGGGCTTCACTAGTCTGCTTAATATATTCCAAAAAGTCACTTTTCTGCCTGAGAATCTCTGTCTGGTAGTAAGAATATACTTGGGTGTTGTGCACAAGTTAAGGTGCACAGGTGCCAGCTCCAGTGTGTACAGCTGGTACATGTCATATTGTGCACAGAGTGTTGGGAAGGAACAGGCTGGAT
The DNA here is from genome assembly GCA_035583155.1 of Acropternis orthonyx. Lineage (NCBI taxonomy): Eukaryota > Metazoa > Chordata > Aves > Passeriformes > Rhinocryptidae > Acropternis > Acropternis orthonyx. The sequence continues at coordinate 12,367,059 of JAWWEU010000138.1, forward strand.
GTGTGTAAAACAATCACTCATTTTTGGATAAACTAGTCTTTCAAAAGTATTTCTCTGATCAAAAACAGCCTTGCAAGAATTCTGTGTATTGAAGGTTTAGAGTCTCTTGTAGATTGTAACTGGAAGGGAAAAATTAACTTCTACTGCTTGCTATTCCTGGAATGATGGAGGAGCTGGAGCTTTTTAAAAGCATGATTTTTTTTGACACTACTGATTTAACTTAAGAGTTGCAAATTTTGTTCTGCTCAAATAAAATCAAGCTCTCAAAAAAACCCCCCACACCCCAGAATAAACCTTGCCTGGTTTTAAAACAACTTATATATTATCTATGCAATCAACATGCTTAATATTTACAGCTTCTCCAGATTTATGTTTTTCTTTTATGTTTTTCTACACTACTCAGGTTCTCCTGGTTTTCCTGGACCAAAAGGTGAAAAGGGGCTTCCTGGATTAACTGGCCTTGTAGGGCCACCAGTAAGTGGTGGTGTTATGTTCTGGTGGGAAAACAGTGTCTCGTTTGTCTTGCATGATTGGTAGATCTGTAAACACTAGATATAATTTCTTGTTTAAAACTAATTTTTTTTGTCCATAACTACCTTGAATGCACAATCCTTATATTGTGCCAAAATTAGAGAGGGAGCAAACGAAAAATTAAAAGGCCCTTTTTTAATTATTTTTTTTTTTCCATTCCCTCAGGGCTTCCCAGGGTCCCCAGGTGCTCCTGGGAGACCTGGTCCTAAAGGAGACCCAGGGGATGTCCTGACTTCTCCAAGGATGAAAGGTGACAAAGGAGACCCCGGCTTCCCAGGACCTCCAGGTCTCCCTGGCATAGATGGCACTCCTGGACGAGATGGACTGCCAGGTTTACCTGGCCCTAAGGGGGAACCTGTGAGTTCCATTTTATGCTGTCTTTGATTGGGTGGGTATTTTGGGAAATGCTGCATGCATTTGACATAGTGCAGAGAAGAGGACTGGCAAATGCACCACTTCTGAGTGTGATAAGGCAGTAATTCTCTGAAGTAAGGTGCTAATCTAGTGGTGATACACTCCTCCTGAATCTGTCAGTACCTCAAGAAATAAGTTGAGGCTTCTCTTGGGCAATGTCAGATGGTCCCTTCTGCCACTGTCTGTATTTCCTCTGTCGTGGGAAGGATTAAGTAGCCAGGATTCAGTCTGTGCTCTCTTTGTTAGTAAGATGTAGGCAGCTCATGGCCTTGAGAGCTGGAAGGATGGAAACTGCCAAAGAGTTTCAAAGCAAAAGTGATCAAACACTTTACTCCTTTGATAGTAAATACATGATCTTTCCCATACTACTCTTTCTGTTTTCAGGGCAGTGTTGCATTCAAAGGAGAAACGGGTATTCCAGGTGACCCAGGAATACCAGGTCTTCCTGGAGAAAAAGGACTTCCTGGACCTCCTGGTTTTGGTCCACAAGGTTCACCTGGTGAAAAGGGCATCCAGGGTGTCTCCGGCCGCCCAGGGCCTCCTGGTGTTCCTGGTGAGTCTGTCTCTGTGTGCTGTTCAGCATACACTGCAAAATCAAGCTTTTACCTTTTGCTCCAGGTAGTTCTCAGAACATCGTGCTGGTTTTAAGCTTTTCCCAGAGGCATTGGAACACCTGGTATTTGTGAGCTCCCTTGCTGAGGGCTGTCACAGAACCACAAAGCGAGCAGCGTTTGTGCCATGTTACTGTTGTGCTGCAGCTTCTGCTCTGACCTCCAGAGAAGCTTCTCCTTCCCCACTGACTGCAGTGGAAATGCATTGTAACCATCTGGCGTGTGCTTAGCCATACTGCAGCTACAACAGTTTTTGAAAACAAGGGTTTGCTTTGAACAAGTTTGCTTTTGTTACTTTCTTGTCAACTACACAGATCCTAATCAAGTTGTGCTGGTGTCAGCTGTGGAAAATACTATTCACGGCTGATGGTACCTAGGACAAAGCTAGAAAAAAATAACATTGCAAGCAAACTGTCTTAACATTGAACGAGGCTTCTGAGCCTCTAAGTGCTGTGTGGGGCTTGGGAGTGGAGAAGTTATTAGGTAAAGTCTTGCTGGTGTTTGAGTTCTTTGTAAGCTTGGTATGGGGCTGGCATCCTTTTCTGCTGAAAGAAAAACAGAAAAGAAACTCCTACTTAGTGATTCATATTACTGCTTTTTGGTTTTAGGGCCAAAAGGTGACCCTGGACAGACTATTACAGAACCAGGAGTTCCTGGCCCCCCTGGTCCTCCAGGAAGAAATGGTGATCCAGGTCTTCCAGGTAGAGCAGCAGCAAGATATCCAGGGAATTCCAAGATCTTTTTATTCTGACTGAATCTGGGTAACTATGCTAATGTTCTTCTTTTTGCAGGAGATCCTGGCCAGCCAGGTCAGCGTGGTTTACCTGGCATCCCAGGTGCAAAGGGAGAGCCAGGTATTCCTGGCATTGGACTTCCAGGACCACCAGGCCCAAAAGGTATGTTTACTGCCACGTTACTGTATTGTACTGGCTGGAATGGGGGACATAGTGGGTTGTGCCTCTGCACTTTTTCCTGGTGAGTTGAGACTATGCTCGAAAGTTACCTCAGCTGAATGGGTACCCCCAGGGTTGCTTGACCTAGCACAGAACCTCTTCTCATGGGCCTTAGGCATGTCTGGAATAGTTGTTTTAATGCTCTGTGGTGTCCTTGCTCCTGCCCTAACCTTCACATTATGTGCAGGTTTCCCAGGGACTCCAGGCCCCCCTGGCGCTTCAGGAGCTCCAGGTCGCCCAGGACTAGATGGACCTCCTGGACCACCTGGTTTCCCAGGACAGAAGGTCTGTATTTGTGTTTAGTATGAAACTTCCCTGTCTTAGAGGTTTTTCTGCATCAGTGGGAAGATGGTGAGGAGGACTTCACCTCTTGTTCTCAGCTTTTGATGGCAAGGAAGTCACATTCTGTGCTTGAGGTTTGAGTGAGAGTAGTAAAATAGAAATTGAACTTTTAGGATGGTGGGCATTTTTTTCTTTGCTAATTGGACATTTTCAGGAGAGGCTAAACTTAGAAAACCCCCTTTAAAATTTCTTCTAATTTGTAATAGGGGGATCGTGGATTTGGAGTTCCAGGACCACCTGGACCCCCAGGACCCCCAGGCATAAAAGGAGTTCAGGGACCTAAAGGTGATCCTGGCTTCCCAGGAAACCCTGGTCTCCCAGGACGAGCGGGCTTTGATGGAACTCCAGGGCCCAAAGGTATGGAGGACACTTCCCTTTCTGTTTCCTATTGAACTTTTAAAAATGTAGATGTTCTGGGGGGCATATGGCAGTTAAATATAAGCAGCATTGACTTCAGAGCAAATACTTCAGGGTCAATTTCTCCAGATCAGACACACATGTATAAATGGAAGATTGTGTTCTCAAAAGGCAAGCAAGGGAGTAAATACCAATCTGTGGGTCAGTACCTGAAAGTCTGTATTCTAAAGACAAATCATGTTTATGTGGGGTAAACCTTTATCAATAGAATAATTGTCATTTAGATACACTGTGCTTCAACATGCAGAGCATTAGCACTTCATTTATTCCTGCTCTTGGTCATGGTCTGTATTGACCTGCCCAGCCTGGTTTGCTGGAGAGCACCTGCTGAGTTTGATGTGGATGATGATGCAGTATGTCTGTGTGTAGCCTAGAAACATAAACTGCATGCATTCCACACTGAGTGGGGATGAATCTCTGGCTTTCAGAAATAGCCTCTGAAGTGTGTTTTTTCCTGTGTTGGATCAATATATGTTTGCATGCAAGGATGGGATTTCAACTACAATGTGCAGGCACTCTGTTCTGAAAGTGAGTGTCTCTGAACTGAGCTGAGTATTTAACTAAACAAGAGTGTTTTTTCAGGTGACCCTGGACCAAGTGGACCACCAGGACTCCCAGGCCCACCAGGCATCCCTGGCATTGGTGGTCAAGGTCCACCTGGATCTCCAGGACCTCCAGGTCCTGTTGGCCCCCCAGGTAAAAATTGCATGAATTGTACCCTTAGGGTATTTCTGGCATACCCCATGCAGCTACACAAGACAGCAAGAAAAGATAGATTTCATGTCTATTAGCTTGACTGTTTTTCCAGTCAAGCTGGCAAAACTTGGTACATCATAATGTTTCCTGAAATCAGAAGTGGAATTACGTTCAGCCCTGCCATTTGCACAACTTACAGAAGTCTCAAGGATGTGAAAGCCCACTTTGGGGGGGGCTCAGCATCTCAACAGAAATTCTAGGAAGTGTTGTTCACAGGCAGTGCCAAAATCTCTGTGAAGGAGTTTATCCTAAGAATTTATATTCTTCAGGACAAGACAGAAGGGAGCACAATGTTAGTGCAGAGATTTTGGGATACAAAAGAGGAAAGCTGCCTTGAGCTGCCTGTACTGTGCTATTATTGCATTGCTTTCAAATAGCAAGATGGTTCTTAAATTCCAAAGTGGTTTTCTAGCTTACCAAACTGTATTCCAAAGTCACTGGGTGAGAGGTATTTTTTAATAACTTTTTTACATTTTTATCTAGAAAATTAAGTTCTGGTTTGGAAAAAAACAAACTTATTCCCCTATACGATGTTGTTTGCCTTCCCTCTACTTACTTGGTGAGTGCAAAATCAAGGCAGTAATTCAGGTTCTCCCTGGCATGGCTAAGCACTTTTTCTTTTTCCTTTTTTTTTTTTTTTTTTTAATGGAAGCTGAAGCACAATTTAACTCAAGTTAATGTGGAAAGGAAGAAATCATGGGCATTCCAAACTAGCTGGTTCGTTATTTTGTAGAGGAGAAAATGTTCTGTAGGTAGTGACATGATGCTGTTTTAACAAAAGCCTGTCAATAAAAGAGGTCACACACATTCTTCTTGTCATAAGCACAGCTAGAAAAGAGCTTTAGAATTCTTCTTACAGAAACCTCCGAGTTCTGGCATTTCTGAATCCCTCATACACTTTTTTTTTCTGAAAAACCAACAAGTTTTATGAGTACTGATAAGTTTAAATTAGATTGACAAAGTAGAATCTAAGGACAGTGATAATTAGGAATATGTCTTTCCTGTGAGTTTGGTTATCTTTTGTCTAAAATGACTGGTGACTGATGAAGATATGAACTTGTTCCATCTCTGTGCATAAAGGGTACATGTGCATGCATGCCCATCATTCTATTCACAGTTTGTTTAGGCAAATTCCTTTCCCCCTTCATTCAGTGAATGGGCTTGCTGTGCACCAGCTTTGATGTTGCAAATATGTGGCAGTCACCAGAGCAAGAACATTTCTGTGGACTTGAGCAGCCTTGTACTGAAAGCCTTCAAAACCCATCTGGTTCTTGCCGTGCCTGTGTGAATGTTTGCATTGCATGTTTGTGAGCTACACTTTTTGAATGTGTTTGTATGCCAGCACTGGGCTTGGCATTGTTTGCAATGCATGCTGACAAATCCATGGCCAGCTGTAAGGCCATGGGGCATGGATTAGTTGATCCCATTTGGATCTTTATGAACTCTGAGCTGAGATTCAGCAAAGTGCTTAACTTGAAGGTAGGCAAGCACTTGAGTAAGCAGGCCCATGGAGTTTGAGTTCTACTCACATGCATAAAGTGTGGGTCCTGTTTAAGCCTGGTTTATTACAAGTTTCTGAGTGGGGAAAGGACTGTGTGGTCAGTGCACCAGTGAGCCTGTAATGTGCCCAGTATTGAGAGCCAGGGACAGGAGGGTCTGGACAATGTGCACGGGGGTTCCCTGAGCCAGCGGGTGGATCCTGTGCCTGCCTTGCTGTGCTGACTGTACAGTCCTGAACTGCACTTGAGGCTAAGCTAAAACAGAAGGGAACACAGATGTGTATTTGGGGTGAAGGGCGGGATGTATCAGCATGGGTTTGAATGTTTCATCCAATGCATGTTCTTTTGTCTTGCTGTAACATCTTCCCTGGTGTTAGCCAGAATTTGATTTCATGTGATCACTGATTTATTCTGCAAAATACCACCGTTGACAAATGCACAATGATTACTAGAGCTGATGGATTTGAAATGCCTCTATTTTCACTCTTCGTGTCTGTGCTGACTAACCATTGTGGCTACTACCAGCATGGTGGCTCTGAAGTCTAGTGCATGCTTGAGAAGTCCTTGTTCTCTCCCTTGGCACTGCTCTGTCTGTTTTGTGCAGAATGTCATACATTCCCATCTCCCATCCCTTTTTTGTTTTACCAGGCTCTTTTGATTGTTTCTTTATTCAACATTAGGTAAAGTTTCTGGGGCTCTGTTTTTCAGGTAATTTGGAAAATTCCTGGAGGGATTTCCCTGTTCAGAATTTCTTTTCTTTGCACCACCATTTACTCAAATAGTTTGCAGTAGCTCAACATTTTTCTTTTTTTTTAATATGTAACAAATTACTTTAAAATGTACTGTGTTGTCTATATTGTTCTAGCCACAATTGTGGCTACATTTTTGAGAACCAGAAATTCAATTAGAATTAATTTCTACTTGAAAAAGTATCTTTATTATTTTAGATAAGGAGTTTGTCCTTTTACTGGGTTGTATATTATTTTCTCTTTTTTTTTTTTTTCCTCTTGCTGATAGAAAGCCCTTAAACACAGAGCATGTGCATTCCCTTATGCATCGTCTGGTACTGGTTTTTCTCTGCAGAGTAAGCAGTTCCAAGCACATGACACCACAGTTTATTGCAGTGAAAAGCACACTTATCATTAAAAAAATTGAAGTCTACAACTTATGCTATCAAGAAAAACTCGATCTGCCTTTTCAGTGACCTCACTCCTGAACTTGTTCCTGCAGTCAGGAGCGGGGTCACCATCACCAAGTACTGCCTGGGAGAGCTTTGTGAGGTTTGGGCATGGTGGTGTCAATACCTCCAAAGGTTATGCCATGGCATTTAACATTCAGTATACTGTCTGTGGATGTAACAATGCACATTTGCAAAATAGAAGTAAAAGAGTGGGAGAAAATATTTAAGGGATTTTTGTGTAATAAAGAAATACCTATTGAAAATCCCTGTTGGAAGGGATTTACCAGAATGTGAGGCCAGTCAAGAAGTAGCCAGTTGGAAGGATGTACTCTGGTGTTCAGGTGTCCAGGCCAGTACCTAGAAATGACAGTTTTGTTAGAAACATATCAGAAAAGCGTATTCTCTACTTTTGTAGAGAATACTAGACAAGGAGAGAGGGAAGAATAATTTTATTTTTAAACTGTACCATCAATATTTGGAAATACCTCACACTTTGTTGTTTACTGCGTATAGTGGTGGCTGCACTTTGAAAAAGACTTTGAAAGAACTTGGAGTTTCCTTGCAGTGTGGTTTCTCTTAACTGTATTACTGTTGAATTCTTTGTACTTAGATCTGCTTTCAGTAACTTCAGGTAGATTTTTTTCTTTGTTCTAACGTGTATGTGCTTTATTTTGTTTCCTAACTTAACGACTATTACAACTCCTTACTGCTACCTGTCCCAACTTCCTGATGAGCTCTAACTCGTTGGCTTTTGAACCTCAGGTCCCCCAGGTACTGTGGTTTCTTTACCAAAGCCTTTTCTTAACTTCAGGTTTAAGAATGATTGTTTTTTGTCAGCTACATTTCCAGAGTGAGCATCCTCACTGACACCGTGCATTGGAGGGAGACAAGCTCTCTGCTTGCTTCAGCAGGGCCTTGAGCTCAGTGTCATAAGCATTAAACATTCCTAACCATATTTAGACAATTCGTATTTTTCACTGAGGGAAATGTAAAGCCATGCAATGTTTTGCTGTCCTTCACAAATATTCAGCCAATGTTATCTTAGAATGTAGTAAAATGGAATCATTAATGAAAATATAAGAATCTCAATACTTAATTACAAACATGTCTAATCAAGTTTGGCTTTTTGTTTTATAAATCAGACAAAGGGTTGTTGAAGAGAGTTGTTTTCCTCTAAAGATTTTTTTTTTAATTGCATTTGCTATATCTTGTTAAAATTTTAGTAATGCTTTTCTTCAGGAGAATATGGCCTTTTAACACTTGAAAACCATTAAAAACTAAATGGCTTTAGAAGAATTGCAGGGGTTTCATCAGTGCTAGGAATGGACTGCAAAATATCTTAGCTGTTCCTACAGTAGTACACTCAGAGACACCCAGATCTCGGCCATGCCTGACTTTTTGCTAAAATACTGTGTCTTAACAACATTGTCTAGGGTTGCAAGGCATTCCAGGGGAGAAGGGGGATCCAGGTCCTCCAGGCTTCGACGTTCCTGGTCCTCCAGGTGACCAAGGAACCCCAGGATATCCAGGACCCCCTGGTCTACCAGGCCCCCAGGGCTCTCCTGGGCCACCTGGCAGGGACGGAATACCCGGATTTCCAGGTAAGTTCATTTATTTTACCTGTGGACAAAGACCAAACTGTGGTTACAAATGGATGCTCTTTGTGCTTGGCCATGCCAGCTTAATGAGCTTTGATATTTATCCTACCTATTTAAAGTTGGATACATGTAACTCTTACATCTCATACTTTTAAAAAATAATTTAACAAAATTTCTTGCATTAAAATCCTTGTCACCTTTCCACTCTTCCCTGTAATTTGATTATTTTGCACATTATTCTATTTCATAACTTGCAAACATGACTTTGATCATCTTTGTTATGATACTCTTCTAATTTATTTTGTGATTTTTTTCATAGTCACTGCTACAATTTAGAAATAAAATTTGTTTAAAGAAAATAATTACAAATGCTACATAGTTTTAAGTATTAATTTCATTATTCTTTGTGTTAGACTATTCAGTTAAGCTAGTCTGTTTTGCCCTATGAAATAAAAATCTCAAAAGTGAATTTTGAGTCTCTCTTTTGGATAGAGGGGGCAATACAAAAGGTTCTAATAGTAGGGTATACTTAATTGTCTTCTTGGCTTTCACTAAATTCAAGTTTGCTTCAAACAAGTATTTGTGTTTCAAACCAGGGAATTAAACTCTTAGAGGTATAAATATGCCTTCTATCATAACAGAGCACTGCAAATTTTCTTCCCAGGACTTCACTGTGGAAAATTTGCCAGAATTTTTCAGTGTCATTTTATCTGATTTCGATCTGTACAAGAACTGAGTGCTTGTAATTCCCTTAAAACAGGCTTCATATGCCTGTGCTGGTTAATAAATACCATGGAGGTGCAGGGAAGCAAAATGAAGGTACTGATAGGTTTTGAGGTTTTGTTCAGAATGACAATGGTGATTCAATGCCTTCAGGTGCCAAGGGCGAGATGGGCGTCATGGGAGCTCCTGGCCCTCCAGGGCCTCCAGGAACTCCTGGAAGAAATGGCCTGCCTGGCTTGAAAGGTAATGTTTGTTTTATTCACCCCAGAAGAGAATGCAGAATGCTGTTTGCCATGTGGAAAGAGGTTTTGTAATACTAACATCTAGATCTGCGTTATTGGGACCTGCTTAAGTTACCTTCTTTTGACAGTGCTGATGTTCAGAATTGCTTTGCAGTTTTGAGCCATAGCATTTAGTCACGCTATTTAATTGATGTCATGAATTGTTAGCTATTTTAAAAACATTTCCTTCTTATTGATGGCACTGAAGTAAAGCAAGATTCCTGAAGTGTGTTTTGAAGTCTGCTTAAAGTAACAGAAAGAAGAAAATCAGTAGCTTTAGGTTATGGAGTTATCCAGAGTCAGCTCTATAGATATCACAGAGAAACTCTTCCATCTACATTTTTCCTCCCTTGTTGGAGATGAATTTTGGAAGAGTTTGATAAAAGAAAAGCCCAGTTACTTCCCCAGAACAAGGAGGCTGTGAATCCAAAGCTGCTGTAGCTGCTGCTGGTGGCCCAGTGTGGTGGGGCTCTGGGAGCTCTAAACGTGGCTCATATAGACCCAGCTGTGCTGGGCTGCCCGGAGCTGACAGACATCCCTGTGCCCTCCACTCACTCAGCTTCATTCCAGGGCTAAAGGGGCTGTGAAGAACCTTGCATAAACTGACTAATCATTTAGTGACTTCCAACTTCATGAATAAATCATGGACTCCCTACGTAAGAAAAAGCATTACAAATGTGTTAGCCTACCTTAAGGATTGTATTTTTTCCCCCTCTTGTTGCCTGTTCCTACTGTAGGGAATAGTGGATTGCCTGGTCCACCAGGGCTTCCTGGACCGGTAGGACAGAAAGGTATCAAAGGGGAAGCAGGTCTGCCAGGTCCACCCGGAAAAGTTGATCCAAAACAGCTAGGAGCAAAAGGAGAAAAAGGAGAGCCAGGTGTTCCAGGTAAAGAACTTTGCATGTGGGTCTGGGGAGGTGGTTTGTCCTTTACAGATAATAGTGAGCTGTGACTGAATCCATTACAGTTTGTCCTTTCTTACAGAAAAAAATTAAACTCAGAATACAGATGTGGCTTAAGGTTCTTGTATTTTAGGCTTTTTTTAAAGGGGTTTTATGACCAAGTTCCTCTGTATGGTTAGTTTGCCATGATACTATTATTTGGCATATGGCAATATTGTAATAGCACTGGGGTGCTTTCAGCAGGATTACGGCTCAGTGTTCTATGTGTTACGGCTAAGCATGATGAGAGATGGTTGTCGTGGCTGCTGTGCTGGCTGCACTCCTGCTGCCTCGAAGGCCTTCGGGCTTTTGCCTCCTGGGATGAAATTGCACAGGTCATCTGTTCATGCACCACCTCCAGATTCTCCCCTTGGGTATCTCTCAGCTTACCCACTTCTGAGCTAAATGTCAGCTGTGTGTGTGTTTCTGCTTGGGATGTTGGCAGCCTGGAAGTTTTTCCCAGTCCACTCAAGTCTGTTTTCTCTCTCACTTTGGTGACTTCCCCTTCCTGCCCCACCAAGGGTTCTGATGTCTCCTTTGAACTCTATTTGAGCCTCGAGAAGAGTGAAAATATTCAATCCTAGAGAGAACCAGAATGCCTTTCCCTAACGCTTTCCCAGCCATTATTGTGCTAATTTATCTGTTGTATCAGTTTCTGTGAAGCCTGGGTAGGATCCTAAGATACTGCTTTTTCTTTTCTTTCTTTTCCCTCTGTTAAGAGCTGTGGAAGGGAAGTTTAACTATGTCTGCAGGGCAACACTAAGTTATTGTATGGTATAACAGCCACATAGAATTTGTAAAAGTCTACTAAAACATCTGCATTGCTTTTTATAATGTATTAGTCACAAAGTGATTCTGGTGTAGCAATGTAATTAAACTTGTATATAAATAGTCATGGTGAATACAGAGAGGTTACTATGGAGTCTGCTCATCTGAAAAACAGTCCCTCTGAATGAAGTTTGTAGGCATTACTCATAAAGTTACTTTTTCCTCTTCTTACTTATATTGTTCCTGTTCTGCAGTAACTTTAAACTTTCCAGAACCAATGTTTTGTGTTCTGTGATGCTTCTCTTTGCTAAACTAAGAGGAACTATATTTACTTAAGGAAAGTCCCTATTTGGATTTTTATTCAGCTATAGCTACAGCTGACCTCTTAAGGTAAAAGAAAACATACATTTTATTGCTATTACTATTACTAATACTGTATCTTTTTCCTTTGAGGTATTCCTGGTTTATCAGGACAGAAGGGTTATCAAGGTCTCCCAGGTGACCCAGGCCCACCAGGACTTAGTGGCCCACCAGGTGTGCCAGGTTTGCCAGGTCAGTAAACAAGGCTCAGATGGACAGCTTTGATGAGTAAAAATTTGCATGAGACTTTATAATATGGAATTGGGGTGTTAATCCAGATATATCTAAGCAAAGCTTAGGGATTTGCACTTAAAACTGCAGCACAGTTTTGGGGCATTTAAAGTCATTATCTGAACAGTGTGCTTGGAGCTCTTTCCTTCAAACAGACCCAAAAGCAGTTTTGAGCTGATCCCATTGAAGATTAAGATAGGTTTTAGGATGATGGAAAAGTCGTTGCTTGAGCAAGCAACATGACTGCAGGATCTGCCAACAGGACTTGTTGTTTCATATGTTATTTCTTATATTGTTAATTATTATACTTTGCAAATGGCCAAATGAATGTATTGCAGAAGCTGTCTGGGTGTCACGTCTTTGCTTTAAAGAATTGCAAGGATCAAGAATACAAATCCTGTTTTGCACTGCTTCTCCCTTCAGCTATAACAATTTATCTGAGAACTTGAATCCTTTGCTCACTAATGTTAGGTCTTACTCTAAATACCTAGTTGGGCTTGGGGAATATTTTCAATCGTCCAGGACTCAAACTAATTTGGGCATTGTAGGTTGCATTTAATTATGTGATAGAAGCTGCTGAATACCTGTTGCAGGTAAGAAAGAGATAATGTGTTCATTCTGCAGAACAACTCATGAGAGACCAAGTCACACCAGTACCAAATTGTCTCAGATGGTGGCTAAACCATGGACTGAGATTTGACCCATTTCATTAGACTAATCTTCAAAACAAATAAGCAGTTGCCTTGATCAAATCTTGTTTTGGGACAAACTGAAGGTGTTTAGTATTTTACTACAAATGGGTGTGAAAAAGCATGGAGGGGCAGCATGAGGCGTAAAGCAACTCCAGATCCATGCCTTTGTAATGAGATTACAAGCATATTCATATGAGAGCACATCAATGTCTGAAACTTTTAATTATTGCTATTAATTAACTAAATGACACCTCTCCTAGGCATTAAGGGAGACATGGGGCTTCCTGGGCAACCAGGACCAACAGGACCTCCAGGATTAAAAGGTGCTATGGGAGAGATGGGCCTTCCAGGTTAGTTTCTGTGCTTGTATTTTACTTAATTTGAGCCAGTGTTTTCCTTTTGTATAGTAGCAAGATGGATCTGCTTGTGTGTAGTATGTAATAATAAATAGCAATAAAGATGAGAAATACATAAAGCCCTACATACACAATTGACATTTTTAGATAATTGTGTGTTTTGAAAAATAAAAACACATTAGGTATTCAAAGCCAGCCAGTCAAATTGTTAGTCCTTTCTAGTTCAGTTGCTGTACTTTGAGTGATGTCTGTTAAATTACTGCAGGAGTTTTGTTTATATTTATAGAAGTTGTATTTTATCTCTTGGACAGGTCCCCCAGGTATTAAAGGCAGCCCAGGAATAGCAGGACGTCCAGGGCAGCCTGGCCCTGAAGGATTTCCTGGATTGAAAGGGGAGAAAGGTGACCCTGGTCTTTCAAGCATTGGTATTCCTGGTCCCCCTGGACCAAAGGTATCTTTACAAAATTTTTCTGTTGAAAAGTCCATGAGGAAATTAGATTCTCTTTTGATTTTATTTTTTTACTCTTACTTAATATGTATTATGTATAACTCTGTATATATTAATAGCAAGCAGGGTTGACTGTGGGAGCAAAAATTTCTAATTTTAAAGCTGAAAGTATTTATATATAATTTAATCATGTTAAAGGAGAAGATAGTTGAACAGGCTTTTCAAGCAGGGTTCAGTGGCCCTGTGCCACTGTCATAGTTGGTAGGGATTTATGCAATTAATATCATTGTTCCTTTGTCTAATTATGTAATTCTTAAAAAATTAAGACAATATGCATTTAAGAATAAATTGCTAATAACATAGCAGGATTGCTACTGCTTAAAAATTTAAAGTTTATCCAAAATATTTTTATTAACCTTTATGTTAGTCCTTTCTGCCACCCATAAAGAAATGACAAAAAGATCTTCAGAATATCTAGCAGTCTTCACTGATGCCTTACAATTGATGTTGAGCACAATTACTTTAGCAAAAACATTGCATGATTAAAGCTCCAGAGATTTCTTTTTTTATTCTGCATTATCATGGGGTAAAAATCTCTGTTTCTTCTGGAAGAGAGGAAGACACTTTTTTCCTTAATGTAGGCCAGTTCTGAGGAAAGACTATAATACTTTGTACAAAATTATAGGGGAAAACTGTTAAAGTCTTTACTCTTGCTATTTCCAATGAATTTTCTGTTGAGATGGTTCAGTAACTGGATATAAGATTTGTACACAATATAATGGTGACCTTTATGTGATGGCAAGATGGGGAACAAGTGAAAAGTTCTTACCCGCCTTACAAAGACTGGGTTCTTATTTCTGCTTAATGTTTTCTAGGGTGACCTTGGTTTGCCTGGATACCCAGGCAGTCCAGGCAGTAAAGGTATAGCTGGAAATCCTGGTTTGCCTGGATTTCCAGGCAGTCCAGGTGCAAAAGGAGAACCAGGCCTTCCTGGATTCCCAGGTAATTCTCAACAGATTTTTCATTTCCCCCTCTTGTTTATATTGGTACATACAGCTAAACACAGTGGGTGACTGGGGAGGGCTCCAGCTTCTTCCAGAGTTGCTGGCAGTCTGCTGCTTCCAAGCTTTGTGCTGTTGGAATTGGCAACAGGAAGTGTGGGAATGCATCACTGTGGAGTGCCTTCTGAAATTATTCATCTGCTGTGGGGGGATGCAGCAGTTTTGTTAGCTAGTGCTCTCCACTCCCCACAGCAATCAGACTCTCACCTCCTCTGACCCACAAATACTTATGTCCATATTTTTACCTTCATGAATCAATTAAAAAGTGCCATCAGGAAAACTGGGTTTTTTTTCCTAGCATTTATTGTCTAAAAATACGTTCTGGAGGGAAATCTCTGAAACATAATTTAGTTAGGTTTTGCTCTCTTCTCATTAAAAGAATATCAATAGGGATTGTTCAGAGGTATCTGTTAGTTATTTCATTCACAGTTTAAAGAAACAAATTTTTAACCTGTGCAGCATTTGCAGTACTAAAGGCTGTTGTACAATTATGCTTGAGCTGCTTTGCTGGAGGCAATTGAGGAATTTATAACTGTGGTCATGGCAGCAGAAAGCTTAGAAGGGAACAAGACCTGACCATGAACCTGACAGTTTTTACCCTCTGCTTCATGTCGTGCCTGTCTGGATAGCCAAAACAGTGTATTGAGGCATTGCCTTGGTCAGCTCAGGTGCTGTTCAGAGCAGACACCACAACAGATCCTTGGTTTTCCCACCTCCCACTCAGCTCATGCTGTTGTTCTAAACTCTGACTAAGACCATTTATATTAATAACCTTTTTTAGAAAAGGAAAGGAGGGTTGGGAAAGAACTACCTAATCACAGTCGAAAATGCTTTCAATTTATTGTCAAGCAGAAACACCTGTCTCTAAAAGGGTAATTTTCTAGCAGACTGCCAGCCTCGCTGTGTCCTTGGCCGAGGGCACTCAACAATTAAGACAGAGTTTTGAGAGTTGCAGTAAGGACAGCTGTGCTAGGATGTTTTGTTTCTGTACATTCTTTGCTTTATAATTCACATCCATGGTCAGCTGTAAATCTGCCAAATGAGCATAAATACCATGTCTTGGTACAATTAACTCATTTGTTACTCAGGGCATCTTGCACTGTGGCATTTCAAGATCTGTTAAAAAAAAACCAACAAGTTTTGTGCTTCATTTTATTGGAATGCCTGTACTTTACAGGAACACCAGGAATTCCGGGACCAAAAGGTATTGAGGGGCCTCCAGGTAATCCTGGCCTGCCTGGACCACCTGGGCCAGTAGGTGAGCATGAACAGTGCAGCAATGGGCAGCAGCTTCTGTGGAAACCGTAACACCTGAAGCTGCTTCCTTTCTGCTTGCCTTTATAACATCATGAAAATGCATCTGTATGTGTACATGGATGCTGTCATTGCAGATACATAATACACTGAAATTAAACAGCAAAGAAAAACGTTTTAACTTTCTTTTGAGGACTTGTGTCTACTGTCCTAGTCAATTCAATAGCTATTAAAACAAGTTAAGTGTTTCGGTACTTACCAGCTTTATTTATGTTAAGTACTCCAGTGGTCTAACCTTTTAATATAGGAGAACAGTCTTAATTTATTCTAAAGGGAAACATAATATTATTTTTATCAAACAGTGACTACTTGAAAGGTCACAGGCCTAAAAGCCCTTTCTAAATTGTCAGAGGAGAGAGAAAGGTTTTAATTTTAAGATGACACCTTGTGAATCTTGTATTGCATTGCCACACCTTCAGATTGAGATGGTGGGGAGGGGGGATGCTGCTTTTTTTTGTTGCAGTTTAGGCACGACTGTGCTGTTGTGTTCTGTCCCCTTTTAGGTGATATTGGTCGTCCCGGCCCTCCTGGTCCTTCAGGGGAGAAGGGACAGCCTGGCCGAGATGGTATCCCTGGGCCAGCGGGTCAGAAGGGTGAACCAGGTTAGGTGTCCCTCCTGTTTGTTTTCTCCTCTTCACTCTGCTTTGGGGTGTCCTGCTTACATTTGTCCTTCCTTTCCTGTGACTGGCCTTGCACCTTCAAAGCTGTTCCTGTGGTTCCCAGCTGCAGAGTGGCTCACAAAGGCTGCTGTCCAGCTGCCAGTGAAGCACAGGACAAGAATTCAATCAGCTCTTAGATTTTATTACCTGACTTCAGCACCAGCCCGTTCCTGTATTCCATGTCAGCTGTATTGCTTCAGCTCAGTTACAGAGTGCATAAACAGTGTAATGTCTGCCTTAAAGACAGAACCCGAAACAAAAATGCAAATGTAGCAGCTCCCAAAATCTGAAAGAGCAGGGATTGCAAAGGAATGGAAACACGAAAGTTACAGGAGCATTCAAAGCAAAACCTGTGGCTTTGGTGAAGACTGGTGAGTGAATGAGAATCCCAGTAATCTCAAGGAATTGCAGATTTAGATGAACTGCATTTTCATCATACTAAGCCTCAAATTCCCATTCCTGGAAACCTGAAAGCTAAATGTTCATTATGAACTGAATCTGTTTCTTTTCAGGTCTACCAGGGTTTGGACGCCCAGGACCTCCAGGACTCCCAGGATTGTCAGGTAAAGTTTCTCTGTTGCTCCTTGTTAAAAAGGTTGAATGCAAAATACATTTATACACACACACACCAAAAAAAAAAAAAAAAAAAAAAAAAAAAAAAAAAAAAAAAAAAAAAAAAAGTGTGTTGTATGTTCTGCAACAAATGAATGCCATTGACAACAACCAAAATAACAATTTTTTTCTCAGCAGACTGTTTTAAATTAACCACAGTAATAAAGACATTTATTACTGACCACTGAATTTTGTAAATTAGCAATTATGCAGCCAGAATAAATGCACACAGGATAATAGCCTAGTGCATTGTGTGGAACTTTGCTTATTTGTCTCAGTAAATAAAGTATTCATACAAGAGATGACAAGTTGTTTTAAAAGTATAGCTGCTTGCTATATTTCTTACTTTCCAGTAGCATTAAAGCTCATGAATTCCTCAAGCTTATTTGACAATTTTGCAAGTATGTCTTAACTTTCAACAATATCTCAAAAAAATTGTGAAGTCTTAATATAGACAGATTTCTTTGCAGAAAGTCTTGGTTGTAGGCTTACAATCTTAGAGGATGTTTAGGAATTACAGCGCATCACTGAGTAGTCAAGTGAGAGTAAGACTTTTTAACATGTCAGAAGCTATAGCGCTTTCTCCTGCAGGAATTATTAACTCTTTTCTGAATGTTAGACAACTTTACACTGTCTCACTGTGCAAATGAGGGGAGTCGTGGCCACACTTGGACCTTCTGCAAGAGAGAGAAATGGCCCTGCAAATTAATTGACTTGTGTACTTCTGTAACAGAATTCATAAATGTGGCTGTTTGGTTTTACAGGGCAAAAAGGAGAACTGGGGTTACCTGGCCCACCGGGGCCTCCTGGACTTCCTGGTGTGAAGGGAGAACCAGGTTTCCAGGGATTCCCTGGTCTACAGGGTCCACCAGGTCCACCAGGATTACCAGGGCCACCTCTGGAAGGTCCTAAAGGTAGCCCTGGCCCACCAGGTGTTCCAGGGAGGCCAGGTAAGAGCATGATCCATACCTGTGAACATCTTTGGTACTTTGATATTTTGCTGGTAGGTCATCAGCCTTCAAACTCTCTCAGTTTATTTGGATGGATAAGTTCAAGCCTCGTGGTGTAGGTGTGTGGGCAACCAGAGAGTGTTGCCAAAAGCAGCAGTATCTAAAAATCAAACAGCCTTAGTTTCTATGAGTTTCTGATACCTGGCAGCAAAAATCGAAGGCGTTGCTGAACGGGAGGTTCTCCGCATGCTGTCCCAGTAATCACCTCGCAAGCACGATACCGACCTCTGAACATCTGATACCTTTGCAGTACTTGTCACACGATCAGCAAATGTCATCGTGCACAAAACCCAAAAGTAACAAACCCCATCATTGTAAGAGTCATGGCAATCAAATTCACACTAGCATCACAGCATGATCCGGTCGGATAGCTGCTCCTCATCTCCGTGCCATGTAACACAAGTCATTGCTCCTTTGTGTCCTGTGGCTCCCGTGGACTTCCATGCTCCATCGTGCCGTGTTCATCTTTCCATTCCATGTTTGCATTTTGTTCCTGCACCAACTAATTCTGGGAATGAGAAAACACTATACTGAGTTAACATTGCTGAGCAAATACCTGGCCTGTATTAGAATTTGACTTTTTTTTTCATTTTGGACTGTGTTATAGAATGCCTATTTGAATTTAGATAATGCTCTTGAAAAAATCTAATGAACCTGTCACAGCTCTGGCTCAAGCTTCTTGCTGTACCTTGAATCCTGAAGTACTTTACTACCAGTAAAACTCATCTCACTTAAGAGGCCTGGTATTCTCCCTAAAGGAAGACTGCTTTCAATCCAGGCCATTTGGTTGATGACAGGTTTTTTTTTTTCTTTGCATATTAATGGTGAAGTAATATTCTTATTTATTGCCCTCAAACAGTCCTCAAACCATTTTTTTATTTAAAGACCTTTCTGAGGAAAGTTAGTTTTGAGTTAGTACATTTGTAAAATTGCTGCTACACATGTATTGTTCATTTTTGTGTGTGAAGGGAGAGTTTAGTTTTGCAGTACACACTTGGAACTATTTGAAGCTTCGCTGTTTCCTCATGCTTGCATTTGATACAAGAGGAGGCAGTCCCACTGAAAAATGGTTTTTAGGATGGAATTTTACCAAAATGTTTTCCTTAGAACTGGAATTGCATCACATGCTATTATGCTCAATGGCTGTATGAGCTTTTTCTTGTGCAGAGTGGGCTATGAACTCACCTACCCTAACTGTGCATTCAAAAAATGAGTCATTATAAACAATATTTGTTTTTAATTTATAGCACCTTAAAACTGGGGTGCTGTTTGCCTGTATAATGAGGTTTTCTCTTAGTCCTAGTAAAGATACTTGAATTGTGTTGTATCGTAAGCATGCTTTGTGTGTGACTGGTGTGGAACAACCCCGTGGGTTAATAACCCACAGGCAGTCACAATGTCTTCCTGCTTTCCTATTTGGTTAGTGGAATGAGGTGTGCATGCCTTCGCCCTTTCTCCTGGAGGAATTTGCTCCCTGCTGCACCCTGGGGGCTCTAACCAGGCAGTGGAACATCCCTGCAGCAAGTTCGTAGTTCTAGTTTGCTTTTGACTTTCTGTCATTTTTCTGTATGTAGAGTGGTGCAGCAATTAAAATTTTGGCCCAGGAAACTGATTGGTCCATAACAGTGTAGGCTTTCCCTTTCAAAAGATTCTTTTACAGGGGAGATCTTCAAACTCTAAAAAAAATTATAAGTAAACCAGCTAAGCAGCCTCTGATGTATAATAAAAGTACCAACTGAGATTTTCTGCTCTGCTGCAGCATTAGGGTTTTACGGAGCTTCTCATCCTGTTCACACTTCCCTGTATAAATCAGGTCCTTACTGACTCCAGTCAGCTGGGGAGGTGGAGAAATGGTGGAGCTCATTTTGTGCAGGTTTATGAGCATTGGCACAGGGGAGAACAATCAGGTTCTGCTCAGCCATGTTCTCTCTCTCTTTCTCTTTCTATTATTTCCATTTTTGTTGCATGCAATGTATAAAGTGAAGCATTTGTTTTGCTCAGTTATGTGTGAACTAATGTGGATAAACCAAACTATTATTGCAGTTCTGGTACAATCAGCACTCCAGCCTTTTGTTTCTGATGATAACACAGTCTATTGTTGGAATGCTGATTTTGTAACATTTCAACATAAGGCAGTTAGTCATAAAAGCAGCTGTGTGGCTGTCAAATTACCCCTTCCAGGGACAGAAATAAAACCAGAAGCTGTTTGCCTACACTGTTTGTTGTTGACTTCTGTGTATATTCTAAGATTAGTAAAAGCGATGAAGTCAAACATGATGTAGGTCTCTGACTTCAGTTGAGTTGTCCCTAAAATAAACACTGATAGATGGTGTTGGGAGAGATTTATTAATTGATTATAAAATTAAGCCAATTTCCAGGGCAACAGAACATTGCTGTTACTCCACATGTCTATTTTCATTGCTATGAATAATAATAGTTTGGTGTTTTGCATACTGTATGTAAAGGAATATTGAGCTAAATCTAAAAAGAAAGGTTTAGTTGAATATGTTAGTTTGTTGATATTTCTAACAATTTTGATGTTTTTCCCCTTGTTCTAATGATGACCTTGGTGAATTCTGACCCCCTACTCCCAGGTCCCTCAGGTTAGCCCTGTAACTCCAAAATAATAACTTTGCATGAAAATGAACTTATATACTTTTGTATTGTCTAAATGTAGATATGCGGAGTCATTTTTCAGACATACCTTTTAATTTGTGGTGGGGAAAAAAAAGCTCAGAGTTTGCTTTTAGTCACCTCCTCCATGTTGTGGGACTGACACTGGAAGGACTCTGCCTGTGGTGGAAGTCCGTGTGGGTCCAGATTTGCAAGGCTTTTATAAAGTGTCCCCAGCTGTGAAACTTGTTTTAGCATATTTATTCTCAGTGCAGTTGAAAATAATATATAGTGGGTTTTATCTCTTTTTTTAAATAAAGCATATTGCACTGTCCTCCTGTGCCTTTGCTGTATAATTGTGTATTGCAGCTTGGGCAAGTGACAGCACTCACTTTTGTAACACCTGCTACTGTTGATTTTGGACACTCTCGAGTGACTTAAATTAGATGTTTCTTTTATACCCAACAGTGTCTGTAGGAAAATTTATATAGACTAAGTGATGCTTTACATTCCCACCTTGGAGCATTGCAACTTTTCAGTGAAGATAAATCCTTATATCCATTGTTTTGCTTCACCAGAACATTTAGAGGAAATGAGGAAAGTTCCTCCTTCCACTACTGTTTGAGGAAAATAAAGCTCACAGCCCTCCCCTCCCTGGCACTAGGGCAGGGGGCCAGGATGGGTGAGAACATGATTGTTTTCAGAAGTTTGTTGGAACTTTAGAGTATCAACAGGGAACACAAACTGGCACTTGGGAAGATTTTTAACATCTGTATCTAGATTGAAAATGACTTGGTATATCTACTTAATAATAATAATGATATCTTTAGGTTTTGCTATGATAACTTTAAGGAAGTGAAGAACTGTCAGGAAAATTCCATAAAGGAATGCGTTTTAGTTTTTAGCCTGCTGTCCTGAGCACTGTGAGGCAGCAAATGTGGCAGCCCCTGATGTTTGAATGCCAGCTTTATGTAGTCATATAAAAAAATGAATGTGGCTTTACCTTTTAATTTAACTGTGGTCACCCAAGCAGTAACCACGCTTTAAAGGAGGGCTGCCATCATGGGGGTGCTGGGAGGAGCTGAGCAACTGCCTTGTGTTCCACCCTGTGACTGTGCTCAGCCACAATTCAGTGACGGACACATGTAGGACAGATTTATAAATCATAGCAAAACTTACCTGTCAGTGAAATACAGTTTATAAGTACTTAATAGTAACAATGAAATGTCTATGTCATTATTTTTAACATGTGTATTACAGTTAGTTTTTAAAATAATTTACAAAATATGTAAGAAATAGTGCTGTGAGGTAAATCCTATATATGTTTATTTTAGTCTTAGCTGCAAATTGCATGGTGATATGTTGATATATTTAAATCATTTCACTGACATGAAAGATGCAAGTGGCAGAGGAGCTAAAATATGTATTCACTTAGGAGCATGGTAGGGACAACCAGCTTACCCTTTGAAAGAGAACATTAAAATAATTTTTTCTAAGGATGTTATCACATGTCATTCTCCATAATAACTTTAAACAGGTAAATTAGCACCTTGGAATAATTTTATCCCAAAAAAATAAAGCCAACAGTAAAGACAGCAAACTCTAAATTTGCAAGTTCTGCTGTGTTTTTGCTTATAGCATTTGCAGCCCTGTTGATCCACGTCACTCCTGCTTACCCATATACCAAGTGGTATAAGCCTGCTTTTCAGTCCTAGAATTGTATTCACAGATATCTGGGGCTCATACCTGATTTGTGGTGGTAAGTCCTTCTGCTGAGTCACACTGCCCCCCCACCCAAAGCAGAATTTTGCTCACAAATAAGTTGTCATTCACAATTCACCTGCCTGTTTGCCAAGCTCCAGGCCCTGTGAGGCTGAATATTGTCAGTGAAATGGTTTCATAGTCCAAACCCTCCTGTGAGCCAGGACTAACCAGTCATAGGCCTTAGCTGTAATGTTAAAGCAGTAACACATTCATTAGTAAAGCTCTGAGTTTGCTGTTAAATGAAGTGTCAAATTAGTAGAGCCTAGTCACCAGAATAACTTGTATCTGAAAATACCTGTCATTGTGTATTCATGTATGGTTTTGTGCATGCATGTGGATTATATTGTAAATACAAAATATGCTGGTGAAGTGGGTTGTGTGGTGTATATGCTGTCATGTGTACTATTTCTAACTAGTAATCTTGTTTTGTACTGTGTGATGTCTGACCCTTCTAACATCGATCATTGGGCTTTGGTGAACTCTCATCCTTCCAGGTCCTCCAGGTTAGACTCTTAACTTGGTCAATTTGTTTTACTGCATTGCACTTGATGTAAGAGAAACAGATGTTTTCCTGTAATTCTTTGATTGTCTCTTTAAGGACTGTGGTTACCCTGCAGACTGTATGTGTTTGATTAGCATGCCTCAGATGGTAACCTGGTATTTTGCATGTGTACAGTACTAGACCAGTATAAAAGAGAAAAATGAACACAAAAAATCCATGCATGATGGGATGCTTTCTGTAGCTGAAATTGCTACAGGATACGTGTGAAATCTGGCACAAAATTGCTGTTGATTTTTAAAAGGGAAGGAATTCTATACTCAAATTTGCATGCAGAAATACAAGTCATCATATTAATTCATTGAATATAGACTACGAGGATGTCAAAGGAGATGCTAAGTTATTCAAGGCTGCAGAAGAACTGAAAATCCAGCACACTCATGAATGTTATTGGATGTGTTGCACTACAGGGGAGAATGTCATAGCACTGTCCTGCAAAGAGATCCTTTTGTTAATCCATTATGAGATCTAGCTTGTAAAATGTTACTAACTGTTGCTGCTCTTGCATACAGTTTGTTCTGCCACAAATTAGTATCACTTATTCTCTGTTTAGATGGTGGCATAAAGGCAGAGGTCTCATCTTTCAGCTCTCCAGATACCTAAGTTTCTTTAAATCCACTGCTTTGCTTTGGGTTAATGTGGCTGTAGCAAAGGGAAAATATTTAAAGACCAGCCCAGTTACTAGATTTACACAGCGTAGTTCTACTGAAGACAAATCAGTTGGAGGGAGATTCAACATAAGGAAGTTTCTGGAACTCAGATTATTATTTAGAGAAGGCAGAATGATGAGTACGTGCTGCCTGGCAGTCAGGAGACTGTAAATAAGGGCTCCTCAATAGGTAGGTCAAATTCTAACAGCAAAAAAGCAGCAACATTTTACATTGCTGAGACTGGCTTTCAGAAGGAGTTCAGGCTGTTAAATAGACCTTTAAGACATGGTGAATGTAATGCAGGTCAGCAGAGGGGATATTTGTACCATCTACTTTTGGGTTTCTTGGCTCCTAGTAAAGGCACTGGTCTGGTCACTGGAAAGCTGCTAACGCAGGTGAGCTGCACTGCCTTCTGGAAAGACCTGCTGTTCTTCACCAGCTCGATAAGGAGCCTTGGTTCCCAATTTGGGTTGTGCAAATAACCCCTCTGTTTCTTTTCCTTTTAGTTTACCCTGAATTTTGCATTGAAAGAGAGCTGGGAAGTCAAGCCAAAATATCTGTGATTTTTAATTTTCTTTTTTACTCTGAAGGCACAAACTTGGGGAGAATGGTTGATATGTACTGACATGTGCATATTTGTTCTGCAATGTTAAGGTCCACCAGGCCCAGAAGGTCCACGAGGGCCACCAGGCACTGGAGGACTTAAAGGGGAAAAAGGAAACCCAGGTCCACCTGGTCCACCTGGCCTGACTGGTCCAAAGGGAGATCAAGGACCACCTGGACGCCAGGTAGGACAAGAAATGGTGTTTTCCCCTGGTTAATTTTTAAATGCAATAGAAATGGAATATATTTGGGTGGAATATGCAGTTCAACATAGTAAAATAAAAACCAAAATGTGGTAGCTAACACCCTATCTTGAAGCAAGAAAGAGGATCTTAATTATTCCCCTGTATCCGGGCAGTATGTCCGTGCTATATTCCCATGGGAGCTGTTGATGCAGCCTCTTGTTCTTCCCGTGTGCCTCAGCCCTTCACAGCCCCCAGTTTGCTCATTTGTCCCCACCCACCTTTCCATTCTGTTTCTGAAACTAAGAGATGAGTGAATAACATGAGGCTGTTCTCTTCAGGGGGATCCTGGTCGTCCTGGTCTGAATGGAATGAAGGGGGACCCCGGGGTTCCAGGCGTTCCAGGATTCCCAGGTATTTAACTGGGGATTCCCAAGCATTTAAATAGCATTTTGAGTGAAAACCTCCAGACACAGTAACAGCCTGTTTTGGCTGTTTCTGCAGCAGAGTTTGTAAAACAGCATGTTCTTTCACTGTGTAACTGTGTGGATTTGATGTTTCAGGTATGAAGGGTCCCACTGGACCTGCAGGACCTGCTGGCCTCACAGGCAGCCAGGGACTGCCGGGCCCACCAGGTAGGAGTCCTGGGGAGTGGCACTGTCACTTTTGCTCCATGCCAGTAGGATTTGTTACACAGATGTAGAACTGAGTTGGTCTTAGCCAGCAATGAAAGTAGTTGAGTGAGCAATAGCTTCAACACAGTTCCAACCATACTTTTTAGCCCCTACAAGTAATCCTAAAATATTTTATGCTCCATATCCGTTCTACATGAATTAACTCCTACAAGAGTGGTACCTTGAGGGGGTCACCAAGAGCACCTTTTTGTCCTATTATATACACCTGTTCTTTGCACTGATGGAGCTCTTGGCTTCTGATTTTGCAATAAACAAACTGTTTCTAACAATAAACTGTTTCTTCCACCTTGGTTTATCTAATACTAATCTGCTCTCTCTCAGGTCCACCAGGTTTGCCAGGTACCATTGGACGAAGCATTGTTGTCAAAGGTGATCCTGGTCCCCCAGGTCTTCCAGGACAGCCTGGGTCCAAAGGGCCACCTGGATTGCCAGGGCCACAGGGATTGCCAGGTACGATCCTGGGGGGCTGCAGAGGAGTGCCAGAGGTACAGCTGAGCGCAGGATGCAGTGCCTGTGACGGCACAGCAGCTGCAGAGATGAGTTACTGAGCTCAGCAAGAGGCAATAGATAAATGCAGGGTTAATAGATAAATGCAGGGTTCCACCACACACGTCTGGTTCAGCGGGCTGTTCTTACGTATCACGAAGAAACAATAGATTTAAGCTTTCTGTAGTGAGATTTCAAGTGCTTTTATTTCAGTTATGCTTTTGTCTACTATTCTAGGTCCAATTGGTCTTCCTGGTGATCCAGGGAGAGATGGACTACCTGGTTTTGATGGTCCAGCAGGACGTAAAGGAGAGAGAGGACTTCCAGGCCAGCCAGGTATGGTGTTTACCCTTTGAGGACTCAGTGGAAAAGGAGATACTTCCATTTCTGAGTGCAGTCTAATACTGGGAAGTAAGATCTTTGCCTCATGGGAATAATGATAAAATAATAATTTTAAGATTTTCTTAATGCAAAAATATTACAAGCAGCTGAACATACTTTGGCTTGGAATATTCTCAGCACCAACACATTGCTGGTCATTGCTGACAAATATTGTCGAGTGCTTTAGCTCAAACTGAATGGCATTGTCTTTGCAGCACAGATGATGCAGAGGAGATAATGAAGATTGTAAGAAACAGAAGAGAGAGATTAGTAAAATAATTTTTACTTTGCATGGAAATCATGAATGGGGAAAACCAGATTCATAAAAGAAAGAATTTCACCAAATGGCCTACCATGCTTAGAACCCCTGAACTAGGATTTGAGAAATCAGACTAGGCACTGGGGCAATTTTCTAACAATGACATATTAAGTAGCTCTATACTGCAAATTGTAAGAAAAAGTATTAGCATTTAAATAGTTAAAAGAATACAAAAAACCATAATGCCTCTTTTTCCTTTTCCTCTGAGCAACTCTATGAAATCCACTAGCATTATTTTAGCAAAAAATGTAAATAATGACTGTAGAATAACATTGTCTAAATATTTGCAGTAATATTTCCTGATATCACTGTTCTAGAACAGCCTTTTCTGCTATACTCCTCAATATTTTTGCTCACATTCAATGCTGTTCTAGCTTATTTCTACTTTTCGTAACCTACTCCAAAACTGTCTGCAGCTTTTCTATTCTTTTAATGGGCTGTGGCTCCTGTGTTACCACAGTATGCCCCAGAGTGAGACTTGCTCCTGTTTCTGGCTCTGCCATTTGTTTTGTGATCTTGAGCAAGATCTTTCAACATTATCTTGTTAAGCTGTACAAACACAGATATATTTTGCAACTGGGAAGCTGATTGGAACTCATTTTAGTGGCTGTCACGTCCTCTGCAGTTGTTATCTTAGTGCCTCACAGCCCTGAATGTATTTAACTTCACAATATCCCTACAACACAAAGACGTTTTAATGAGCTGTGACAATCTCTGTGATTTAACCAAGCTCAAATGGGAAAAAAACAAAACAAAACCAGGAAGGAAGTGTTAGCAGATACGTGGTGCCATAATGCCCAAACACCTCAGTCCCAGGACCATGCTGCCTTTCAGAGCTATGTTGGTCCTAAAAGAGCAAGAAATGGTGTTAATAAATATGGTGTGTTGTTTCTCTCATTGTTTCACAGGTTCCCGAGGAATACAGGGACCTCCTGGTCCTGATGGCTTACAAGGCCCACCTGGTCCTCCTGGAACAGCTTCTGTTGCCCATGGATTCCTTATAACTCGGCACAGCCAGACCAGGGACACACCACTATGTCCACAGGGAACATCAAGAATATATGATGGGTTCTCTCTTCTATATGTGCAAGGAAATGAAAGAGCACATGGCCAGGATTTGGGTGAGATATTCTGTATGCTTTGTCTTTAAGAGGAAAGAGGTTGTAGCTGCTTCTTCGAATGCTCTGGTTCTCTGAAGATACGACAGTCTTAGAGATTTCTTGGATGAGGATGGGGATTACATACTAAGATCTGCTCCCTCCAGAGATGCACATTATAATTCAGGATGAAAGAATATAAACCAAAACAGAGAATTTAAGTTTTTCCCACATGTGACAATCTGATAGCACATGCTGTGCACTCACATGAGGAGAGGAAGAGTACACAATTACTGTTCTCAAAGAATTGCTATAAAAACAATGAAATGGAAACTTTGCTGTAACGTTTTATGTATCTTATTCTGTAGGTACTGCTGGGAGCTGTCTCAGACGTTTCAGCACCATGCCCTTCATGTTCTGCAACATCAACAATGTTTGTAACTTTGCATCAAGGAATGACTATTCCTACTGGCTGTCAACTCCAGAGCCAATGCCCATGAGCATGGAGCCACTGACTGGGCAAAGCATCCAGCCCTTCATTAGCCGGTGAGACAAAGCAGGCTATGGGGTCTCTTGTAATATCTGGGTCAATAGTATGTCTTATTCATGTGTTTCCAACGTGCAGGTTGGGTATTAGGAGATGAATCTGTCATGTTTTGCTCTGGGAAAAACTAGGAAAATAGCTTCTTTTAAAGTGTTCATTGTCTTAAAAGGTCTGTCTCCATGTAGCAGTGATAATGAGAGGCTGAAAGGCTGCAAGAGCTCCCCTCGACAAGGGCATCTCTGTAGTCAGCAGTGCAACATCGCTATGGACGGGCGAGAGAACATGGGAGCCATTTGGCCCTAGGATTAAGGTGTTCACTTGGGGACTTGGAGCTGCCAGTTTTTGTTTCAGTATTTTACCCAATGTAGTGAAAATACAGACAGATCTCACACTGAAATACTGTCTTATTGCAGTTGCAAAATATGTGAGAAGTCTAGATTAGTAGGAGTGCCTCTCCCAGACTTTCTCTGTGTAAGAATCCTTAATAAAACCAATTCCTATAATATTTTAATGTCATGTGTTTCTTTGGTACTTCCCCTATGTCCAGATGTGTTGTATGTGAAGCTCCTGCTATGGTGATAGCTGTCCACAGTCAGACCATTCAGATTCCTTCATGTCCTCCAGGCTGGGACTCCCTTTGGATTGGTTACTCTTTCATGATGGTAAGAACTGCCTCCTACTCCAGAAGTGGCTACTGCTCACCTGTGTCCTTGACTGGCTGCTTTGGGACGTTGTTCAGAACTGAGAAGGTTGTCATTTGAAAGCCTTTTACCTTCAATCACTAACCAAGGGAGCCAAGATGGACAGGGATTCTCCAGCACACAGATCCCAGTGTAACGTGACACGGAGGTGTCTGACACCACATTATCTCCACCAAGAACGGACAGTGACTCTTTAGCAGCTGAATGCTGTACTATTTAATTTTTAGCACCTAAGATTCTCTTGTCTTTCTTTCCTCCACCAGCACACTAGTGCTGGAGCAGAGGGCTCTGGACAGGCCTTGGCATCGCCTGGATCCTGTTTGGAGGAATTCCGCTCAGCGCCGTTCATCGAATGCCACGGTCGGGGCACCTGTAATTACTATGCCAATTCCTACAGTTTCTGGCTGGCAACTGTAGAGGTGTCAGAAATGTTCAGGTAAGAAAACCTGTTTCTTGTCTATTGCTTTATTCCAGAATGAGCACTATGGAAACTGAATTTATTCCAAAGATCAAAAGAGATTTGTTTACAGGGGTATAGGGAAATAATTTAGCTTGTTTTCCCCCTCACAACCAGTTTTTCAAGTGTTTCCTTGGTAAGCCTTTAATATGTAAAAACTTGCTAGGGCACATGCTGTTTTGAAAGGAGTCAGATTCTTTCAATGTCATTTCTTATTCATATTTTGTTGCACCACTTTCTCTGAAAATAATCCTACTGTATTTACTATATTTGAAGCCTAAATGAACATTTGTGTTGGTTTAACAGACCTTTCAATACACTCAAATATTTGAAAAGTACAGACATACAAGGGACAAGTATGAAGGGCAAGATCAACTCTACTTAAACCTTTTAAGGCAGATGTTCATATAAGCTGTTTTGCAAAGTCTTGCATGAAGGAGCTTTCCTACCCACCATGGCCAGCATTTTCTCCCCACTTTGCAGAGAGAAGTAGGATGATATTTTGGCTGCAAGGAAGCCCGTGGCCATTCTGTCCTCAGCTTCTCTGCAGTCAGCATTTCAGCTGGAGTCTCTCAGCTCCTCAAACCTTTTCCCTTTCGACTTGAGTAGCAAAATGATTTTTTTCTTTGAAAAATCATCTCATCTCATAGAATAAATAACTACTGCCCTGTTTGTGTGCTGATAAAAACCTCGTAATATTCCCACTGCCACCTAATTGAAAAGTGACACAGCATTGGTGCTGTGCACTGTGCTACAGAGCAGGGGTGGCCCCTAAGCTTTTTGTGGAACCCCTACAATCAGGACACTTGGCATGATTCATCACTCTTCAGATTTCCAGTTAGCTGATCAGTGGTAATTCTCTAGTGAAAACTGCCTAGTACTAACTACCACGCACCTTTTGAGTTTTCTGTCTCTAGTATTTTCTCTTTTATAAACACAACTTCTTTATTGTATTTTAAGAAATTGTTAAGAATGGGACTTACTCTGTGTACACATATATTACACAAATTAATTCTATTAATCTCCCATCTCCTTACCCTTTAAGAATAAAAATAAGTAATTTGATAAAGCCATCACTTAAATACAGCTCTCACTGTAGCAGTACTTTTTATGTGTTGTTGAAGTACCCTTCAACTAAGAAACCCAGAGGACAAAAACAAAGACCCCAGAAATACCATCTCAAATGTACGAAATTCACCTCCGCCTCAGTTTGTGTTTGTGCTCCATCAGCCTGAAACAGGTGGTTACCATACCTGGGGGACACTGACACTTGACATGGCCGAGCATCTGTCACCTGGTGCTGGGGACAGAAAGATCACTCTTAAGGAAAACTCAGGATTCATTCCCCATTCATGTACTTAAGTGTTAGATAAAAGTGTGAATGAAGTAGAAATTTAAAGGACCGGTTCTGTAAACAAAGAAAAAGCTAACCCAACCTTTCTTTTGTGTCTGTCAACCAGCAAACCTCAGTCAGAGACACTGAAAGCTGGAGACTTGAGGACGCGTATTAGTCGTTGTCAAGTTTGTATGAAGAAGACGTAACGTCTTGGAGAACGTTTTATAAAACAGTTGAAAATTCCTAAGATGCACTGTCTTTCAGCTGCAACAATGGTGCTACTGTGCAGAAAGAAAAGAAAAAACAAATCCAAACTGTTTTAACCGTGCAAATTCAAGTGTACCTCACTCATGTGCCAAACTAAAGGTTGTTCAGTACATATTTCACAACAGGACTAAGATGAAAGGATTGACCTCTTGGAAACAGAAAAGAACACTCGAGGTTCACAAAGGATCAGAAGATGAAATTTTTCATTTCTCTCCCTGTACCAAAATGGCACCTTTTTGATCAACCAAGAGAAAGACACAACGCACTGAGTATCTTTAAAATAACAAGACTGCAGTTTTGAAAAACATTGTTCATGGTGCTACTAACCCTACTGTATCCCAGGTTTTTAATATGAAATTTTAAGCTTATTTCTCTTTGTAAGTAATGAAATGTGTATATTGTGTAAACACCTTTTTAGTTGAAACTTTCAGTCATTTAGAAACAAACCAGACTGATATAAAAATCCTTATGTCTAAAATTAAAAGATACAACAGTATTTTATTATGAAACTTGTGGTACAGAGAGAATTTACCCCTTACATCAACTTATGAATTTTTCATTTCATTCCTCTGTTGCCAACCTGTTATATTTGGGGAATGCACAATTATTCTGAAGTAATTTTGATCAGGGTTTTAAATGTTGTACACCATGCTATCAGTGGTTTTATTTGTGCTTAGAAACCCCAATCCACTTGAAAAGGGTTTTTTTTATCTTGTGAAAATATGTGAAATTATTAGCCATATTCTATATCCTTCTTTTCAGAATAAAAGTCACATTCACAGTTTAGTAATCAGTTTGGTTTAACCAAACCTGTCCCTTGGGAATATCAGTTACTGAAGCATTTAAGATGATGCTTACATGGAACCTCGACTCTGAAGTGGTGTCATATGTTTTATCCATACTAGTGTATACACTAAGACACCTTCTGAATAAAATAAAGCGTAAGATGGTGGAAACTTTCCTATTTACAAATTAATCTTTTAATCTTATGTGAATTTATACACATCCACAATGTATTTACAGTATACAGCAACTCTTGTGTATGTATAGTTCACATAAGGCCTTGAAAGATGGTGCATGCAGTCTTTCTGATATCAGTTTGTAAGAATCCTACTGTGTATGTCTTAAGAGTGTCACTCCTTGTGCAATAGCTGAAAAGTGATCACTTTTGTATGCATGACTGTTCAGCTTCGATGGTCAGTGCCCTTTCATTTACCCTCGTGTATAAACAGCTCCCTGACAATGCAGGACTATTTGTCAAGTGATGATACTTTAATATTTTCGTTGTATATTGCCACCTCCACTATCAATACAGCCTAACTTGTGAATTAAGTACTGCTCTATACAGGTGATGTGTATGTTTATTGACTGCTGTTAAGTATGTTATCTGCTAATGGCTGTTCATCCTCACCTTCCAGTTATCCTTGGAAACTCGGAGCATCCGACATCTCCTTGGTTTTATGCACATTTCACAAAAGACATAGGACTGGTGACTGCGCAGGTGGCAGTGATACAATGAGATTGGTGCTGATTTCAAAAGCTTTCAACCAAGTATGAAACTGAAGTTCTTTAGTTTAAAGTGCAAAATATTAATGGCTTTGTCTTTTTTCAATTAGTTGCAGTTATATACGTTGGTAGAGAGTGGGCAATTCAGCCACATGCATCTTTCAGCTCATTTTAGTTTGGTTTGCTGATGCATATAGAAATAATCTGAACCTGCTGCTACCTCCAAGTCAAGAATGTGTTACCAAAGCTGAAATAAAATAGTAAGTAAGTCTCTTCATGTAAACAACACAAGCCTTATCTTACAGCTGGCTCCACAGAAATCTAAAATGAACATAGCCAATCTCTAGCCCCAAAAAAGCAGAAGAATGGATGCTAAGGTCAAGGAGATCCCAAAGGAAGAGCTCTCTCAGCCTTCCCTCCCATCTTGTGCTCACCAGAAAAACGTGTTCAGATGTGGGGACCAGGCAAAGGGCAGAGTATGTTTGTTATAGTAGTGCATAACCAGTGCTTCTTTGTAGGATTTGGGCTTCTCACAGCATGTAAAACCAAGACAGCAGCTCCCATTCCGGAGTAAGGTAGAGAGCACCCAGACCTGCTGGTCTTGTGGCAGCTTCAGGACCTAAAGCTGTGAGGTGATCACAGGAAAGTAAAGTGTGTAAAGCAGCTGCACTTGTGACAGCTCCATTCTCTGTTCTGTCCCTACAGCTCTGGCCCCAGCTTGGAGAACTGTCCTGAACCTTTATCAGCTTCAGGCTCAGAATTCTAAAAGGGCTGTATTTTACAAAGAAAAAAGGTGATCTAGAGAGGAAGGAACATCTTTTAATTTGAGACCTGCAGCAGAGATTCAAGACATGTTTGGTTAATTCCCACCACACCATCTGTGCCTTAGAGCAGGTAAATCACTTGACCTGTGTTGGATCAGAGTTGCTGATCTATAAAAGAAAATATGGTTATTATTCTCTCCTGCTTCTTGATGCTTAGACTGTAAGCTCCTTGGGGCAGAGACATTGAGGGGGCTCAAATGTTGGTTGGGGCCTCTAGGTGCTATCCATCACTATATAAACATTAAACTACAGGTAAAAGTTTGTGTTTGCAGATTTATTATTAAAAAAGGAAAAGACTGTTTTGAACATTAGAGCCTTAAAATAATCTTCACCACCACCTAAACACGATCTGGCTCCGAACACTTCTTCAGCTCCAGTTAAGGCTCCTTTTCCTGATGTCTGGTACATTTTTCACTAAAGCTTTTTTTCTCCTAACTGATCACATAGAGTTGGTCTATTTCAGTCAATCTCGAGCAGGCACCTGGCAGGTACCTCCCAGTTCTGAGCTGCTGGGGCCACTCTGCAGCCACTCGCGGGCACCGTGTGGCTTTGGCAGGAGCTGTGACAGGAGCACCACGAGGTGTGGCCCTGCCTGGAGCAGCAAGGGCTGCAGGAAAGCTCACTAGAAGGGGGTCCCCACCTTTCCTTGCCCAGCGTTTGTTCTTGCTGCAGGTGGGGAACCATCCATTGCAACCAGGATGATGACTGAAAAAGCACAATTTTCTGAGAGTATTAGTTTGAATCCTGAAAGCAGAACTTAGCAGTCTTGTGCCTAACTTGGATTTACACTGTTCTAGTCTTAAAAAGAGAAGTTCTGCTTAAGGCAGACTTTTCAGTAGCTTTTTTCACTCTAGTTTGTCCTATTATAAAAAGAAAAAAAGCTTCCTTCAAGCTTGTATTTCTAAGGTGGGATTTAAACTTCTGAGACACTTCTGCAGTTCAAGGACAGCCTCTAACCACAGTGGGCACATGGGGATGCAGCAGCACTTCTGTCCCATGAACTAGACTGCCACACACAAACCTTGTGCTGCAGAAGCTCTGAAGCCTGCAATTGGAAAGGTCAGTCCCTCCATAGGGACCATTTCCCACAGAGGGTGCAAAAAGGACCTATTTTTAAAAGTAGTTTTAGAATTTTAAAAATACATTGATTTTACAAGCAGCAAATGTTCAAGTTCTGAATTTGATGTTTGCAATTAATTTCTATATACTTTGATATCCAGCTGAAGTATTTTTAGTCAGTTTATTGCCATCCACAGGACACACCTGAGGGAGGGCTGTTTTGCTGGATTTAGGACTGTGCTGCTGGGAGCAGTGGTGTGTTTTTAACAGGTCCTTCCCAGAAAAGTTACACTGCAGACAATCCAGCAATGTGGTTGAAAACACAGTACTTCTGCTGCCATGGCTACTTCCACTAGAAGCACAAGCTGAAAATTGCACAAGAGATGAATAATTTAGTCTTTCCAGGTTAGTTTATTGGCAAAAAGGAGGACACTTGCTACTGGGAGACAGGGGCAGTGATTAGCTCAGGGGAGCTGTCACAGTGTTCTACATTTAAAATGTAGGGTAAGTATCTAGAACTATTACCTTTGGAGAGAAGGATTAACTCTACCCCTTTCCACAGACAGGTGACCACTGCCCAAGGACAGTCCAGGCTGGCAGTGAGGTGACAGCAGGTGGTCAATAACACAACCTGCTGTCCTTTCTAAGGGCTCCCTCTGGCCCCAGGTGTAGCACAGGATGGTGGCCAACAGCAGCTTCAGGGCCCACTGAGCTGTTTCCTCACAGTCAGTCAGGCTACAACCCTAATGCTGCTTTAGAAAGTTGTACATTAACTCAGAAGAAAACCAAATAAACTGTTTTCTTAACAAAAGGGGATGAGGGGGAAAAAGTTCTTACCTTTCAGACATGCACAGAAAACTAGGGGTTCCTGCTCTCCCCTGAGACATCCTGCTCCACAGCTCTTCATGGACAAATGAGGGGCAAAACTTCTGTACACCTGAGGGAACTACTGCTGCAGCCAAGAGAGGATGCAGGGATGAAAAAAATGCAAGAGATCATACTGATACCTGCTAACACTGACAAGATCCTTCTTCCCTGCTGTGAACCTCTTGCTCCCTGGTATTTGGTTATTTCCAGTACCACTGGGGGCTCAAGGAGATGCACAGGGGATGAGAACTGGTCAATGCATTTCAAAACAAAGGCTTTTAAGATGTACTCTAGGAAGTTTAACCTGCCTTCTGGCTTTGAGGGCTTTCACCACACTTCAGAAGCAGGAGAGCTCTGCCACCCAAAGGGGTTTGAAAAATTAGTGCAAAACTATGAACTCCATCCCCCACCCCAAAAAAAACCCCACAACCCTCTGGCAGCTGCCCCATTTCAGGTCCAGTCAGTTGAAGGTACTTTGAAATAATTACTGTGACACCGTCACAAGAGTCTGGTCGAGTCTGGATAATTGTCACTGTTTGTCTGTACTGCTGGTGAGGCTCTTCCTGCCATGGCTGAGCAGACTGTTCTCTTTTCCCTCCCACTACAGGCTACACACTATGCCATGGGGCCCTGAGAAAGGGGCTGGCTTATTACAGCAAACTTGGCTTTTCCAGGGAGTTGTTTCAATGTACTATTCTGAGTAACCAGGTAAGAACTAAATCAGGTATTTTAAAAGGAAGGTCTCATCCAAGATAGTTCACAGTAATCACCCATGTTTATGGAGATTATATACATTCCCATCTATGGATAAAAGCCCCTTTTTATAAAAAAATAATGCCATATCCTTCATGTCAGTAAGGAATCTGAAAAGGCACTATCTTTTGTTGGTATTTTCTGACGTCAGCTGTTTTTACAGGCAGCTACATCACCTGAAATGATGAGATTATCTATTTGCATTTGGGTTTTACATTCTGAGACCTTATTTACCACACACCCAACCAAAGTGTCACTGCAAAAGATACAACAGAGAAACACATTTGTTCCCTTCTACCCTAAAGTCAGGGCCCTATTTGATATTACAGTGATAAAAATTTCTTCCTGGACTATTACTTTTTGATCATGAGACTTTCACATCCAGTCATGGACAACATTCAAAGCAGAAAAAGTATCAGGTATTGATTTTTTTTCTTTTTGTCATTCCAAAGCTTAATTGTTTACCAACACTATGAATCCATGGCAAAGAGAACTTCTGGGTGTTTTGCTGTATGTTACTTTATACACCAAGTGTAAAGACAGAGAAAACTGGACAGACTGGGAATCACTGCCCTGAAACAGTGCTAAAAGCTTCTCAAACCTTCAGGGTACAGGGTGACAGAACCACTTTCAGAAGAAGCAGCACAGCAGGAGGAAACACTTGTGACAGAAAAAAAGCAAAAGTTTGTTTAAAAATAAAACCCAGACACGGAGGTACATGAACACGTATTTACTGCAAGTAGCTCTATGGAAAGCCAAGTCAGATAAATATAAACACTATACAGAGCTTCAAGCCAGTCTCCCAAAACCGCAAACGCGATGTGTTTTACAAAGAAAACAACAGAACAATATTTACAATGGAAGACAAAGCCAGATCAATCAGCTCAACTTTAAAACAGATCTGTGAAGCAGAAATAGCAAATATAATGAACAGTTTCAACCATATATGTTTTAGTTTGTACAGACAATAACTGTCCAATATCAAATTAAATTTACAGGACAAACATTGTTCTATCATTGGTATTTTTGTACTATACAGCAGCATAAACGGGTAGCTGGAAGATAGTATATATAGTGATATGTTTTACATCATCTGAAAATGTTCTTCCAGCACAATACTGAATAAATTAGTTGCTGTAAACTAAGAGATTCAAAAAGATTGCATATTTATTATGCCGTACCTATTAGTATTTGTACCACTATATTTGAGGTTACCCATTTACTTATTTATTCAGCATGTATTAAATCAGTGCTGTATATTGTACAATGGCAGCCTCAGGGATCTAATATGAAATAAGTATGTAACAAATTTCTTCAAAACAACCTTTTCCTTTCACATTAAATGTTTAGAACTAACTTCATCCAAATTTTGATTTCTTAGAAAAGATGTAAAGCTTTATAAAAAGCTGTCTACGTATTGCATTATTCATTTATGAGACCAACCAAGAGCTTTATGGCAAGACAGTATCATGGTCTGTAAGAGTGGTTGTGTTTTTAATTCCTGTATGTTTAGCAGCAAGTAACTGTACCAACTGAAACTTCTCTTCCAGAATCAAAAACAGGTCTGTGCTTTTAAAACCCTGTAGCAACAGTTTTTCCTGTCACTAGACACTGTGTAAACTCATTGGTACCATGATTTAAAAAAAAAAAAAAAAAAGTCCTCCTATTTTAGTGACATGTACATTTCAACACTACTCAAAAATAGATCTGAGCACACATCACTGAACAATCCAAGCTGACAGTGTCTAATTTGTTATACAAACTGTACCAGCAATGTAAAGGTTGTGTGTTGGAGGTGAGGCAGCCTGGCACATCCCTTGTACAATATACATGTGGAGGATTCCCAGCTGTGTGGTGCAGTACAGCACGAGGATTTTGTACCACTTCGAAACCCTTCAGCAATCGTCAGTGCCTTTTATTATCCATTGCATGTACCAATGACTAGTGTCGTGCTCTTTTAACTTCATAGCAGTGTTAAAAACCTAAATTCATTTCAACCAAAAAAAAATTCAGTACAAGAGTTAAGCACTTAAATTGTAGAAAAATCAGGGCTTATTTTAAAAATGTCAAATAGTCATTGTTCACATTTCTGTCAGTGGGATAAAGACAACCAATGAGCCATCATTTTACTTTTTTTCTTCATTATGCCATAAAGAAAGAACAAAAATAGTCCCAAATTAAAAGTGGGACTTTGGCTGAAAGTAAGATCAATTAGGGTGGTTTCCCTTTAAAAAGCTGCAGCTGACAAGTCTAATGCAGGAGTCACAAACGCTGGATACGACTCCACAGTTCTCCATTCGAATCCATGAACGAAAACCTCATTTTACACAATTTGTATTTATAAACAAGAACAAAAACAATCTACAAGACAACCAGCCCATTAATCCTACTTTGTACATACCAAAATTGTGAGCAAAAAAAATTTCCATTTAAGCTCTGACAGACATTTGATTTCAAAGGCTCTAGCCTATGCTCGCTCAAGAAATACCTCTTGTACCATAAAAGCAAAACCTTACAAAAAAAAAAAAGGAAAAAAAAAAAGGCAGAAGAGGTCTCTTCTCCTCAGACCCATCCAGTCCCATGGGTTCACCCCTCAAGCTAATGTGCACCTCTCCCTCCCTCCTTCTGCCCAGCCACCTGGAAAAATCCTGAACTGCCAAAATAGTTCTAAACAATACATGTTTTAAGCTAACCACTTGTTAATGTACCAGAGAAGTAAAACCCATGTTAAACAGACAATCAGAAACCAGCTTTGACTTATCAGAATATAATTTCTTTTAAAAAATTAATGGGAGAGGCAGAAGGAAGAAAGGGACATACAGGGATCTCCTATTAGCATTCACACTGCCTCCCAAGTAGATATGACATGAAAGACCAAATTCCATCACCAAAGCACAGCTATGAAAAAATCTCAATTCAAATTAATTCAACTGTAGAGAGCTGATGTCTATGAGAAAAAAATAATTAAAAGGATGTGTGTCTATGTCCGTGCTGGTGGAAATGAAAGTTAGCCGGCTGGAGCTGAGCTTTGCTTCCAAAAGCACCACACAGTGTCTGGAGTTACCAGCAGAAAAGTCTTCTCTTCCAACAATGGTTTCCATGGCAATGCAGTCAGTCTAGAAAGGAGGAGGGGAAAAAAAAAGTCAGTGACATTTCAAATTAAAAAAATATCGGGGAAAGAAATGTTTTCCAGTGAGGAGAATACATGGAGCTTATCCACTGCAGGAGCCGGAGCTGCAGAACGCGGAGGCCTCGCAGGGAGAGGGGGCTCTGCCAGGTGACACCACCCCAGAGACCCCGAGGGAAGGAAGAAGGACAAGCCTGAAGCCAGCACTGAAGAGCCACAGTGACACGCGTGCGGGGGACAGGAGCTTGGGCAGCAGCCAGCACTGTCCCCAGCCCGCACTGGGGAGGGACCGAAGCTCACAGCTGCCTATTCCACGGTCCCCTTTCCACTCCCACGTATTCCGCTGCCACCCCATCGCCGCGGCCGTCCTGCAGCGCAGGGGACCGAGCCCCGCTGCTCACCCAGCGGTGACTGAGGCTGTGCCGAGCATCCCCACGCAGAGCAGCCACGAGAGCGCTCCCCGCACCTCCACCTCGTGCCTGCTGCGTGCCCTGTCCCCCACTGTTCAGGAAAGAGCTTGATTTATTTATAGTAAGAAGCACCTCAGAGTACCCTCCATCCCTTTTTCACGGAAGTCCCACCCAGTACAAAAGCACATGGGCTACAACCAACTGCTACAACCAGTGGCTTCAGACTGACTGGAGAAGGCAGAACATGAAGCGCTTGGTAAAATGAGGGGTAAAAAATATGATGTTGTATTACAGGATGTATTATCCGTACAGGCAGAAATGGAAACAAGGGGGAGTCTGCCCTCAAAGTAGAACACCAGCTCTGCAATTAACCACAGGCATGCCAAGGTGAGAGCAACTCAGGAGTTTCCTGACACAGGAAAAAAAAGCAATAAAGGGGATGCAAATGTCTTCTGCAGTTGTGTGAACACAACTGAGGAACATACAAAAAGTCCTCTTTCAGCTCACTACAAAACCCCTTCCACTTCCAGCAGAACCAGCGTGAACACTGATTTTCAGTCTGGGGGGCACTGTCAGCCAAAGCAGTGGGTCACTGTCTCCCAGTCCCAACAGACTGTCCTCTTCCACCATTCTTGTCCTCCCAGCCAAGGCTGAGGGCACTGTACTCTGCCAGTCAGATGGGTTTGCTCACTTCTCTGCAAGGTTTGAGGGGTGTGCCTGTGGGATGTTCCCTGGCAGTACCGGGAAGAAGGAAACAACAGGTTGCTCTCATTGAGAAACAACAGCTAGAGCAAGAGATTGAGTCTTCAGAAAACAACAAACACAGAAACATCATCTTTTTCCTCTTGAAGCCGCCCAGTGTCATCTCCCTCCCTGCTCTGGGAGAGCTCCCAGCCTGAGAAGAGCTGCAACAGGGGGAACATTTCAATACATAGAACAGCCCCCTGGAACAGAGGAAGGGGTTTCAGAGCTTGATCCTGCCTGTGCTCTTCTGCAGAGTCACAGGGAAATCAGTTACCTCTCACTGCTGATGCACCCACAGGGCTTCCCTGCCTCTGCCCCAGGGATACGCTGAAGAAAACGTGGCCATGTAAAGAACAAGCATTATGTGTAATAATGCAAAC
Organism: Acropternis orthonyx; assembly: GCA_035583155.1. NCBI lineage: Eukaryota > Metazoa > Chordata > Aves > Passeriformes > Rhinocryptidae > Acropternis > Acropternis orthonyx. The sequence goes on from JAWWEU010000138.1 coordinate 12,407,140, forward strand.
CTGTATGTTTACTTACAAACCAATAAGGAGGCATTAACACATGAACTCCACCCTGCATTAAAGAACTCCTGATTTCTGTCCTGCTAAAAATACTATCCTTCAAAAGAAGTAAGAAAGAAAAAAAGAGAAAAAAGACCAAAGCTCAGACAGGCTGCCCCAAACAGCCCTGCCCACCCCAGCCGACAGCAAAGGCTGCACACAGAGGGGGGCAAAGGCAATGGCAGGGCTGGCAGCAGTGTGGAAGCAGAGGGCTCCTTCCACTGAAGGGGAAACTCCCCATTATCCCTACACAGCCCACACCATTGTCTGGATTGCTGAGTTTCATTTTTCAAACACATAATGACTTCAAAAATACAGTAACTTGGTTTCCCACAATTCAAAGAAAAGATGGCCAAAAGACACCCACAACTCAAGAACCTCTGTTTGTGTTATTTCAGACATAATAAGATCACTACAAAAAGCTATTGCTTGGTACACACAGAGCGTGATGTGGTCAGGAATGGCTTTGTTTTCACAAAAGCCAACTGCAGCTATTATTTTTGAAACAATTTTCCTCTTTAGCAAAATATTGTTTTGTTGTAAGACCAAAGAATGAAAATATGCACCACAGCTTGCAATGAATCACACACACCTCAACAATGCATGCAAGTCAAACATTAGAATAGTTAGAGTTTCTATATTAAACTTATATTCAGTAAAAATTAACTTTACCAGCATCCCTCACCCTTTCCTTGCTGCGGACTTGTAAGCTCACATAAAAGGAACTTCAAAAACTACCTCTGCTTTTGTCAGGACATTTTTCCTCCACGCCTTACACACAAGGCACACCTGAAAGCTGTTTGACAAGTTATTCTAATCTCTCCAAGCATATCCCCAAAACATTTTGAAGAGCAACGGCCCAGTTGTTTGAATCAGACAATCCCATGTGGCAGAACTCAGTATTTATACCTGAAATTGAAAATTTTCATAAATCAATGCCAAATTACATTTAAGGTACTTCGAGGGGAAGGGCGAGAGCTTAAGAGAAAGAAACCGAAACAACCTGTTTAGGTCTTAAGTTTAATTCCTTGGAGCAGCCTGGCGTACTCAGACAGCAGCACAACAACCAACTGTAAAGTGAGCACAGGCAACTGAGCAGAGACCCAACTAGCACAGATTAGTTTGTAAGAAACCAGAAGAAAGTATCCTCAGCTAAGCTTCACTACAGCTTACAAATTCCCAGGCTGTCCTGGCTCAGACACACAGTTCTACAGCAGCCCAGGCTGTGAGACAGACCCAGGACCTCCCTGCACTGTCTCCCACTACCCAAAACTCCACACTTGCTAATAAACAAAAGCTCATTAATTCCCTCCCCCCACCCCATTATAAACCACTTCAGCATGCTTCCTCTTCATTTTTTAGGTAAAACAAAATTGTGGGAACTGTAAATAAATACAAGGGAATTTCACCTAAACACTGTCATCAGACTGTAGGCAATCTCATAAAGCCTTGAGTCTTTCAGACATGAAACTATTGGTTGTCACCACTTCTCTGATCCCCTTGTTAAAGCTGGAAACTTCAATACTGCAGTTGGAGCAGTACAGCTGGATGATGCCCTGAGTCATCAGCTCTTTTCTGGGATAAAAGTGTCAAGCATTTATATATAGAGATAAATACAGATATAAATTGACACACACACACATATATATATATATATATGAACACACATATCAGTTTCAGACAGAAAAGGCAAAGAGCAACTTGTGAAACTTGTCCACATTTAAAAAAATTCTGTCTGAAATCTAAGAGGAGACTGAGGTCTTGCAAGATCCCTCCTGCAAAGCACTGCAGTCACCACCATTCCAAGGGCAGCCCCAGGAGACCATTCCAGCTGCAGAGGACCACAGCCAAAGGCCATCAGGTCCCCCACCACCAACCTCCAGGCACCACGGCGTTCCCCTGTCACAACCAAGGAGCAGCGGGGTCTCCAGCAGAGCCCAGGGTAGCTGTGCAGTCACACTCAGAGCCCTGACACTGATTCCCAAACCACGGAGCTGCAGGAGCTCTGGCTGATGCCCCCACAGCTGTGCTGACCAGGGTCTCACACCTGAGTGCTGCCACTGCCTGCAGGGAGCCAGCAGGACCTCGGGGTCACCAGAGCACCACTGAGCTTAATTGAGAGGCTCCTACACCACAAGAGCAGCTGTTTATCAAAGAGGTGTAAAATGGGTTTAACGTGAGTGAGAACAAGGCCGCCAGTGTCTGCTGAGGCCCAGAGCAAATTTGAGGATTCCCACCTCTGTGGCTCCTCACCAGAAGGCTCTTCTGGAAGGGACATGGGTGTATTTAGGGAGGTTGCAAGAGCATTCACACGTAAAGCTCCTTGGTGGCTCTTCTCTCCCACACCTGACCTGCTTCCATTTTTTGATTAACCAGTTGGTGAAGGTAAACTAATGAGGCCATGCAGTGCTTGAAGAAAGCAGCAGCACTTCTGTGAAGCTGGATGATCTTATTTCAGTCTCCATAAGGTAAGATTCATCAGCCATCAATCTTCTATGTTAATAGTACAAATATGAGAATTGCTCATGAACAATAAAATCCAGATTAGCACTTCTTTACAGATCCCATACAAATGGAATTGGCTCAGCACTGACTGAACAGTAAAGGAAAATGTCAGAAAAAGGGATGAAGAAACTCTTCTAAAAGGTAAACAAATAATGAGAAGTAAACTAGCAGACAGGAGAGGCACAATGTTCAGAGTACCCCAGCAGTTCCTTGGATTTCTCAAAACATAAATGCCACCAAACAAAACTCAGCGGCCAGATCAGAAGACATGACAAGTTTGAAAACAACTTTCATTTGCAGTGTAAACACACGGCTGTTCCTGGACTGTCACAAGCTCTTCCAAGAAAATCTGCTGAGTCTTAAAAAAAAAAAAAAAAAAAAAGAAAAAAAGAAAAAACCAAAAAAAACAAACATCCCTCCACCCCCACCAAAAAACAAACACCCACCAAAAAAATAGGGTACCTGATTGTGTCAACAAACAAGCAACAAAAACCTCCGCAAAAGCCTTTTGAGACAGCCCAGAAATACACTATTCTAGTAAGTTTTCATAGCACCCTACACTGGATTTTTCTATCCTATCTGCATCTCCATTAACACCTTCAGCCTTTATTTGAAATTGAGCTCTACTGCTCCAGAATACTGAATATACAAATTCTACTTACAACAGTCTTTAAGAAGGAAAACAAGTCTAGAAAGCATCCAAACATTTTCACAGATCACCCCTCAAAATATATAAGCAAAGTTTGGAATATTGAAGCAATGTTCACTACACAATTCCATTTCAATTCATCAGTTTAAAATGGGATCAGATTATAAAACTACGTGCAGTTGTCTGAATTTTGCTGAGGAACAAACAATCAGAGGAAAAAGATCACATGAGCAGAAGAGAATCTGAGAGAACAAATACTTAAATCAGGACAGCAGCTATTGCTCAAAAATGTTTTCTTTAAAATTAAGGAACACGCTGAGAAGAAAGCACTCTGCAAGTTTTCTATGCAAAAAATCATCAATAGTTTTATAAAACATTAGGAGTAGAGAATTAAATCAGTCTTAATTCATTAAACTGCAAGCCCAGTGTGTTCCACTTGAAAATGTAACCTGCTGAGAATATACTTAATTCATACTTCATTTCCTTCATCTGAATTATTAAGGCCATACAAGTCAGGACACTTTGAAACATACCAAGAGGCTTTAAGAACACAGCAAGACATACCCAAATTCTCTCAAAGAAATCCATTCTAAATAATACCTGGTTTTACAGGAAAGGCTTTTACTGACATAATTCTGCAACTGATTCCTAAAAGGATAAAAGCTTTGCTTACAGAAGATATTAATTTAAGATAATTAAATTATTAAAATCTCCATGTCAAAGACTAAGACAGCTTAATGCTTTCTGGAGAACACTACTGAAGTTCTCCATTTCCTGAACTTCAGGTTAGGGGGAAATCAGAATTAATCTGATTTATGCAGATGAAAAGCAGCAGAGCAGCCCTAGACTTTCTTGTGCACATGGCCACACAATATTCCTGTTGTTCAGGAAAGCACCAAACCCAGCACGACCTCAGGACACAACGTGGCATCCAAAGGCATTTAGTTCAGGCGGCCGTGCTGGGGCAGGAGCACGGGCAGGGAGTTCCACATAGAACCCTCCCACGGCACGCAGGCCAGGGAGGGCGATCAATTCCCCAAATACACTCTTCACAAATTACTGAAACATTTTTTTGCCCCAAATTTTACTGAATACACAGTTACTATCCCATGTCATTGTCCTGTTTCTTTGGGTTCTTATTTTAATGGCATAGCTTTAGACCTTGCTAGAGGCAAGCAGTGTTACTTGAGAAAAGCCAAATTCCTTCTTAATTTGCACACGCAGGCACCGAGTCTACAAACATAAATCCAAACCTGGCACGTTTGCTGCATCCATCACAGGGGCTGTCACTGTGCCTGGGTGAGCCAAATGAGGCCCTGACACAGACATCCCAACTGGACAAGGTGTTCACCTACCTGCACCTGCTGACCACTGAGCACATATTCCATTCTTCAGCCAACAACAAACTAATGAAGTGAGCTAATGAATATATTTTGTACCTGTAATTGTAATAACATTTCACAAGCGAAAAAATCAAAATTTGTTTTAAAAAAAACCCTGTTGCATGATCCAATTTTCATCGGATAAACTATCGAAACACACCAACTGGTAACAACACATCCCAGTGAATTAAGACTCCTCCTCAAGCTGTATTTCTAAAATTTAGAAGACAAAGTTACTCTTACAAATAATCTTTATCCACAGTTGTTCCCTCAGAATGTGGTTTCACTATTTAGCGCTCGGCAATTTTATGAGCTAAAAACCTCTCCCATGCTTCAAGATAATTTTTATTCACTTTGCAGAAACACCTTATCTTTTGCAACAGTGGCTTCTTTTTCTGCTTGAATAAACCGCAGGGTTGTTTCTAGGAAGGCCTTGTGCACACTCCCTAATTTCATCTCTTCTACTGATACCATTCCTAGAATTAGTAAACTTGCATACAGTTTTGGCAGGGGCCTAACACCAACTCAAATAGCACAGACAGCTTGACAAGAAGTTCTTGGGGGCTGAGTTTGTTTGCTTGGGGTTTTTAAGCTAAATTTCTACTACAGGATAGAATTAACTCTTCTCCACTTCAAAACACATAGAAGTTTAAAATTTCAGATTTTCATGTTGCAAAAGAATGAAAAAAAGTTCTGCTTTTGAAAAAGCATTCTCACAGCAACTGTGTGAGATACTGCACCTGACCTGAGGCACAGAAAACGTGGGTAAATTTTAGCCGAAAAAAAAAACCAACCAAAACTTGCTTGTGCAGCTCCCGAGACCACCACCTGCTACAGTTCACTCTGCTCTCAAGACAAAGGTCAGGAGCCCTCAGTGCCAATAGGGAGGAATATTTCCCTGCCTGTGCTCTTGCTGCAAACTGGGCATTAGGAACTATTTGGAAAGGAACAGCAAAGAAAACAGCCATGGCACACACCTCTGCGTGCACAGCCCTGCTTCCCGCATTCAGAATGGACTTGGAATACTTGGAAGAGTTTTGAGTGCAGAAAAACTCCTGCAAGGTGTGACACAGCTTCCCAGTGAGGAACAGACAGGTAACAAGAATCCTTCAGCCTGCAGAGAAGTGCTGGGATGTAGCAGGACATCCAAAAAGCCCAGATTATACCACAGGTCTGCGCTGTGTGCAGTACAGGAAGCCAGTGGCAGCACACTGGACAAGTGTATGGCAGAGGGGGTACAGCATCTACACAAGCCTAAATGGCCTGGAGAAAAAAGATAGGGTTCATTATCTCTTCCACTACACAAGCTGGGGGCTGCCAAACAAAGCTGGTACAGAGCAGGGTCCAAAATGGACAGAGGCCTGTGTACAGCCTGTACTGACTGATGGCAGGCTGCTGGACACAAGGAGTTTACACAGGATCAAAGAGAGATTGGAAAAGTACTTGGATTAAAGATCCATAAAGGATTATAAAACAGACAAACTACATCAGCTTCAGGAAATCCCCCAAGCTGAAAAAATAATAAGAAAACCAGAGGCTGGGTGTAAGTTTGTGGGAAGCATTATATATGCCTGTCCTGCTTTTCCTCTGCTGGGTGGTGTCTGCTTGCAGGCACAGGTCTGGGGCTTGAGTGAGCCAAACTATTCTTTGTGAACACAACCAAGAGAAAGGGCAGTGTCACTCATGACTAATGAAATAGCTCCCCACCTTTCAAATCACCTTTCCCAAGACTTCATTTCTCCACAAAGTTTCACCTGTTCTAATTCATCCCCTTCGCTCTTCCCAACCACTTTAGACATCAACACCTGAGAGCACTCAGCACTTTTTCTTTCACCTCTATTGCCAAAAATGACTGTCAAAGACATAAAGTTACTACACAGCCATATACCCACAGTTACACCCTCCACAGCCATACCCTTTGCCCATGCACGCCTGCACAAAAAAATAAATATATCTGTGCTATCGGCCATTCTCTGCTGCCACACACAGCAGTGGCACATGTTAATTTTTTACATTTTCTAATTATCACATTACCGAGTCTTCATTAACATTAGGATACCCCAAAACCTGGCTCATGCAGGGGAGGAAGAAGACAGGTTCAGATTGCACTGCATGTGTGAAGCGACACCTTCTCAAATCACAGCACAAGCACAGGAGCCAAGGATTGCGCCTTCAGCTTCCAGGAGCAGCTTGGGAGCTCACGAGGACAGAGGTAAACTGAGTCTACACACAGACAAGGTTTAATCAACAGTGTGCAACTCTTGTTTTGTGTTTACCTTGTGGAACATGTCAACATTAATATTTCAATCACTCCTGCCCTCAACAGTGAATCAAGCCTCAATGCTGCCGCCACTTCCAGACTCACCCACAACCACTGCAGCGTCTGTTCAACCTGATCTACCAACGCTGAAATAAGGCAACTTTCTCCTGTGAAGCAATTGTTCTGTGCTCCAGCGTCCCCAGGTCTCTCCCACAGCTGACAGCACTTCAGCAGCGATGAGGGGGTCCCATCCAGACCTCCCCATCTAGAGATGGGCTCCAAATGCTCTGGCGTACTGGTTACAGATCTTAAAGGGGACTACCTCCCAAGCCACATTGCTGCCTCCCCTCCAATGCTAGAAGACTGACTGAAACCCAGAGACGTCACCTAAAACAAGAAGAATGAAGCAGCAGTAATGCCAAGGCAGCTCCACCTTGGCTGCTTCTGCAGCAGTCTCACCAGGCAGGGAGGACGAGGCTCTGTGAGACATTAATTGCACAGGGTGATCTGTGCTCCCGGGCACGTTCCTGCACACCCGCTTGCACTGAATCCATCAGTCACATGTCTGCAAAAACTTACTGAAAGGAAAAAGGGAAAACAAAAAAAATATAATCACATTCCACATCTAAAAGGGAGAAGTAAACACTGGGACATGCTCCTAACTCAGAGATACATGTTGGCCCACATTCCTCTTACCAAGATTAATATCCTGGCCAGTGTTCTGACATTTACCTCATCCTTTTCAAGTCATTTAAACCATTACAACCGCTGTATTTATAGCTCACTACCTTCCCTGCTCCCTGGCATGTTCATACCTTTCCAAGTGCCTCTACCAGCTTCCTCTCCTGACCCACTCTCAGCAGCCTTTTATCTCTCTCAGGCTAACTCTTATCTCCACTCTGCCAATAGCAGCAGCCTTGATCTCTATCTTACTTTCCACCCCAACACATTAAGTTTCATCCATCCCTTTAGTTTCATCTTTAAATTGTAAGCTGCTTAGGACAGAGACCAGCACATTTACATTTTGTGGTACAGTACAGGGGCCCTCCATCCTGCCTACCTGTTCAGGTTCCACAGCGAGTAGAGACCACATTTGGAGCTATAAGCTTTCATTAACAGACTCTCTGTTGTAATATTGTCTGAATGACCTCAAGATCAAATCTGCTAATTTTTTCATCTTATTTCTAACTGATTTCCTGTTCACCACAATCTGCAATTTAAAAACATCTTGTTCTAAAAGCAATTAAAAAAAACCCCTCAAACCCCAAAAAATCAGAGTGAAAAATAGATAGCAAATGCCTCCCCCAAAAAGTCTCACATAACAAAAAGCAAATATTCTCAAGGTTTGAACTCTACAAGCGGATGTGTACTACTGAAAACCCAAATAGTTTACAAATTGTTTTAACAGATTAGCTTAAAATAAAAAATAATTTCATACAGGAAACTACCTTTTTGGCCCCTTAACCCTTATCAGCTTAGACTTCACAAACTTTCCTGGTTTTGACTTACAGAACTTAGAGCATGTTCATCTGTATGTTGATGTTAAGTTTTACTTGCTTGTGCTGAAGAGGGCCCTCAGCCAACCCATCTGCAACAGGCTCCAGTTACTCAGACCAGGGCAGCAAAGGTAACCAGGCTGGAGAAGCCTTTCTGTTCCATCTGCTCATTTCTCTTGGCCATTTTAGCTCAATTGTGGACAAGGTGCCAACAAGTCACAGAAAGGCTTGTGCCTATCAATACCTTAAAAGAGGGTTTTCATAGAGATGAGGTACCCCATGACTCCCATGAAAAGCTTGGCTTGGGCTTATATGCAATCAGGACACATTTATCAATGACACATCTGCTTCACTCTCACCAAGAACTTCCCAAACTCCTGCTGGTCTAAGAGATCTCTGTGAAAAGAAGCACTAGTTCCCAAAAAATAATACAGGGTCAGGCTATGCAGCATGAAAAAAAGTTACACTGCAAATTCACCTGGTCAGCAAGAACCATAAACAATAAAGTAAGGTGGCTCTGCATGAGTACAGGAACAGAATCACAGTATTCCCTGTGGAAGGAGAGTATCACTCATCAGTGCCTCAATAAATTCAGAAGCAAATTTTACTAGGGTTTTTCTGCACACCTTATGGTACTATTTCCCAAGATTTTCAGAAAAAGAAAAGCATTTTTGCATCTTCACTCAGTCCACAAAATCCTGTTCTACCAAGAAGGAAACCTTTCTCCAGCATACTTACGAGATTTTACACCCTAGCAAAAGGGAAACACTAGTCTTACCTATTTCATGCCCTAAATAATAGTTCAATCTGGTATTTATAGACATTCATAACATACATATATTACACAGTATATACAAGAACTATTCACCTTTCAGTAGTAATTGAAAAGTTTTCCATTTTCTTGAGTCACATTAAATTGTATAATCACCTTGGAATTATAGCCAAATCTTAACTATATTAGTTTCAGTATAAGCCACCTCTTTCAAAAACCCTCTCTTCTTGGAAGAATCAAAAAGATTAGACCTAACACTTAACTCACAAAATCACCGGCACACAACACACAGGCATGCAGTCTCAATGGTTTGCATAGATCTAAATCAACAGAAAAATGATGTTTGGAAATAAGCAGTCTTTGCCCCTTAAGATACAGCTCATGACTTAAC
>JAWWEU010000138.1:12425853-12575062 GCA_035583155.1 Acropternis orthonyx
CGAGCACGCCGGGCTCCTGCTGGGGCGCGACTACGCCTCCCGTGTGCCGGGCGCCTGGCTCCTCCTCGCCGCCGCCGCCGCCGCCGCCGCCGCCGCCGCCGCCGCCGCCCGGGCCATTCATCCCGCTCGCCATCTTAGGGGCCGCGCAGGGTCCGGTGCCGCCGGGGAGGGTGCTGCGCGCTCGGCGGGGCCGCGCGGCGCTCACGGGGGGCGGGCAGTGCCCGCGGTGTCCCCGGGCAGGGCCGGTCGGCGCTCCCGCCCCGCGCTCCGGCCGCTCCCGCTCACGGGCGGCGGCGGCACCGCGGCGAAAACATCACGTGACCCCGCGGCGGGCGTGGCCGCGCGCGGGCAGCGGCGGGAGGGACAGCCAATGGGGAGCGGCGGCCCCTCGCCAGCGAGCCAATCAGCGGGCGCAGCTGAGGACGGTGGGCGGGGTCACGTTGGACGGGCAGCGCGGCGGACCAATGGGAGGCGGCGGCTGCCCCGGGCGGGCAGTGCTGGGGAAGGAGGCGGGGCCGGCGGTGACTGGCCGAGGGGTGAGCGGCCGGCCCGGCAGCCAACCCGCGCCTCACACACACAGCGAGCGGAGGCGGGGCCGCGGAGCGCGGTGTAGGCGGCGGCGCGAGTAGAGCGGGAGGCGGGCCCTGGGCAGACGGGCAGGCGGCGTGGCCAATCCGCGGCAAGGGCCCGTCCCCGGACGCGAGCGGCACCGGCTGACGCGGCCCCACCCCGGCCCCTGCTGGGCGGGGTCCGCCCCCTGCTCGCGCGGGGCGGGGGCGGCTCCCATTGGCCGGCGGGGCGGGGCGCGCGGGGCGGGGGCAGCTCCCATTGGCCGGCGGGGCGGGGCGCGCGCCGTGGAGGAAGTAAACAACCCGGCCGTCGCGCGGGCGGCCGTTGGGGTCGGGTGCAAAGGCGGGCGCGGGGCCGCGCGTGACCCCCCGCCTCAGGGCGCCATGTCCGCCCCCTCAGAGCCCGCACGGCCCCCGTGGCGCACTCACCGCTGTCACGGCCCCCCCGCAGCACCTCACGGCCCCCCCTCCACCGTCTGCGCCGGTGTTGTTGACGTGCAGTGAGTTGTTTATTTTTGATACGCTGCTCTGTCACTGCAGTGTGTCACGGGTTCGGGGTTGCCCGGTACCGGTCGCGGCTGGGTTTGGCACAGCGAGCAACCTGCGTTGCTCCTGTGGCTCCTGTGTGCTCCTTCACCTCCGGGATCCGAGCAGGCCACTGACATACCCTCTGGGGTTTAGATCAAAATACGATGAACAAAGAGCAAGATCCTTCTGTTTCACAGCGGGCACTTGAGTGCCATAAAAGTCTCTGTGCTCCATTACGATTGGTGGTAATGTTAAAACACAGCATCAGGCGTTACCACGTGTACAGCTGGCCCACCATTCCAGAGGTAGGAGCCACTTCCAGCCCTTCACCCACCTCCCCCCAGCACTCTGGGAATTAACTCCTGCCTTTGGTGTCCTCACAGAGGACAATGTCCAAGTCCGACACACGTCCGACACAATATCCAAGGCGGAGCACACGGCGGGTCCGTGCGAGCCCGGAGCCCGAGCCGTGTTCCCGTGTTGTGCAGGGCACTTAATCCGCAGGGCAGGGTATGGGCCACGGATGCTGCCCGTGGTGCCTTCTCACTCTTAATAAACCTGCCAAAGGTACATTTCACTTGAGTTAGGAGTTTGCACGTACCAGTCAAGTCAAGTTTAAAAATAATCCCTTTCCCATAATACAACTGCAAAGATCACTTCCCTAGTCAGTAATTTTGACCACACGTCTCATTACTTTTGTGATTTGGTTTCACGGTCATTCTTTGGCTACCTCACCTGTGATTCATTATGAGATGACAACTCTCAACAATTCCTGACACCAACTTACACCACCCACTTGTTTTGTTTTTGGATAAATAGCTCTGTGTTTTCTTTCATTCTTCCTCTCAGTTATGGGAAAAGATATGTTTTGGAGTCTCAGTTTGGAAGTTGGCATGCCAAGTCTTGTACTTGATGTATTGATTGTTAATGCCTTGTTATTTTTGCATACCTCTCTATTATTTGTTCACTGCCTGCTCACCATGTGTTTAAACTGTGCTCTTTTTGTTCTGTGTTTTTACAGCATCTCACAGGGTATGTTCCTGCCCATGATTAGAGCTCCTACGTGTTATGGCAATTCAGTGAGTAAGTTGCAACTACAGAAATGTAATTATTCCCCAAAAAAGTTTATAAACACTAGGAAACTGATATTAGATTTAGTTTTTAAAGACATTCAGACACTTACCAAAATACACAACTAAACTCCCCAGTAACATTTATTCCGCCATGCAATGGTGTCATGCATTAACTACACAATTACATTGCATTATGATTCTCCCATTGTAGAATTAAACTGGGTTTTAAAATGTATTCCTTTTATTTTTCATTCTTTTCTACCCAGTCTGTCACTTGAGTGAGGCTGAAATTGCTTGTGCATGTCCATATATTGTTTGGGTTTCTTTTTATACTTTTACATGAAAATAATTTAAAGTGCTTTTAAATGTACAGAGCAAGGTGAACTGTGTTCATTGCATGCTTATTCCAGCTGGTTGCTGAAGGATACATGTGGGAGGAAGAAAGGAAACCATTTGAAAGAAAGGGCTTGGGTTCTCTTTTCTGTTTATGTTTTTTGTTTTAGTCATCTGCCTCTGGGCTTGCTTGACAGTAACTATGAAGAAGCTGTCTCTGTAGGAAGAAACGTATCACTGTTTTCTGGTCTCTTAAAGTTCTTTGCTCTTCCATTGAACTTGCAGTGTTTTTGCTAGGGAGTTGAGAAAGCAACACATGCACAATTCAGTCATGTAGAATTTTGGAGTGGTGGATGTGCATGATCAGTCCCACAGGGAGCTGCAAAAACAGGGCTAAGAGAAACAGATTTTTCTGATGGGTACTCTCTGGCTTAAAAGGAGTGCTTAAGCTTCCTTAAAACTCAAATTGGTCATGTTTTTCCGTGTGACTATTAAAAAATACTTCCTGAAAGTGCATGCTGATGTATAATTTGCATACTCTTTCTCAACTTCCATTAGTAGGAAGACTACCTAATTTGTTTTCTCTCTCTTCAAATAATGTTGTTTAGAGTCTTTGGTGCAGTTATGGTGTCAAAGTTACTGATTTTCTCAAGTAATGATTTTTATTTTTTTTAACTCATATGAAATATGTAAGAATACCTTTTAGCGTATGATAGCCTTCCATTACTGAAATAATTGTCTAGATATGTGATAGCATCTAATTTTACTATCTTTTTCATCACAAATTATTATAATTTTCACAAACTTTGTTAAGTTTCTATCTCACCATTTCTCTGGCCCCTGGTCTGGCACATAGCCATAGTTCACCCTGTAAAGCCAGTGCCCCACTGTTACATAGATTCAGCTTTATATTCTTCAGTTTTACTTACAGAAACCAACATAGCCTGAGTATGAAATGCTTCTTTAACTGTTGGTGCATTGTCTTTCAGCAACTGTAAAAGGAAATCAAGATTCCCCTCTTTGTGTCTCTTGATCTTCACCAGACTTGAAGAACCTGTAGTTCTTAGAGCTGGAGGTATGTTTGCTTTGTGTTTTATGTATTTGCTCTTTCTACCCTAACGAGTGTCTGCATGAGGCTGGCACTGTAAGAGGCCAGAAATTTGAAACCATTTCTTTCATTATAGTTTCCTCAAGTGGCTATAATGTCTGTAATATAAAGCAATTAAATGATTGGTAGTTGTATTGTTGAGCCAAGTGGAGGGACAAATATGTCATCTGCTGCTGAAGGACTGAGGGACAAGTAGTGGGTTCCTGTAGATGTCTGAAATTCCACAAAGAGTGATATTACAAATTCAGTTAAGACATGAGGTAAATGGTTTTGGATGTGATATCACATAATTTATTGCTCTTTTAAGTACAACAGCCTATATTATGCCCATCCTCAGTTGCATCTACAGACTCAAAAGAGAGAAAAGAAACCAGTTTTGTTGAGTAGTAAAACACAATCCTAACTCAGTCTTACTTGTGACATGTTCATGAAAGAGAAGGAACTCCAGATTACCTGGAGAAATTAACTCTTCAGAAATGCAGAATAAAAATATCCCAGAAGTATTTAGCAACCAAAGAATGTTGAGTGCAAGGTAAGGTTTATAGTTTTTAATTGTATGCATTACATTTTCACTAATTGCGTCTTTCTAAACATTCATGCAAAATAAATTAATGTAATTCTTCATTCTGTATATTTATGGCCCAAACTCTTCTCCTAGAAGTCTCATTTTATCTCTGTATCTCCAAAGTAGCCTGCCTTCATTAATTTTTTCACAACTTTGCTCTCACAGTGTGGTCATATGTGGTTTTTACAAGAGGCAAAGTTGGCTCGTGAAGTCAAATAGAATCGTGGTTTGAAATTAACCAGTTATCACAGGTTAATCTGCAAACGGGAAACTTCCCCATCCACTGTATGTCAGTGGAATATGAAAATGAAATTATTATGACATTTCTTAGCCAAGATCCAGAGGACAATAATACCCTCTGTTTAAGGCACAGTCAGGAATTTTAAGCTGTCGCTTCAGTTTGCAGCAGGTTTGCCCTACATCCTTGGGCAAATCTCTTTACCTATCTTGTTTCATTAAATGAAAATAGTAATTCCTCTGTTTCTCTGAAGACTGATTATAGAGAGAAAATCTGTTAATGACTAAGAACCTCATGCATTTGGGTATCAAGGGTTATATAAAAATCACTGTAAATCCACCCTGAGGGCTTCCTTCATCCCTACAGCTTCGTAGGATCTGCTGTGTGCCATGAGTCCCCTACAAATGCATTTCCAGGCAGAAGCTACATGGACTCTTACTTCTCTCATCCAGGCCTTCCTTGCTGTGTTGAAATAAGATACTAGAACCTTCACAGCAATTATGATGATGCTCACTTATGAAAATATATAGATTTGAATTTAAGATTTTTCAGGCACAAAGATTAAAGGCAGACATATTAAAGAGTTCCCAGTTTAATTTAGAGGGAGCTGTGGGTGCTTAGCACCTCTCTGATAATGAGGATGTGGCTGTTTACTTGTTCCATTTTACTCCTTTCACCATCTATCTAATCCTATCACATAATTGTCTACAGAAAATACTCAGACACTTGGTTTCTTGACTGTTTTGTGTCATTGGGGATGGTGTCACCACGCAGTGAAAAGAACAACAGAAAGCTGTTTTTCAAAGGCATACGCTCACATTTGCATAACGTTTTCTCACTGGATCATGAATGAATAGTAAGATTATTCTGCCTGTTTGTTTTCCTGTTAATGGAGAATTGCTGTTTGGGATATATAGCTTTGGGATTATGCGAAATATTATGCAACTGTGCTACTGAAAGAAACATAAATGTACCCTTTTGCAATACAGAGTTTTTGGCCTTATGTCCAGGTCATTAAGACAGGGAAACAGATAAAACAAGCAGACTCTTATTCACTAATTTCACAGAGGGGAACAGAAATTAAAGATACCCACTTATATAACTGGAAATAAAATGTGATATAATTAGTATCAGCTTTCAGATATTCAGGGTAATGAGCAGACAGGACTGTTTTCATACAGAAAAAGCATCTTTTTCCCAAATTGGTGCAAATGAACCTTTCCTATTACCTTTTTCGCATTACATCATATCTACCAAAAGGTGTTATATATCAGTTAGCCAGCATGTTGTTAATTCTGTGACTTTAAAAAATTATTAGCCGAAGTTAAAGTAAGTGCCCTCTAGACAGTTCATAAATGACTACTTTCAGCTTCATGCACAAGTTTGATGAATCAAACTAGAAGGCTTGTTCCAGGAGTGCAGTCATGACATGTACATTTAGTGTTTCCATTTGAATTAGAAGCTAACTTTTGAAATTAATTTTCATTTGTCCCTACTGACCTGCTTTGGTTTGTAACCTGTGGCAGTCTTGGAGCACACAAACTGCATTCCTTGCAGATGAAATTAGACCACAAGCTGTGGTACAGCAGCATGATGGTGGGTTATCTGTTCATTGAACCAGACTAAAACTCCTCTTAGGTAAATTGTGGAATGCTTACAGAGTGGGCATCCAGTTTTCAAGACCAACTCTGTGCCCTCCAGATCTGCTTCACTGTTCCCTATTTCTTGCTGAGGATACATAGCCATAGTGCACTCCAGCTGTCTAATAAACAATCAATCCATGGGACCAAATTAAAGTTAGTATAAAATAAAACCCTGGGAATCTATGTAGTATGGACTTCGTGTTCTCAGCACTGTATCTTGTTGTGTTTCACACTGCTCAAGGAGGAAGATAACTAGTGGGGGAACATTTCAGGTTGGCAGGTAGACTCAAAGGAAGAAATAAGGAGTAAACAAGACAAATCAAATTTTTGTTGTGCCTTTTCTTTGACCCTTTTTAAAAAATGCTTTGCTGTGGACAAGCTGAAACCTTTGCTCTGCAATGTTCCTAATCAGACTAGCATAAGCTTTCAGTTTGTCAACTGGATTATCTTTAGTGACCCACGAACTGGTATGTGGGTTGAGTATCTCAAGAAACAGCATTGTCAGTGTTGTTTTTCTGCGGTCATCTAAAAATGTAGAAGCTTTTGTTAATATTTCTGGTTACTGCTGGATTTCAAGGATTATGTGTGTGAAAACAACTATGCAGACACCAAAATCAGTGAAGGGAGAAGGAAAAATAGGAAGCATTTGATCAAGAAGCCAGTCCTTTGGCAAAGAAATGGGAGAAAAGAGTGAGAGGAATCATACAGATAGCAGAAACCATCTGATCCCTGACTTTTTCAGAACTTTGAGACATGCAGAAAGTTTACAGCTGCCAGCCAGGTGAGCAGATTGCTGCCCAGCTTCTCCAATGCTGGCATAATGGGATGGCAATCAGCAGCTGTAAGGTAAGGAAGTCCAACAGCTGGGATCCCTTGCCAGAAACAGGGAATTGAGAGAGGAATTGGAAAAGAGGTGGTGATTTGCAATCTCTGGAAACAGCTCCTCTCAAGTGTGACAGCAAAATGTCCGTTCAAGGAGGATCTTGTGAACTACCCAGGAAAGTGGACAACCACGTATGGAGGCATCCAATACCCAAGAGAATTAGCAGTGCTGGAAGTTACCGACAGTGATCTAGGCAATGACAAGATTTTCAAAGAACCTGAGGACGTCCTGTGCACACAGGCCATGCGGAGGAAGGCAATTCAAAATGCCAGTATTCTTCACCAAGTTCTATCTGTGACATAATGAGAAAAGAACCATTAGGAATAGTCAAAATACAGTGTTCATCATAATCTAGGCTTGCAACTCTATTGGTTTTGTGTGGCAAAGTCTTGGTAGCTGGGGGGCTACAGCGGGGATATCTGTGAGAAGTTTTAGGAGCTTCCCTCATGTCCAGTGGAGCCAATGCTAGCCAGCTCCAAGGCAGCCCTGCCACTGGGCAAGACCAATCCCATCAGCAGTGATGGTAGTGCCTCTGGGATCAGTAAACCTGAATGTGCAAAAGAGCCAGCATATGTTTCCAACAGTGGACTGATTGCCCACTTCCCATGCTGTTTGGTGTTGGAGTCAGATTTCCAGACAATGCTGCTACAGGTCCCATTGGCAAAGAGAAGTGTCACTGCTCTGAGTTGCACAAGTGAGCCAGCTCTGGAGGTGTAGCTGCCTGGGAAGGCACTGTGCTGGTCACTGCTCCAAAAGACTGGGCTGGGACACTGTGTCAACAGGGTTTACAGCGCTTCAGCAGTCGGTAGCAACACGAAACAGTGGGATTAATTTTACTGTACCCCACCAAAAAGAAGTACTTTTTGATGCCAAACAGGGAATTCGGGATAAGGATAGAGAGAACAGAAATGGGCAAAACATGGATTAACAACGCTAGAGAAAGAAGAGAGGAATCATTGTGGAGCATTTTGGTGGTTGTAATTGTGGTGAAGGTATGAGGGGAGGATTTTGTGTAAATTGCCCGCTTTTCTTGGCGTTGTGATGGTAGTTTTTTTGATTTTGGAAGAGAGGAATTCTTTTTATTGATGTTCAGTGAAGTTTGTGATGAATGTGTATTTTCATGATAATTCCTAGATTCCCTGAGGTGAGTAGTGGAATGTATTGGGTTTGTGTGGCAAGGTTTGGGTAACTGGGGGCGGGAGGGGCAGATAGAGGGGTGGCTTCTGTGAGGAGCTGCCAGAAGCTTCCCCCCATGTCCTGCATAGCCAATGCCAGCCGACACAGCTGATAGCGCCTCTGGGCTACCACCCAGGGGAAAAAGGCTGCCTGTGGGTTTTCTCCGGTGGTCGTTCCTGCTCCCGTCTCAGGGAGGGAAGAGCTTGGTTCCACCAGTCTCTTGTGGAACTCCCTGATGCTCCTTAACCTTTCTCCCTCGGAGCGCTGCCACCAGTGCCAGAGATCATCCCCTCGGCCCCTGCCCGCTCCGCTGTTCCCGCGCTGCCACCCGCTCCCGGGGGCAGGCTCTGGCACCTGGGCGGCGGAGTGCTCTTGTGGCACCTCTCTCCACAATTCCCACGTCTGGCGAGTGCAGAGGACGTGGTTTGTGCCGGTCCCGCCAGCGGACGGATGGACGGACGGACGGCGGGCCCCGCGCGGTGCTCCCGGAGTGAGCTCCGGGGACTGCCCCGGGCCCTGGGAATGCCGTGAGCTTCAGGGAATCGGCGTCTCCGCTTCCCAAACGTGCGCTGGATGTATCTTACCAGTCTGTAAAGAATTGTCTTAAATGTGTAGCAGGACAATACACACATCTTGGACAACACAGATACTAAACGCGCCGCTTTACTGTTTAAAGTCACGAGCAGAGTGGTTGCCTTTTCCTTAATACATATTAGTCTGGTTTAATTATTGCAACGGGAAGCAGTCAGTGCCCAGTGCTTTGGTGCCCCTCACAAAGTCAGTGCTTGCTGACGCGCCTCAGAGCTCAGGGTGAGCAGGATTTGTATTGTGGTTCCAGGATGGGACAAAACGTTGCCGTGCCCGTTCGGAGGAGCTCAGGGAGAAGTCATGATTCAGAAGCAGCCTCTGAATCATATTTCCCTTGAGCCGTAACATTGCACAAGCGGGGAGTGTGCCATCAGCCCCTGCCAGATGGAGCACGTTCCCTCCCTCACATCCAGCCAGCTCCCTGTGCCGACACAGAAGGGAGCAGAATGACGATTATGTTTACTTCCGACCCAAATTCCCCCAACTTCTTCACTTGCTCATGGAAGGAAATGTCTCTTCGAGGTTTGCTCATTAATTTAGTGCCCCAGTACAGCTTTCACACAGTAGAATGCAGGAATGCCTTACTCCTTCCATACAGAGCTCTGTGACTGTCAGATGCCTGGATTATTAAGTGTTTCTCTGCTCATGTGTAGGTAGGTGAGACACTGTACTCATTTGTCAGCTCTGAAAGTAATAGTTGTTCCTTAGGAACTCATTTTTCATCCTATAGGAAACAAATCTGTCACAGTGAGAGGAGATACCAGCAACACAGACATAGCTTGCAAAGGACCATCCAGGTTTGATTCTAGACAGACTTTGCAATAATCACCAAGTAGAATATGATTAAACAGGTCTGAGTTCTTACGAAATTTTTTTTAAGCAAATGAGCTGCACTCACATGCAAACTAATGAAAATAAACTTTTCCTTTATCAATCAGGTAACTAATCTCTGCAATGACTTTTAACAGATTCAGGCAGCAGATTTTGCAGATGAACAGTGATTTACCTGTAAATAAAATTGAGATTAAAGTAGTAATTTTTTAGCATTAGATCAGCTAGCAATGCAAAGGTTCATTGTTCTTGATGTCTAAAGAGGTTAATCATTCAGGTAGCCAACTAGGAATCGAGCATTTAGACTTCCTGATTTGGTAGCAACAGTAATTCTATGTGAAGCCTGGCAGTGAATAGTATTTATTTTCTTTCCTGCTTTATGAAGAAGGAGAATCTATAGTAGATAGGATAGTGTATGTTGAAATATGTTGTTTCAGTGTTAGACATACTTCATAGTGAAAATTTTACCTGAATCATTTACTTAAGGAACAAATTGTGCTCCCATCAATGCAGGAGGAAATATCAATTCGCTCAGTTTAGCCTGTAGGACAGCTTGGGTAAGTAGCTGCTCACCAACAGATATAGATTGTGCAATCTAATGTTAAGTATGTACCTTGAAATTCCATTCTGTATGATTCTTACACCTACGTTTGTTTTTCAGAAAGGGCTTTCACAGATTCACAAGCAGTTTTCACAACAACTAAAACTTTTTGTAAAAGAAACTGATTTATAGTAAAGCCATGGGTAAAATCATGTTGCAACAAATTGAAATGACAGGAGATTGTTGCTGAGTGTTTGCTCCATCTCCTGATGCTCAATTCTTGCTAATCTTTTATGCCTGCCAAACTTTCCATTACTTTCACAAAAAAATTAAGGATAGACTGATGAATGAGTTATTATAATTATAAAAATTATGATATGCCAGTGTTTTTTAGAAAGGCAACAGTCATTTGGAAAGATACACCCTTATGGTATAGAAGGAAAAACTGATAAATCTGATCTCAGCTCTATCTATGACTGGGATAAAACGTAAATCAATACTCACACAGTTCTAATTTCTTTTATTCTCAAACCCAATTCTCTATTGGAGAAGGTAGGTCTAATCAATTACTTGCTCAGATATACAGAGACTTCTTTTCTTTCAGAAGTTTGCACTGAAGTTACCTGCACCATTTGAAGATGTACCCAGGTAGTCTATGTGCAACAATTTGTAGCTGACTCAGAGCAGCGCAGTGCAAAAAACAAAGTGACTAATCTGTTTGTAGAACTGAGGCTTTGCAACTTTGCTCTGAGTCATCCTGACAGCTCAAAGTGCCTCGACTTAGTGCAGAAATAAACAGATTTAAACAGAGCACTGGGTTTCAAAACAAACATTACTTCTGGTCCTGTCACAGTGACCTTGTTAACCCTATTTAATAGGGAAGTGTCACTGATATGCAGGGTAGTTTAAAGTCTTTAGAAGACTGTCAGAGTACAATCTGATAAGGGAAAATGTGGAAAGAAAGAAGGAAGGCAAAAATATTTTCTTACCCGTTAAGAATGCCACAGAGAGAGAGTGGGAGCAATCATTTGTCTTGTAGAAAGATTGGAATTTAAAGAATAAAACTGGAATTGGTGGCATTAGGATGTATAGTGGAGAAGTAAGGGAGATCTTTAATAGTTTGCTGTTCTTAACATATTCTAGCCACCCTTAATTAGTCCTTCACATCCTAGGATCAAATAAATAACTAAACTAAACAGTAACATTAATCCTACATTATTCAGCAATTCTCTTTGTGTTAAAAATTTATGGTCCTCTATGCTGCTGTCTTAAGGGTAAATATTAGTACAAGTTGAGCCAGAATCTCTTCTGAAATGGATGAGTGGTTGCTTCTGCCACCTCCAGGTTATAGAAGCAGATACTTATTTCAATGACACTAGTGAAACTTGGAGGAGCAGAGCTGAAGTTAATAATCTGCAAATGAAATACAGAAATAATGAGTTACTCCTGATTTGTTCTTGTGTAAGAGGAGTATTTGGCCCCATATTTTTATTTCAAGGTTATAGAATATATTATAACCATTTTGAAATCAGTACTAGAATGTCTGAGCATGTCTGTACAGACAGACCCAAGTTTCAATACCTGTGATCCAGGATAGCCAGGGCCTGGCTCTGACCCAGCAGTGTTAATTCCATCCTGTCACAGAGCTAAGAACCCCTCAGTGTTATCCCAGAATGGCCAGGTTGTGAGCGTGGTGTGTGCCCACACTGAGCAGCCCAAGTGTTCAGCAAGGTTGATTATCCTGGACGCTGTTTTTCCTGAAGTTGATTTAGCTCAGCATAACGTGAGTTTAGGTCTGCCAGTGTGTCTGTTCAGTAATGCCCAATATCCATACACAAGGCATCTTCACTAGGGAGCAAGAATTTAGAACAGAAAAGAACCTTAATATAGAACTTATAAACATAAATTGTGGATATCTAAATTAATAAATTACATAATCAGTGGTAGCATTGAGTATATTACAGGGTTTGAGGTAATAATTTGGTTTCTTACATATATACTACTACATCTCTGTAATTAATACATATATAGGCATTGAAAAGGATTTTTATAAAAGTGGTGTCTCATTTAGTGTCTCATTTCACACAGGTTGCAATTGCTGCAAATAGTAGAAAAAGTAAATAAATCTAACAAAATTCCAGAAATGAGCAATACTGAATATCTCATTCTTTTGAGTCACAAAATTAGCAAGAGGTAACATGTTAATCACTTTAAGAAAGGATGTTAGTTTAAATGTTTTGTGCTTGAGGAAGAATCATGTAATATCTCAGAAACTAAGCAGACTTGTGCCTCGTCTGTACTTGAAAGGACTATGTGTAAGAAAAATTCATCATATTACGAGAAAGGATGTCCGCGGTGGGATAGGTCTGATCGTTATCGCTGAGTCAGTCCTGCAGTCGTGCCTGCTCTGGTGTTAAGGAAACATTCTACTGTTGGGGTTGGATCCCAGACTCATTCAGTGGTTAGGCTTAAATTTGGATCCACAGTCTGTGGCATTACATTTAGGAAAGCTTTTTGTCTTGAATTATTCCCATAACAACAATAGAAAATGTTGAAAGTTTGACAGTGGGATGTAGTATTAAAGTAATATAAATATACTTTCGTTATTTTTAATTGCATGATGCCTTTAAATTTTTCTTCAGCATAAGTCAGTAGGAGAATATGGTCATCATTAACATTTTCCGTGATTGATTTCTTTGTTGCTCACAGATTTTTTACTTGTAAAAAAATTAAGAGGACAATTGATAAAAATTAGAAGAACTAAGTAAATGTTCATTGTATCATACATGCAATACAAATATAAACCCCAGAAATTACACTTCAAATGATCTGAAAATTAGGAAGTGTAGAAAACTGACATGGGAAGATAAAAGGACAAAACCTATTAATGGCAGGGCAGACAAAAATTTGATGGTATTGCACAGAATCAATCAAAAATTTGTTTAAAGTATGTTAATCTATTAGTTAATAATAATACAACAAAGACAGACCTTTAAAACCAGACTATAGTCATTGCACTTTTGAAATTGCAATCTTTCTGAATTAAAATTTCCTCCAGGTCTGACAATTAGGATGTGATGTAGAACTCCCCCTTTTTCATACACATTTTCAGAACTGCATTGTAGTCCCAAAATTATTATTGTTTTTATTAGATTGAATTTGATTTTTCTCCTTTTTCCAAAGCCTCTTTGAATCCTGAAGGTTTCTATTGATTGTTCACTCTGTCATTGATACAGCTATTAACGTAATCTTTCACACAAAAAAACCCCAGAGATTAATTTAAGACATAAATATCTCCATATAACATTCAGATTGCTGAAGATAAAAGAGAAAGTAAAAGTCTGAAACTTGGGAAAATACAAATTGCATGGAAATTTTCAGTATAAAATCTTTTCCTCTATACCTATTTATTTTGCTGTTACTAAGTCAAAACCCGTTTATCTTCATCCAGAAATCTCATGTTCCTACTCAGTTGAGAAACACATCCTCCACTGTTTCGTCGCATTTCTCTATCTTGAAAACGCTTTTTCAGTCGTTGCCAGAGCAAATGCCTTATTATGGGATCCAAGGGACGTTCTGCCATCCCGGTGTTTCTAGGTCTGAAAAGGACTGACCTTGGAGGAATTTCATCTTTTAATTATACAAGACTCACAATGTCTGTGATCCAGCAAAGCCACTACCTCTGGAAATTGCACTTCTGTTTAGATTAGGAGCCAAAAGAAACTGTAATGGGTACTTAGGAGTCTGCAAACTAGTTTGCATGTTTGTGACAATAAGATTTAAATGTCATTAATGAAGTTAACATTATTATTGATCATAAATTTGAAGATTTAAAAAACAGAACAGTGTTTTGTAATGTCTCTTGGAAATAGTATTACAAATACAACTGCAATTAGGGATCATTTCCCAACAGCTTCGGTGCTTTCTGGAAAGATCTTGTAATATAATGTTGATAATGGGATGTTGGATTATATTCCCACTTAAATCATGTAAATTATCTTTGCCTCTTGTGCGGAAAGAGAAACAAGGTATTTTTAGAGAGGTTTTGATGTATTTCCAAATTTTTGGAGAGAAAGGGCTTGTTATATGGTAGAAGAAATGTTACTTAAACTGGGTGGGGTTTATTTGTCGAAAAATTTTATTTTTTTCCATTTCATGGGAGATCTGACAGAGATCAGTTTTCGAATGAATACCAGACAATATTCTGCAACAACATCATGCCATTCTGATATTTTTAAAACAATTATGTGTTGGAGTAATGAACGAATACAAAAACAAGGACAACTGCTCGTATTTGCATAGGCAAAGCTAAAATGCTGTGTAATTGTATTCATTCTCAAAAATCTTGTAAACAACTATTACATTTCTTAGGTAAACATGCTTTGGGTTTTTTATCCAATTGTAAATATAAATTTATATGGTTACTTTTCACACAGTTATTAAAGTGCTCTCCTTGTGTCTGTAGTCCTCCACTAGAGCTGCTGGGAGCAAATTGCTGCGTGGCACAAGCACTGCTATTTTGGGAGTGGGTGCAGCCTAAAATGGGAGGCAAGGGTGGAGTCGTGTGCTTCTGCATGTTAGTTTTCCTGCTGCAAGCTTTGGAAAGAGAAATCTGTCTCACAGTTTTAAGAGCAAAAAGGGAGGCAAAGTTGTGCTTTCATTGTGAAAAAGTTACTTATAGTATGAATAACTTCATTCTGCTTCCTATGAGAATGATTCTGTTCTTAGCTGCATGCTGAATCTAGAGCACCTTTGCAGAAAATAAGATCACTTAATAGAGACAGGAAAGGTTTTGCAATGTATGCTGCATTAAAAGTTGTGTGTCTTGCAACTGCATGTTTCTGTCAGTTTGTCACCTGCCTTATCTCTGAACTTTGATGCCTTCACGCAAATATGATACTGTGTGCTTTTTCTAGGATCATACTTGTGAAATGATTTCTTGATTAATGTTACAAGAAATATTTCTTAATGTTTGACAAGCTCCAACTGGTTAGGAGATCAAAGCATTGAAAGCTGGTGGTATCTAAACTGTTTTGCTAAAACTCAAGATATAAATTTGCTCAAAACTGAAGAACAGCTGACAAAGACTGTAACTATTTGATTCCAAGTACAGCCTACCCTGTTGAATCTCTAATAAGAACCATGTTTTTCACAGACATATTTTAAAAGTTTTTACACTCATGGATGTTTGTATGAAGTCTGAATTTGCTTGCCTAAATTCTCATGCAAAAATTGGTGCACTTTATTTCCGTGGCTGTTGGTACCTTTTTGCGTTTGCTGTTGAATCTATAGAATGCCAAAATAATTGGTTATGATCTGTCTGTACAAATTGGAATGTTTGTGCATATGTAACAATTGATGCATGAAAATATTAAGATGAAATCTGTGAAAATAACATTTAGATATTAGACTTAAATATTTAGAATTATTAAAAGGAAATAGAAGAGTTTTTGGCAAGTAGCCTTCATTTGTCTGTGATTCCAGGTGTTTAGGATTTAATTTGAAAGGGATAAAGGGTGCTACAGCCTGCCTATGCAAGTAGAAATAAAAGTGCCAAAGATCTATACATTTCTCTGCATTTTAGAGCACTAAGAGGGTTATTCTTCTGGCTTGTCAGAAAGGGCAATAATTTGGCCCTTTGGCCTTGTTTTTAATGAGAGAGACTCCTCTTGTAGCATTACCTGACCGAGAGGTGCTGACACTGCTGAGTCAACACAACTGTCCTGCCTTGTTTTTCAAATATTTGCAGGAAGTTATCAGGTGATGAGCTGATAAACAAGAACGAGAATCTAAAAATGTATTGTTTAAGAGAACGCTAAACTTATGTCTGACACAAAGTACAAGGGTTTGTAAGAATAACAGAGGGCACTGAGTAAGTGAGTCAAGGGATTGGGTTGGAATGCAGCCAGCTGCAGGGACAAGACATCAGGAGTGTGCTCCAGAAGTTGACTGCTTTCTGTGACTTTGTAAAATATTTCAGAATTTGCAAGAGTAACTGAATCTAAAAGCACAGATTCTTTAAAATTGAAAAAACACCTCTTTTATTAGCTAAAACCTGGACATTTACACCAAAGCAGCTCTGGTGCAACAACACATCTATCTACACATGGCCCGCCTCCAGGGACTGTGTAATGGCAATAGTCATGAGAAACATGCCAGTTAAAGGTCGATAGAACCCAGTCTAGTGTTAGTCATGCATATACTCCCAGACATAAATGTATAAAAGATTGGGAAAAATTCCTTAATTGTGAAAATATGTTAGCAATATGTAAGAATGCCATTGTAAGCTTTCTGGGACAGTTTTTATTCAGGCAAAACCTGCAACCAAATGGTTTTCTAATCTTCTGCTAGACAACAATATTAATAGTTAAAAGATCAGCTAAAATTAATATAAACTAAACTGTAATCTAAACTAAGGTCAATATAAATAATTAAACTCTACAGATAAAGAGCCTTGATTTTTAATTTCCTTTTAGGTTCTATGCAAATATGGACAAATCTAATTTTGAGAGGATTATGTTAGGGAGATCCCATCTCATCTGCTGTGGGTGTCTGGAGAACCCAGCACTGACACATTATAAAGTCAACTTAATTCACAAAGCTGGTGTGCTCAGCTCAGACATGCTGATAGGACCAGTCCCTCCAAAATATTTAATGGTATTTTATTACTGATTACTTTTCCAACGGTCTGTCATTTGTATCAAAGCACTATTTGCCTAATAGTGGACTGCATAAGTAATTTATTGTCAGTTGGTAGAAAAGACTGGTATTTCAAATGCTGTAATTATCTTGCATTCAATCACGGGAATAAAAAATGTTATATACTGATATATTTATTGTTGATAACATAGAAAATATTTGTATCTAGTCTTAGGGGAAAACTGGACTTTTGTTTTTGCAGAAGGAAGATACAAGTCCCTAATTACAATAACATATTTTGTCCTTCTTCCATCCTGTTGGCAAGTAGTGATCATTTCCGTTTTCATAAAAGTTAGTAACTTTAAAGATATCAATCATCCTATAACAGAGGCAAGCTGTATACAATTAAAGTCTTTAGGCTACAATCACTTGCATATGGTTTGTTGTATTTTAATAGACTACTTTTTTGTACTTAATTGTAAATAGTGGCTTAGGTTAAGAAAATGTTACATGTATTTCTTGAAATACTTATTCCTTTTTTCTTTGCTAATGGTATACCTTTGCTTGAAACTAAACTGTTGACAGTATATTTTCAGTTGCAAACTACAACAGTTTATAGATTTATTCACCATGAATTGACATGGAAGGAAGTGCCTGGCTAGCTCAGTTGGTAGAGCATGAGACTCTTAGTATGGGGGTTGTGGGTTCGAGCCCCACACTGGGCGCCAGTTGACAGACTTTGGGGGGAATGGTCCCCATTCCGCCCCTCCGTGCTTGCACCGTGTCCCTTGCAGGAGAGACCACACTGGCAGCCGAGGTGAGCAGGAACCAAGAGAATGTTATTCAACCTGCCTGCTGCTTAAATACCCCTGGGGGCGGTCCCAGGGAGCAGGGCTGTGATTGGATAAGGGTTTGGGTGGAGGGGAGGGGTTAGGAGACCCCGCTGACCAATGGGAGAGGGGAAGGATCGATACCCGATAGAACCCAGGGATTGGGGAAGGATGGGTGAAGTGATCAATGGGGTTAAGACAAAGGCAGGGCTGGTTATGGGGGCAGGACAGTCTGCCAAGTGCCCACACAGGCCACGTAGTTACTGCATGGTGAGGAATTCACAGAGCTTAGGGGAAGACTCATTAACAACAAAACACAAGAGGTAAACAGTTTCTCTGCTTCTCAGTTCTATGGGTGTTCTTTCCACATCTCATAGCTGCATCTGTCCTCCACAGATAGTTTTTATTGTCTTGGCTGTCTTTTCTAGAAATGGAAAATACCGTATAGCTGTGAAATTACTACATTTCTAAAGCATAGGAATTCATCATTCTTGTTTTCTTTTACTTCCATATCAATTTCATAGCAACAGTAGGACTCAGTAACACCAATCTTTTGATATATGAGGCCAAACATTTTTCTCAACTAGTCAGTTACAATTCTTTATTCTACATAAGCTCTGATTCTGTCCTTTACGATCTCCCATCTAAATGTTAACCTGGGCGAGGAATGTTTTGCTTCCAGGATCAAATGTGACTGAGCATTTTCAGTCTGGGTGGGCAGACTACCAGGGGAAAAAAGATACAGGCACGTGGTAGTACTAGATGAACTATTTTGCTTAGTGATTTTGTTTCTATCAGTATGTACAGAATGGAATGTCTGTTCTCAAAGTAAGGAAGTTACAAATTCCAGACGGAGAATGTGTCTATGGCTAAAATACGTAATTGAGTGTTTTAGTGAAGTTACTACCCATCTGGATGAATAATACTTGTACCTACAATGTGCTGAAGTACTCATAGAGCAAACAGTGATTCATTCTCTTCTAATACACTTTTTCTTAAATGGTATGATTCATGTCAGTACTTCCCTGGAGGAATGCACTGTATTTTTATTTGTTACTGAAACTAGGCTGCAAGACTCAACAGAAGATCTTTTCAATTTCACTTAAGACAGAGCTCTGTAGGAATTCTTGTTGAATGGAATACACAAATGAAAGTTGACAAAACTTTAAGTGCAGATCTGATTTAGATTCTTTGCTGACAGAAATGCCATTTGTTTTCTGTGAAGACATATGACTGAATCAAGGATAACAGATAATGTGAGTTAAGCTTGAAAGAAAGAAATAAGCAACACCATCTTACAAGTGCAGGTGGGTTTTAAGGGACAGAATCACTAAGAACCTTTTGTTTGTTAATATCCTACCACAGCTAACGTAACAATCAGGTTGCTCAGTGCTTCATCACTAATTGCTGAAAGATGAAAACTCAGTGTGCTACAGGGGCTAGATGAGACACTGGGTCTGTGATTCCTTTCATTTTTAATCTAGAAATGTGTTTTATGGGAAAAACATACCTTGTATTCACTTCTGTATCTAGATTTGAACACCACCACATCCATAATCTCGGTTCATAGTGTCCTGTTTGTTAATGTCAATCCTGCAGGCTGTTGGCAAGGTGTAATCCTCTCAGTTATATTTCCCAACTTTGAAAGTAATTTTTGCTTACAGCTGTTACTGATGATTCCACACAGTAAGAAAATCCTTCTTCTACAAATAATAAACTGTTGTTAACAAAAAAAAAAAAAGGCACAAGTTCACTTTAAAAACGAAGAAGCAAAGTTTATTTTAAAGTACTGTTTTGCTGAATATCCACTTTGTCTCCTGTTTATACTCTCAGCTTTTCCCTATGCAATTCCCTACATTTAATCATAGTGTGTTATTAACCTTGGAAAAAACTATGTGTTAATGGGAAATGAATTGGGAAGAGAGACTGAGAAAGGGCCATTAGAAGAAGTTTTTTCTTTTCCCACAAAATAAGCCGCTGCAATATCTGGTCAAAAAATTAAATATATATTTGTGCAGCAGGGTTTGCCTTCAATTTCACAGACTCAATGACCAGAAGGTTCTCTGTTGGTATAGCAGCAGAGATTGAGCAAGACCTTCTGCTTTGTAAGTGTTGAAGTTGTAAGACATAAGCAAACATTTTCATTTCTGTGGCAGGAATTCAGAGATAGGATGTCAAAATCTTTAATCTACTCATGACACAGAAGAGATTGGGAATGTGGGGGCAGGAGCTGACAGGCAAGGGCACTGACATTTTTTGGCACAAGCTAACAGTTTAGTCGTAACATTAGGCTGCCACTCAGCTGGTACACATAACAGCTTGGTTTTCTTAAAAATGCAGTTGGTGGTCTCAGTGCAGAAGCCTAATACTGTGTGATTCAAAGCCTTGTCCTGCACTCTTGCCTACAGGATTATTTCCTCTGATGGACCTTAGAGTACATGAGAAAGGTGATGTGAGAAGCTCACACGGTGGTTATGCTCACCGTGCTTGATCTGTGAGTAAATGAGGTCTCAGGGATGTTGACATGGTGCTGTGGAGTGCAATGGTAGCTCAGGTCCTAAAGAGCAGAGCTGCATTAGCAGAGCTCTCTGCTCAGACCTACCAGGTCAACTGCCTTTGCAACACGGCTGTGCAGCTGCTTTGCCCAACATTGTGCTGGGTAAACATCCCCTACAACATGCAGGTCAAGTACAGCGCAGGTATTTCTGTGGTGCCCTATGTTGTGGGCAAATATTTGGTTTCAGAAACCCTTAATTAAGTATTAATATGTTGTTATTAGATAAAACGCCAGGGTAGTTCCAGTGTAAATTGCCCAGCATTCCTGAGTTACAGTTATAGTAGGTGAATCTTAAAAAAGAGTAGGATTATATTTGGTAAATTGCCCAGCTGAATTCCCTCATACCCCAGGGAGTGCTTTTGGCACACGAACTAACCCTATAAGACAGGTTTGAGGATTTCCATGATGCATTTCAGCCTGCAGGTTAGAGATACGCTGTCCTTTTGACACCACTATGATTTTATTAAGCTACATGCCTTGCAACTGAGCAAAATAGGATAATAAACATATAGCAGCATCTTTTCACAGTTCATTTACTTGTTATTGTAGAAGTAATGGGATATAGAGGATGGTTCATGACTAAAATATTATTGGCATTCATACAGTGGTGTTCTTTACTGAATGGCCTACTGAGGCTTTTGCTGTTTCCAAAGTCTGTTAAGGAAGCAAAACCATCCTGATTTAAATTTTTGTTATTTCCTGAATACTGTGGGTTTTAGCTGCTATTGTGAGAATTGATCTAGTTCTCCTGATTTTGACTGTTTATTTTGACATATCCTCTTCTAAAGTATAGTATGAGACATATAAATAGTAACTCTGATGGACCACTTTCCACAGCATTTTAACAATTTTCATTTTCCATTTCATGGTTTTGTGATCACATTTTCTAACATTAAAGCCTAGATAATTTTTGCAGGTCATCAGTTTATTTGTACGCTGTTCTACTCCTTTGTACTTAATATTCAGACATCAAGTACTGGTTTTGCTCATGCAGTAGGGCAATACAGGGTTTGGTATTCAGCCATTCTGACCCTAAATCTAGATGTGTGCTCATTAAAAATGGTTCAGAGTCATTACTTTGTGGCCATTCTGGTCAGACTCCAGCCAGCTGTTCAGTATGGTGGTGAGTCTGTGTGTGGGAAAGGTGAAGTCACAGGATGGGGGGCAGAGGGAGTTACATGAGTTCCTTTTAACTCTG
Organism: Acropternis orthonyx; assembly: GCA_035583155.1. NCBI lineage: Eukaryota > Metazoa > Chordata > Aves > Passeriformes > Rhinocryptidae > Acropternis > Acropternis orthonyx. Next base: position 12,447,154 of record JAWWEU010000138.1, read on the forward strand.
GCCTTGTAAACAGAGCTTGGTTCTGCATACTGGTTTCATCAGGCAACCAGTGTCAACACTGTCATTTTCAATCTCTTTCTTTTATGTCACATTAGCTGAAAGTGACCTGTTGTGTTTGTGGAAGCTCTGGAATCCCGCAGGAGAAGAATCACTCAGCACCATGGCGGTCTGCCAAGTACAACTTGTTCTGAAACACCGTGCTGAGAAGTTGCATTATCAACTGAAGCGCAGTGTCAGCTTAGCAGGAGGTGGGTTTGGCTGTTGATTAGCGAGTTGTTATGACCAGCTAACTCCCCAGGTACCTCGGCTTGTCCCTTTCTCTTCTTTCTACTCATGTCTTCTCTCAGACTGTCCTCGGAGGTGGCCACTGCAGAAGTCACAGTGAGGCACTGCATTCAGCAGCTATTGTGTGCGCTGACCTTCCTCCATAAGGAGGCTGCTAAGTTTTTCAGAAGTCACATGCTTTGTTCTAGTGAGAATGAGTGCTAAAAGTGCAAAAGGATACTGATTTAAGTTTTATTTCTGTTACTCTATGTCTATGGGTTGTTTTATGAAGTCAAAAATCCTAATGTCATCTCATGCTCTGATAAGAATATGACAATAAATCCATATAGTCAATACAGAATAGTAAAATAGCTAAGCCACTAAGGAGAGGGAAGTAGCTTAAATAAGTGTCTTGCAGATGGAAAAGACACCATGTGTGCTAAAAATACAAACGTGTTTGTATTGTTCCAAGAATTCCTCGTTAACAAGAACAAACTGAGGGCAGACTAGGATTTACACGAGGAGGTTTGAACTTGAGTACTACTAGGAAAGGAGGTACTTCAACCCACTTAAAAAAAGTGCTTACTACAGATGACCTAAAACAAATTGTCAGGCAGAGCAGAGTCATCTGATCTTTGTCCAAGCTCCTAACATCTTAAACTTCTCATGGGCTTGCTTTTACCTGCAGTCTTCAAATCTGTGGCTATACTTTGTAGAATAAAGCAGGACTCTATATGCAGCAAGTAGACTTTTCTCACAGGGTGGGCAGTGAGGTGCACTCCCAGTACTCCCCTGCTGCAGGGGAGCCGCAGACAATGGTCCTCTCTGTGAAACCCTTGATACGGCTGCAGTGGGAGCCTGAGCTGTCAGAGCTCTGCCAACTGCATGGCAGGAGGTGAAGCTTCCCCTAACCATGCTGGGAGGGTTTGTGACTTACAAAACCCACTGAGGGGCCCTCATCATCCTCCTCACTCAATGGTGCTGCAAGACCAGCTGCAGACAGAGCAGGGGAAGGTGGCAGCTGTGGCAGAAGGCAGTGATGAAGGGTTGAGTGTGTGTTCATATGGTGTCTATGTCTAAAATAAATGAGTAAATACATAGAGTAAATAGTGTAAGGCAAGTAGGTGGCTTAAAATCTGGAGTTGAATAAATCTATATTAAAAGTCAATGTAAAATATAACTACTGGAAATGTGGAGTAGACTTTCAGAGGAAATAGAACAAGTAATGTGGAAATATATGTATTTTGTACACATTTATGAATCATATAATCTTTAGGGCGCAGACAGAAGGGAAGAAAAGCCTAATCTGAAAAGAAAGAGGCAGGTTGGTATGTCATTTTAAGGAAGAATTGATGGCTTCATAATTGTTGGAAACAATTTTTACAGATTTTGGTTGAATGTCTGACTTTTAAAGCTTATGGAAATTCACATGAGTTTTTCACTGACTAAGCTAAGCATCCTACCATACTGTTTTTTCACATTAGTGGCAAATACTAGGTCATCAGCTACACATTGCAGTTTAAAAAATACCTTTGCATTATTCAATTCTTTAATGCTTTCTTAAACGAGGCAGTAAAAATGATGAAAAGAAGCTGGTAAGCTTTAAGCAATGTAGCACATTTTTCATGCTGCAATTGCAAATAGTCTCTGAATGTCATTATGTCATTGCACTGCTGTATGGATATAGTACATTTTCTACTGGAGGTATTTCCTGAGGATCAACATGTCATGTTATTATAAGCAATACTGTCAAAGACAGAAAGAATATCAAAATAATAATAATTTTAAATATTTCATAATTGTGTCATCCTGATCTGAGTCCTACATATTGGCTCATATCTGTACATTACTTCATACAGGCAGATTATTTGCAGTGTTGGAAACTTAAAAAATTACTAAAGGAAGAAGATGATGACATTTTTTAAAAGAACAAAGCTGCAGAGCAACTGCAGAGCTGTCAAAGGCTGCAGGATTGCAAAATTTGTGGTTTAAAGTCAAGGACATGAAGTGCAATAAGGAAACAAACATGAAACACTGAAACAGTAAAAATGTTTCACTTTGTTATTTTTGACTTATTGTGCAGTTTTTAACAGGCACATAAAGCACAGAACCTACAGCATTAAAGACTGTTTTGTAAGGTATGTGGTAAACAGGTTGAACTTTGATTTTTCAGGGGATCTGTGGCTAGATATTGCTGGTTAAAATCCCAAGCAAAGAGACTGTATTCATCTGAGTCTGTAAGGGTTTATACATTCTGTAGCTTTAAAGTGCTGGGCTAATGTGCCCTGCTGAAAACTGAGAGCACTGAACACACCTTTTGCAAGTACTTCGTTCCACACTGATCAGAAATCTTATAGCAACAATGCTGTGATTTTGTATGTGGAAACACAATGGAAAAAACAATATTAATACAGAGTCATTTAAATGTTAAGATTTAAAGAATGCATTCTGAAATGTAGTGTGGATTGAATGAGAATATAAATTATATATAATCATTCATTTTTTTCAAAATAGTGATTAAAATAGAGCAGTAAAGTACAAAACTAAATGTAATAGTCATTAATCCATTGTGTGTACAAAAAAATGTGAGCTGACTGACAGACTTTTAGTCAAGAATGGAATGTACAGAAACCCTACAATTCTTTAGTTTCATATAGTTTCATTTGGCAGTGTTATGGATTCAGTTCAGTAATTGCAGTCTTCTTAAATCAGTGGAATGAGAATTTCTCTCAGTCTTCCATGAATACACTCCATGATGAGGGAATGTCTGTATAGCTCACACACATGTACCTGGGATCGTGTGCATGGAACCAAAACTACCCAGGGGGTTCTGGAAAATGGAGTTGGAGCAAAAGGAGCACTTCATCAGGTCTGATTCTGCAGCCACACCCGGCAGGGAACTCTCCTTGAAGTCACACACATATTTATGAGGTCTCTTGCTCTACTTTTGCAGACTCTGGAGACTTAGAGAAGCATCCAAACTTGCATGTGTTTGGATGAACTAAGCCATTTGATTTCTGAAGGACTCAAACTAGAGGAATAGGTTATGTCTAAATTGTGAGAAGCTTGGGTCTAAATTTCAGTGCTCATATAACATCAAGTTATATCCTGCATGGATTAAAAAAAAACCCCTGTGATAGTGTCCTTAAAGCCAAACTCCCTCATGATCTGAGTATTAAACTTTATTGCCCCTGGGGAGTCGTAAAGGCACGCTGTCAGTAAAGTGAGGGCAGTCTCCAGAAACAACCAGAGTCCTCCAGTGTGTCCCTGCAGACCTCCATGGCGATGGCCAGCAATGTCTCTGCTGCCTGTGTCCCATACCCCACAGTACAGTACAGCCGTGTTATTGCCCCAGCTTGACAGCCTCCATTATTGCCCACAGAAATCACTGCAGTTTGGGTTAAGCTTGAAAACATTTTGTGTTTTAGTTTCTAACCTGTAAAATGGAAAAAATTACTGCCTTTCTTGAAGATTTCCTTCTATCCTTATTAGATGGTATCTTTTCTTGGGCAGGTATATTATCTAGTATATTAGCTGCATAGTACCTGTGAAGATTTGAATTCCAATCTCAGTTTGGTCTAGACTGTATGGTAATAAAACCTGATTTTACTGGAAATAAGCTGTGATGTATTAACAAGCTATGTGTCACTGTTCAGTCAAATAGCAAATTTCAACTGAAACTTTGAGAGTGGTCATAACTGTGCTGTGTGAGTACTGCACCCACTGGGATGTGCTTATCAGCAAACTCCATTGCCGTTATGTGTTCTTGCTTTGTTTTTTTAACTGTCTCTTTGATCTTTCTCCAAGTTCGAAGTTCTGTGGCCGTTTTTGTTTTTATACTCAAGAGCAAAAGCAAAATAGGAGGACATTGAAGAATTAGCTTGAACTATTAGATACTGTGTCATTATTAGCAAAAAGCACTTCACACAAATCAGAACATTTACACTATTAAAGTGGATAAAAGTACAACAAAATTCATAGATTAACTTAGTATTTTTGAAAGAAAAAATCCAACTTTCTGTAGAGGTAATGCCATGGGAATTAAAATAGAAGCATTTTGTCTTGTTAATCACAGATGTTACTATACAAATTCTTGCACCTAATCTACTTGGCACAAAACTGAATTATAATGATTAAATACTACAAGCTTTGTTTAAATAACAATAGGGTCATCTTGCAAGCTGATACTCTCCCATCTCACAGATGAAAAGGAAATTGAAGTGTAGAAGCACAGCTCTTACTGGCAAAACCCGATAAATTTTCAGAATTGATTAAATATGAGATCTCCTCAACATTGTGTTTCTCCAGGTTCCTGCCACTGGTGCTGTGATCTGTTGTGGCGTGACTCCTAGTTTTATTGGGAATCATCTCTGTTGAGATCTTGACCTATGAACTGTGCTGACTTCATGCTGATGTGAACCGGGTTCAAATCTTTCCACCTTGCCCATATGACTCTGTTTATTTAACCCATTATGGACACACTGATACAGTAGAGGTGGCAGTCTTATACATGTACAATTTCATAGCTAGGCTTGTGTTATAAATTAGTTATTAAACTTGGTTCTGTTTCTGAATTATCAACCTTTCAAAATTCAGCCTCTAAGTACCTATAGTTGCACTTCCTTCAAAATGTGGGCGTGCAAATTTAGACATCTTCCTTACCATTTTTTTGCTAAAACATACATTGCCATAACTCACTTTTCCAGTCTGTTGAAGGAAGGACTATAATCCTTGACTTTTTTCAACTTAAGCATGATTTGGGAAGCTTAACTAACATGCCACAGTGTTCTTTGTAGACAGGTTTTTATTAGTGGTAAAAGCTCAAAGTTAGGGATGAAATTGAGTGATTAAAAAAGCACCTTCTATGTGGAAAGGACTGTAAATAAAGTGAGGGCATAAATGAACTTACTCTCATTCCAGTCTCTTAGCTGCAAGAGGCCTCAAGCATGCCACATGCTTTTTCACTTTTAGAGGCCCTCTACCTAACACAAATTAAAACCAGGGCATGCCTTTTCTTAGAACCTCTGCCAGGCATTTTATTTTCATAGATGTCAACTCTAAAATCATGCATTCCTCTTACTTATATTTTGATGGAGGTGGAAGAAATGAGTGAGCTATGATTACTTGAATGAAAGTGTTAGTCATTTTGGACCATTTTCTTTCTGTCCTGCAGGTTCCTGGCTGACCCTTATACATAGAAATGGGGGTGGGGAACAACAGTCTAGACAGAAGAGGCCAACAACTAGTTGTCCACTCAGGTTTCAGATTATAAATGAATAGTGTTCGATTTCTCACAGATGTTTGGCAGCCACTCTGCTTTCACTCAATCGCAAGCAGAATTTCTCCTGCCTGAAGAATGCAGTGACCATCAGACATACATAGACACACAGAATAATGATTCTGTCTGCTGTGGTTTAGGTTTATCAAACAATAAGTTTTTAGAGGTGAGATCACTACGGCTATGGTCTTACTAAATATCTTAACTTATTCAGACCTGGCACATCTTCTTTTAAAGTCTGGGGATTGGAATGTTTCTTTCATGTAGAGGATAGTTGTCAGTAGATTTGTTCCAGGGATTAACTACATTTTTAAATCTAAAGTCAGACTGTATCTGAAAAGGCTCTTGAAGGATTAGGAGAAACATAGAGTTAAAAACTCTGTATGCCCAGTTTACAAATAAAGGAATGGGTTTTTTTCTCTCTGCCACCTAATTTTAAAAATTACAGTCTTAAAACTGAGGCATTGAATACAACATCCTTAATTTCTCTTAGGACATTCAGAGCTTCACAGTTGCCAATAACCATGTCAAAATACAAAAAATTTTGTAACTCAAGTTTAAAAGCAAATCTCTTTTTTTCTCCTTTGTTACAGAAGAATCTAACTTAACAGCTAAATGTTTAAAGGCTTAGATCTGGTCTGAATGCAGGCAAAGGTCCAGGTTCTCTCAATCTTCTCCCAAATTATAAACCAAAAATAACTTCCCTTAACATTAACTAAAGGGGAAAAAAAAGGAAAGATAATACAGATTGAGTGTTTTTGACTCTCACAGTATCGTAGAATTTGGACATTAGAGCAGTCAACAAAAAAATTATGCAAGAATGATAACAGGAAAAGCAGTCCAGTGGCAGTCAGGATAGGAGATAAAGAAAATATTACTAATTAAGCCTTGGATAAAGAAGTTTTAATCTTTATGTAACTGCAAGCTGATACTCTTCTGTTTCTGGGCATCCCAATGGCTTATTGTAGTTGTTTATTTAGTCTATTCTTCAGAATATAAAATGAGAAAATTCTGAGAAGCATATTACTTCCTGTATAGTTATCCCAAACGTGAAAGAACCCAAGCAGTCAAACCCCTCTTGTGGCCCTTACCAGAGATTCTGTTCTGAGGTGCATGGGGCAATAGAAACAGAAACATTGTGTTTCAAAGGACAACAGAAATTGTCAGCTGGATAGCAGAAGGAGCTTTGTGACAGAGAGACCTATTTGATTGTGAAGCAGTCTCCCAGAATAAATGCTGGGAAAAAAATCACTTGGAACATTCAGGAGCTGATGAACAAAATCTACTGGAAATACAGGGGGACCATCATGCCTTGGCATAGCAAATTTAAGAAGCAGACTGCTTCTTTAATTATCAGCAACTGTCATTAATTGCTTTGTACAAGAGATATCACAGTATGTGGAGATGAAGTTTTTAGATACTATCACAATTCAAATAACATTAAAGTAATATTGTCTCACTAACACTTGGAAATGAAAACTACTGTAAGATATTCAAAGAAACTAAACCTCCTCCTGTTCACAGTCAGGGTACCTACAGGATGAGAGCAAGTCAAACAGGCATACACCCAAGGCAGTGTCTTAGCCTAACCTCTCTATCCATCATTGCTTGGACTCCTCTGCATTGTAACAGAAAGAGGAGAGACTAATTTAAAGAGGGAGGGTGACTGTGTTACTTTGGATTACTTTTTTACATTCTAGAGGATATTCTGAAAGGACACAAAATACCTGATGAAGATGCAGGTGAGTAAATGCAAAGTACCAACAGAAACTGGAAGAATACTTAAAAAAAAAAATCTTATAAAGCACTTGTAAAATCAATTTTCCATACTTACATACTCTGGTTACCTATCTGTCATTTGTCAAAAAGGAAAAAAAAAAAAACCTGCCATCTCACCTAAGTTACTGGGAACACTTCCCAAAATACACATTTGGAATGGCAAGGGCTTTAAAGATTTATTCAAACAATGGACTAAGAAATATTGTGCTGAAAATTTATAAATTTTTGTGCATAATTTTCAATTATTTGAATAAGAAAAATCACAACCTTTACAAGTTTTCAAGCTGCAGACAGACAGAAATCGTTAAATAAGCAATTCCTGATGTGTACAGTTGTTCCATTTTCCAGCTTTGACATTTACGCTTCTGAGACTGGGAATGCCATACATTCCTAGCCAACATGTGGCTGGAAAGGCAGTATGTCCAGTTCATTTGGAGCTGTGTGGATCTCCTGTAGCTCCCAGCTCTATGCAGGTTTTCCAGAAGTAAGGAAAAAGGTCCCAGTATACAAAGTTAAATTCTGGAAAAAAACTAAGTTATCAAGAAGTTTCTAGCAAAGAGAGACAAATGATATAATGGCATTTAGGAGGCCATTTACCATTTTTTGATGCTATTTAAGATAGAGTGTATTATAAGTTACATTATAAAATACAGCAGGAGGGATGAGGATGTACTTTGAGGAAAGAGAACTACAGGTTCAGAGAATCCAGTGAACTTGCTTTTAAGCTAAGTTTCTTCTGTTTCATAACTTTTACCAGGAGTCTGATTTGACTTCCATACAGTACAGTACAATGTTGAACTGCTGGCTAAATTCATAAAAGCAGAGGTAATCTTACAGGTTTAATATTGATTAAATGAATACAGCAGAATGACTTTCTAAATCTCTGGTTTTGAAAGTATATAAATTTACACTTATCCAGCAGCAATCCAAGTTGTCCTTTTGCCACTGAATGTGACAGGTGAGCAGAGACTCCATGGAGCTGGAGAGAGCAGAGACTGCCCCAAATCTGTCTCAGCAGTGCTGACTGTTGGGGTTGTGAATACTTTGAGAATTGATGTCAAAATAACATCCTGTGAAGTGACAACTTTGTAACACAGAGGAGCAAAACAAAAACAAAAAAAGTGTCTCCTAATGCTGTAAAATCAAGTCTCAGTTTCAAACATATTCATCTGTCTATAATCTATGTATTTACTGTATGTTATACTTAAGTTGCTAAGTATAAAAGCAAAGGCAAAGAACTTCATAGGTAAAATTTTACTGTAAAAACTAAACAACAAGAAACATAGGGCTGCAGGCCTGGAAGTTTGATTTGTTCTTTAAGAATGGCTTTTCAGTTCTAATAAAAAATCACAAGCTACCTATAGATATCAGCTCATAATAATGATCATAATAGTCAATATAGACAGAAATTGATATGTCTTCTATAAACTTCTAAAATTTCCAAAGAAAGGCTATGATTCTGTAGAAAATTACGTAGTATTTTTTAGACAAGTAATGTTCCTGTAGAACATTCTTCTGTTTTCTGTAAACTTGCGGTTTTTAGTCTACGCTACAATTTTAGTCCTTTTCTGCAAAGGTCCAACTGCTGCTGCTATCCACAAGCCAAGCAAATATTTTATTCTATACCCATTTTTTAATATTCTTTAATGGGTCAATTGGAGAAATCTCTCTGTCCCATTTGAAAGTTATCCATCTCTTTCTTCCTGGTAAAAATTTCATTAGATGAAAATCATTGCTTTTTACTGAAATTTAACCACTCTGAAAAACTGATAGGTTCACAGAGCTTTCTTAAGGCCATTGATTGAACCAGGCAGGATTGGAAGTATAAAAATCCTCACTTCTGCTACTGCACCCAGACCACTACACCACATATATTTATATGTCATGGAAAATTAAACCTAATTATTTTGCAAGATTTCTTGATGTGCTGCTTCCCTTGTTTTCATTGCTTTTTTTGCTATGGTAAAGATATAAAGTTCAGATTTTAGAGTTAAAACTCAAATTTGAATGAATCTGAAAACTAAAATCTCTTGAAGAATAATACTTCTAATATCCAAAATACTCAGGTTACTGCCAGAGCAGTGAGCATTTCATTATGGATTGGTAGTGTTTTCCTGTGGCAGTAAGTAGCCCACATTATGACTTCACCTCTTAAATTTCCTCAAGAGGTTGGTTTTCACTAGAAGTTCAGTTTTTTTCTAAGCTATATTCAACTTAACCATATCATAATTTAGGATTTAATTAGTTCCATATTCATTCAACTGCAACTCTCAGCAATTGAATGGATGGCACGATTTTTTGTCTTTGAAGTTTGGGAGCATAAAATTTGTTTGCTTAGACTTTTATAGAACTAAAAAAAAAAATTAAAAAAGAACCAAATCATTAAACCACTTCGATATAAGTGCTTATGTATATATGCATAAGTACATACATATGTATATATATGTTTGTAAGTACTTATGTATGTGTGTGTTTTTTCTTTTAATGTAACCTGGTTAATAGTTTTATGTTGTATTTGTATTATGATGCAGATGCTGCCCCTAAGAAAAACCCTTGCATGGAAATAGTATTTTGTGTAATATGACACAGGCATAGGCAGCCTATTCCACCCTTCCCGTAATAGTTTTGTGGGCAGAAAACATGTCACAGGCTTTCTGAGACAACCATAGAAATGCCCAGACCTCTGCAATCTCTCAGTATTTGTTGGAGCAGGGCTGGTGAGGGACCACAGAGGATGTACTGGTAGTTGTAGTGCAGCCTCATAAGGAGAGCAACAAAAACGCTCAACACACTGTGCTTTGATCCAAGTGTAGCTAAGAAAGGATTCAGAGGATAGGTGGAGGTGGGCATGAAGGAAAGGGAAGTATCTAGGGAGAGGAAAAGAGGAACAGAAGACTGGAATTATAACTACAATAATTTAAGAGAACTTAGAGGAGAAGGGGGGATGTACTACCAGAAATGCAGGAGGGGCTGGACAGGGCCTTTGGAGTTCTTTCATCCTGACGAAGGCAAATAGTAAAACTGCATGAAGTAGCTGCCCAGTTGGGCACATCTCAGGGTGGGCAGCCACCACCACTGGTGGCCTCACTGCTGCTGCTGCAACAGAAGCTGAGATATCCAAAGGAGAAAGGCAGTGGAAAAGTCTGGTTGTATCACCCCTGCATTCCAGACCGATGAGCTATGAGGCAGAACTGTGTCCTGCCTATGTGAGGAAAGATCAGTCCTCAATGAAATACACCCCTTTCTGGAGTGAGAATATGAAATTCAGATTGCATCAACTGCTGCAGAAGGTGTTTCTGGCAGAGAAATGAGAATGCTACACCGGACTGAGGCTAATTCTATTAGATGCCTGTCTCAAAATTAAGTATGTCTCAAACTGACACAAAAACTTTATTAATCAATGGTGGTCTTTTCTATTGAAGGCAACATATAGCAGTTCAGGACTGATTCTTTTAGGTCCAGGAGGATGTGATACTGTTTACCTTGTAAAAACAGCTGTTGCCTTTGTGCTTGTGCTCAGGAAATAGACGACTTTAATGATTCATGCCTCTGAGCACTTCTACACAGGAGCTGTATCGAGCTCCCTGTGGCTGCTGCACTCCCTGATGTGTTGGGCTGAAGTCCAACAGGGGATGCAAGAGCATGTGTGATAAATACTAAAGATTCTGCTAAGTCCAAAATTACTCTTCCTGCTGTGGGAATGAAGTAGGAAGGGAGAGAGCTTTCTTATTATACCACAAAAGTGCAGAATCACTTTTGGCTGCAGCCCTAGAAATTCTCCTTCATAGGAGAGGTACAGCAGAGAATTAAATGAGGTCATGCTTTCATCTCCCTCACACCTACTTCATTCTGGTGTGCAAAGGATTGATAAGAACATAGCTCTGTATCAGAAGCGTGTAATGGGGAAGAGGAGGGAAGAGTGGAATCATAAGGGAGAGGTGGGAGGGGAGTTTCAGACCCTTAGCACTGTCTGCCTGCAGGGAGGTCACAGCAGTTCACAGGCCTCAGTCTTCTGAGATGAGATTTGCTTCGTGCTGCTCTTGCAATGCCCTGATAGCAGCAAACTATTGGGGTGCAACGGCTGAGAATTCGAGCAGCTCAAATGCAAACCCATCTCTTGACTTCATTTTCCATTGCTCACGTTAATCTTCCAGTTACATTTTATGAATGAAGGCAGTTGCCTCCCACTTGTTGCTCTACCCAGGACAGGAAATCAAATGTATTACTTTTCAAGACAGGATGGCAGAAGTCCAAACACATCTAACAGAGGAAGGAAGCAATCTTATCAGCCTTTCTGGCCCATTGATAAAACCATAGAAGGAAATCATTCAGCTTTAAATGAGGAAGAGGAAGTCTTAGATAAAATTTAGAAGTTGCCTTGGGAGTTTTCATATCTCATCAATGAGAAAGTCACATCTAATTAACCAAACATTCCAGTCTGTATGAATGGCTTTATTTGTAATATCAAAGCAGAACTATTTACAGTTTGTGACAAGCTTCTCCACAGTGGATGAGCTGACATTTTTCTGGCCTGTCTACTTGGTCAGATACATTTTCTCTAAGAACTTCTTTATGGAAAAAAACCTGCAGCAGCCATCCTGCCTTTTTTGTTAAATTCATGTAATAAAATCTGATATTTAGTCACTATTGCATACAGAATATTTTGACATCTTGGTCTTATTTTTAATTAAAAAATCTAATTACTTGTATTCAGACCAAATAATGAATAGTTACTTTGGGGTTTTTTACTTAAGCTGGTATTTCTACTGACAGTCTCATGCCATATAAAAATACCAGTTTAAGGTAGCAGCAGCTCATGAATCTTCACTGTACCTTATTTTACGAAACAGACATTTCCAGTTAGTTTCAGACTAAAGCTTAAGATAAAGAGCAAAATAGAAATCTAGCCAAAATCAAAACATTGTTGTAGTATTTCAATCATATGGGTAGTCAGGATTTTGATAAATATTTTTCTTTAGATGCAAAGATCCTGGTTAATGCTGAATACCTCTATCTTCCTGCTAAATTAATTTTAATCAATGGTATTAATGCTCCACAAAGGCAGGATTTTCAATATATGTGTTATATTTTTTAAATTAAATTCTTACATGAACTTAGCTAAGGAACCTAAAAGTTTGAGCAAGCCCTTGAGGGCCCCTGTGCCTTTCTGACTGCTGAGACAAACAAGCACATTGAGCATGCAGATAGCTGGATTATATAAATTGTGAGTCTATGCATGCTGAAAATACTCAGAAAGCAATAATCAACAACACTGCACTCAATTTAGTGTATCTTGAGAGTAATTGTTATTTCAGAAGATCTGGTACTTAAAATTTCACTTGAATGTATTTGCTTTCATTGTTCTATTTTCAGTTTTATAATAGGTGGCAACTGCAGTTACCATTATGGGCAGGAAATTTGAAGCATAATTTCTTTTTAGGAATTTAAATGTGTTTCTCTGCAGAAATGAGCAGCTTGTCTGCACGTGTCTAGGAGTAAGTATATGGGATAGGTAACTGTATGAGATTATCTCCTGCCTGGAATTAATACTGTGATGGGCACCTAAAAAATGCCCTAGATAGCAGAAAATGTTCAATTCTTACTTACAGGGTTTCTGTTCTAATCAGGCAAAAATGGAGTTTTAGGTGTTCTACCTACTTTTTTGCTTGCTTATTTTAAAGCTTCTTGTTTTGTTATGGACGCACTCTGTGGCTGCCAAACCTGATTTATCAGAACCCTATTCACTGTGACCTTTCAAGTACAGCATGTTACTGTAGTAAAGTCGGTTTTCCAGTAACAGAGAAATGAATCAGTTGACATGGCCGTGACCTTTTGCAGCTTGCAGGATTTATGGGGTCATGGGCTCTCTTTGTGCAGGTCTTTGTGCAGTTAGACTGTAGGTCAGCAATACAAGAGGCAAGCCAAACCTCAAAATGTCACTCTTCTATCCTGCTCCTGCCTGTAATAACATGAAGGAGCAGAGAGAGAACTTCATCACTGAACATCCACCAAAACAAAAAGAAAACCCTAACTTCTTATGGAATACAGAACAGTTGTTTTCCATCTGTCAAAGGGTGATAATCCTGCTTGCTCTGGTCATTTTTCAGGCACAAGAGGTAGAAACTGAAGTATTCAATCATCCCATGCAATCTCCAGTGGAGTCAAAACAAGCTCTATGAGAATGACAAATTCCACAGACCTTGGTCCCGTCAAGTGATTTCCTGCCCTAACAAGCTGCTACAAAATATTTTTAACTTTTTTTCCTGCAAATACTCAGACTGCCTCCCACTTGTGGTTGTCTGTAATTTAGGGCAGGACTCTAAAATAGAAAGGGGACACATCTGGGTGGTCTCCAAACAAACTCAAATACATCACAATTGTAGTATAAAGGAGATACTTGCACTGTTTAAAGGTGCAGCATTGTTATATACGCACATATGTGTGTGTGTGTCTCCCCTAATTATTCAGCTTAAATGCCGAAGGAACAAACTGTCATTAAAGGATTTTTCAAAATGCTTTAAGAACCAAAACACAACACAAATTACACACTGAATTTTTGATTGTATGATCTAACATAGACTGAAAAAAAGGGATGAACTATATAACATGGAATTCCTGGTGACACTAGTTATGTTCACAGAAGCATCTAATTGCATTCCAAATGTTTCCATGTTTCATAGTAGAGAGTGACAAACAAATGATAGAAAGAGCAAGACCTGCATTTTAGTGCAATTGCCTGAAACCCTTAGAGACCAGTGAAAGCTCTTAAAATACAGATTCCCCATGTGTTTTTTCTTTGGATTTTTGATCATTCCATAAAATTAGATTAGTGATTTTTTTTCCCTTGTCACTAAAACTTATGTAGATCTAGAGTAATTTCATTGACAGTTACTCAGGGAGAACTTGGAATGGACCCATTCTATACATACTGAAAGCAGCATAACATCTCTTTTTCTCTTGGAAATACTTAGCCTTCAAAATGCTGATCCAAAAGGAAAGAAGCTCCTGGTTTGAGTTTGTTTCATTTCTGTGTGCACAGCCTGTTCCAGCTGTGATGTTTTTTCAGGCTCAATACAAAGGTGATTTGGACAGGTATACCACAGGTTTTAGTCTTCAATTAGGTCAACATACCATTAAATCTGACAGTAAGAAATAGGTTAATTGCTTTAGACTCAATTTAACAAGGTTTAGCCCTTGTATAAAAAACACTTCTCTTAGGAAAAAAGTAACTTTTTTTTTTCCCGAGGTGAAGGAGGGAAATAAAAAAAATTTATTTTTAATCTTTATAAAGAGTCATTCAAATATTAAGCTATTAAATAGTCCACATAAACCCTAGGTCAAACCTAATAAAATATAATCTTAACAGCTAACAGAAGACTTCTTTCTGAGCCATTCTTAGAAGCAACATAGGTAACCTATAGAAGAGACAAGAGTCTTTTGCTCCCTTTCAAAGATTGCAATTTTGAAAAAAATATTTTATTTAACATTTCACTTGGGCTCACCCAGTCTCACTAATGCTGTATTCATCAGCAGAACCAAGGACTGCCCCCTTTGGGTCTTGACGTGCTTCTCTGCACTTCTTGTCCAATTGGGAAAGGAGGAGGAATATGGCAGAGAGTTCTTGCTCCCCTGTAAGTGTCACTCAGCTACTCCAGGTGTCACTGAGCCAGAGGTTACTCCACAAGAGTTCATGCTTTGTGCAATAGAATTTTCACCAGGAGTCTGACTCTTGATAATCAAGTATACCAAAGAACAGACCCAAAACTTGTTATATAGGCAATCTAATCTTTCACATAAATCTTGAAGGTAATTAAACTGTAAAAAAAATTCCCAAAACATATTAATAATCTTGACAATTTCCCGTTGGACTTCATCATACCATTAACTTTTGTTTTTTATAAAGCCTGGTTGACTTGTTGGTTTTCTTTGAGAGGAACCTATGCAGACTGTATATGTTGCTAACTGAAATAAAAGGAATAGGAAAAATGTACACATTTAATATATCTTCTTATGGACTTTCACATAAGAAGTTTTATAGTACGTGTTTCCCAATTTATTGCTTCCCTGCAATCATTACTGGAATAGTTCTGCCAAAACATTGATGGAACATATGTTATAAAGTATTTGCAGCTCTGAGAGCTAAAGGGTGGGTCATGTTCTGGCTGATAATGTGTCTGTTTCACAGGAGAATGTGGATCTCTCTTCTGAGAAAGCTAAAGCTTTGTGTCCCATCCAAGACTATATCGAGGTACCGAATAATCTTTGTAATAACATACTAGATTAAGACCATATAAAAAAGGGAGAAGAATGAGGAAAGGTTGATGGGGGAAAGAAAAGGTTCCTCTGGCATGAAATGACATGTCTGGACTTTATCTAGCAAGAAGGTTTGACATTTATGCTGTGTTTATCTCAGCATGGCATCAGAGGTCTGGATTTCTGTCTGTATGACCATAGGGAAGTCACTTTGCCCCTCTGTCCCTCTGTTACCACCATAACCTCTTCTTTGTCTTCATTTAGCATTTCAGTTCTGTGGGGTTGGAAGCAGTTCTTTTGTGCAGCCCTAAAGCACAAATCTCAGATGCAGCCTCTGGGTGTTGCTGGAATAACATGTTCCTGTTTCTGTTGTGACTCAAAAGAAGCCATTTGATCTCTTTGCTGTTATTTCCTCCACTTTAAAATGGGACAATAACTCAAAATTGGGTTATGATTAACTGATTATTGCTAATGAAATATGTGTAGTTGCTCAGAAAGCTTTTAAGGACAGGAAAATACTGAGGAAATGACAAATATATTCCATTTGGTTTTCATTAATTCACATATGCTATATGATTGACTTAAAAAATGCACTTTTGGTCAATCACATACAATAGTCCATCCCGTGGCAGAAGTTTGTTGGCTTTTACAGCTTTGTATGAGAGAAGTGGGAAAAGGATGGAAATGTGCATAAGTTTGTTTCAAGAATACCAGGAATTTTAATGATTTCGTGCTTCAAGTTTGAGGGTTGATCTCTCCTGAGTGACACTGTGTAAACAACAGTAACCTTGAAAGACTAGTAAGCATCTAGAAATTAAAACCAAACTGGTATGTGACTTTTCTCAAAGTACACTGGACAAGCAGACCGTAAGACTGTTCAAATTTCAGTTAGGAAAATGAAACAACATTTTGTATCAAAAGCTGACTCATTTTAGCAATATGAGGCGTTGAGAGCTGGGCTGGCAGACCAGTGGTAATTGCACCACAAATCCAGTCTTTTGTCTCTCAAGGAACCAAGAATGAGGGAACCTCGCTCTGTACAGTGTAAGGAACACAGAGCATTTTAGGGCAGGGAAGCATACGGAGAGGCCAGTGTGAAAGGGTCAGGAAAGCTGTTTTTCCTCAGGAATCTAATAAATAAAAAGTGAGATAACAAATAAAAGGAGAACCTGCAAGCTTTTAACACAGATGAAGGATAAAAATACTTTTTTTCCAAAAGGTTTTTCCTAGAGAATGGTATTAAGCTCTAACTGGGGATAGAAAGCTCCCTCAGAGATGCTGGTGAATGGCCAAGTGGCTTCATGGACCGTGGGGGTGTACAGGCAAGAAAACAGCAATGTTGGTTTTTTTTTATTTATTTTTGTAATTTTGATTTTCATATTTTTTTTGCAAGATTTAAGGTCTGGCTGGATACTATTTTTGTCACCTAAAATACTCAGCAATTCAGAGGACTCTGTTGAATTCAGGTATGCATAATTAGAACCAATAGCTTTTCAGTGATAGAATGCTCCATAGAGGCTCTTTAGTCAGAAGCACTCCGTATTTGTTTCCAGTTTGCATGGCAACAAGAAACTGTCATGATATCCTTATATTTGCATGTCTATGCATCTATGTGCATATAGGGAATTTAGAAATACAATAACCCTGGAGCGATGCTGAGTATGGTGGGACTGAAGAAGAGAGACAGACAGGCTGCTTGATAACTGAAGAAACAGTTCATTTTGCTCTGTGCAGACAGGCAGGAAAGGGAGTGCAACATAAGCAAGACATTTCATTTGTGGTTGAATCCACAGATGACCTATTGTAGAAAGTATTCTCCAAAACATGCTTACATGGGAGATGGGGCACGTGGTCCTGATTAGATTTAGTACCAGCAGGGCAGTTTTATCACACAGAACATTACATTTTGAAAGCTGCAAGTGTGTTTCAGTGTCAGGAGGCTGTTCCTTTAGCGTTCCCTGCCTTACTGGGAATTCACAGAACTCTGCACCTTCCCAGAAAGTGCTAAGCACCTTTTTGCTGTGGCCAGTGTTATAGTTGGAAAGATTCAAAGCTAGAGACAATGTTTTCTTTTAATAGTCAAACATGCTGGAAAACAAAGGAGAAAGCATGCCTCACATTCCACTGAAGTCAGTGGTTTCTGTCTCTTTTTGCACTTCAGTTCACTTCCAGTCCCCTTTGGCAGGAGAGGAGGAGTCCGTGTTTGAGTCTGCCTTGTCTGTGTTCATGCATGGGTTCATACACGGCACTGAGCTCACACTTATCCGACAGGGAATGCTGCTCCCTTTGTGTTACAGTGCTGTTTCTGCTGTGTCCACTCACTAAATGCCTTCTTCACTATTAGCTGATAGATTAGCAATAAGAAAAAAAGAAAATCCCCAAATGTACAGCTTTTTTCTTTTTTTTTTTTAATTTGATCTTCTCATGGCATGTCACTGATTTGATTTACACTCTTTTTATCTCTATGATACCTAGAAGTTTAGCCAGTGGAACATTTAGTTGGATTTACTCAGATTCATCAGATCTATAAAAAGACGAGACAGAAAAATTTTGAGCACATTTATCTGAAAATGTCAGTGATTAACTACAAGTTTGGGAAACACAGTGCCCAGAGGTTGTACAGTATTGTTATTCTCAGAGTATCTCCTGATCCTTGATATAACAACCAGTCCGAACAATGTTGAGCACCATTCTTTGGATTTGTTTTGCTGCTATAAACAGGTTTACACAGTAAATCAAAATGATTTTAGAATCAGTTGAACCAAACTAAAGAGATGAGAAAAATATGGTCGTATATGTTGGGTTTAACATTTACAACATTTCAGCCTTTATTTGTCTGTTTTCCACTTTTTATTTCCTCTCTCTTTTCTATAAATCAATGTAAGTCTACATTTCTAGGTCTAGACTGAATTTCAATGATTATTTTTCCAAACCAAGGAGAAAAGGAACAGTGAAAAACACAGAGCACTCTCCACTCAGCATATTATTTCTCCAGTGTCAGTAATTCCTGATTGGACTCATGGTGATGAAAGCAAAAATCCCTAACTAATTTCACTTTTTGATATAATTCCTCTTTCAGAGTTCCCTTTATTCTTCAACTGTTGCTCACAAGGGCATTATGTGAGATAGACAGTACCAAGTCAGCATTTCATAGGTCACATTTTAGTTGTTTTCCAGTTGTTTCATTTTACATATGGATTTAATTTGTTCATCTAACAACAGTTAGGGTAACATGAACACATATGATTTAGCAAATCTGCAAGATTTTATTATAAAACTTCACAACTATGGTGCTTGCCAGATAACAGAGAGAGATCATAGAATGGCTTTAGACCCAACAGGCTCCTGCAGAAATCAGCAGCAACAATATTAATAAGCGTTATAATCAACTCCAGTCCCAGCCGTGGTTAAGGTGCTCATCATTTGGCAATGCTGCTGGGGTCTGCCAGGCCTGACCCTTGCTGGGATCTTTTACAACCCCAAACAGCACTAGTTGTAGGAACTGCTAAATGGTAGTTGTTTTTAGCAGAACTTCTCTATATTATGCTGAGGAATGTGCCTTTGCTTACCACACAGAAAAGTGTATTAAAGGGCAAAATAACAAATCATGTGATCATCAACATCATCATTTCATACTGGACGTGGTTCTGGCCACACCTCTGTTTTCCCTGGTCACACCAATTTTCTGGGCGTTGCTCCTGGGAAGTACCAAGACTGATGCTTTGCCTGCACAATAACAGAGTGCTCAGGACACTTGTTACTATTTTGAATTATATTGCACTACTTTTATAAGTACATTCAGGAACTTCTAATGTATTTTCTCAGACAATGTACAGCATAATCTGGGCCCATTTTTCATGAGCCATCATTGCTAGTAAATAATAGTATATGATAGATTCATCTGAGATATTGTTATATTTTCCTGTACTAACCTTTTTGTGGAGGAAAAAATAAGTAACTCTTTGATACACACACAAGGAATGGTGGTCTGCAACCCAGGTCAATGTAAGCCTACAGAATTCCTCCTGGTTTTACTGCTGGCACTGACATGAACAGTGTTCTGTGCCTGTTATCTGGTCAGATGAATTCTTTTTCTGTTATTTCAAGACATTCCAGCACATTAAGCTTTAAGTTGTCATTGATGTGTATGCAGTTTATAAAATAATGTTACCATTATCTCACCACTTCACTTTGCAGTGGAATATCCTCCCTCTGAACATCCTGTCCCACAGTATGACAATGTCCTGTACTCCTCCCAGTGATTCTCAATAAAATCTATGACTGTGGTTTTGAGAGTAGTTGAATTCCTGTGCCAAAACCCTTGCTGCTGCTGTCTTCCCCTTTCTGCTGGGGATTAGTGTGAAAGTTATTTGGCATTAGGTGCTGTCTGACTTGGAGCAGCTGAATCTGTACACAGGAGTTTACTTGCTACTTCCTTTCCAATGCACCCAAAACCTCATTGCTCTGTCTGCGGTCTGGGCCTCTGTGGCAAAGCTGTGTCCCACACTGGTGATCTCAGCAGCCAGACTCCGAACTGGCAAACACTGCTGAGGGCTGATGTAGGACCTTCCTCTTGCTGATGTCAACAACACCAAGATCATGTTGCTTGTTGCTGCTCCTCCCCCTGTTCCTACTTGCTTGCTTTCCATGTATCCCAGCAGTGAACCCTGTAGCTCCAAACATATCCCCAGCCATCCGTGTGCCCAGCCATGGATGATGGTTTTTTTCCCCCAGTTCTCATACTGCAGTCATCAGCAAAACCAGGAATGTGGTCAGGCACAGGTGCACTACAACATCACCTTACCAAGCTTCTGTCCTTGACTCCTGAGATGGAGAGTTCAAGCTCGTCCTCTCCTTTGCCAGCTGGAGAGAGCAAGAATTTCCTAGTTTTCTTCCTCTTGAAGTTCTCACCTTTTTTATTGTCACATGGACACATCTGACTTAGTGGATCTTTGGAACAACCTTGTTCCTTTTTTAACGTGGCAGTGCTGCCTGTTCTGATCAAAGCCAGCAGCCAGCAGCAGTCTGGCGTCACCTCCTGAGAATCCTTAGAGCTGAAAAGTCCTTGTCTGTCTCCTAACACAATGTAACCAAATCGTTTGGCTCCCAGGATGCATCTTTGGGGAACTGCGGCTGGGATACCAGCAAAGACGTGTTGAAAAGAAGGAAGAAATGTAAATGAAATGGAGAAATAAATGTGAAAGGTGGTGATGAGGTGCTGAAAAGAGGGGAGAAGTTAAATCCTGAAATTTCTTTGAGAAGGCAAGGCTAGCAAGGACAAGGCACAAAAAGAGCACTAAAGCTAAACAAGAGAGAAGAATCAGTGAAGAGATGTAAAACCCGGTTCTGACAGACAAACTATCCAGACAAATAAACAACAGGCAGAAACAGATTACATCCCATTTTTTGTACTATGTTGCTGAGAGGTCTTTGCACAGTAGGGAAGCTCCTGTGTTCCTGTGGTGTGCTGGGTAACTCCTGGGAGGATTCCCTCTTGGAGCAGTGTGAAAAGGGTGTATCTCCGTTTTTTGTATCACTTTCATCTGGAAAGAAATGTATGTTTCCATTCCAAAAGTGCCTCAGGAATTGAAATACCACAAGGTAAGTAGAAACAATTGTGAGATAAGAGACAAATACCTGGGCAAGTTCCTTTGCAAATCACTGGTGCAGACATTGGAAGCAAGTTGGTCCTCATCATTAGTGTTACCATCTTCATTCCAAGTTCATCACGACATTTAATCATAGTACAGAGGCTGCTAACTTTAATCCTCATTAGGGAATAAATAAAAATAGCCTGTACTCCAGAAGCTAGATTCCCAACTCAGTGAGTAATTACTTTGATTTCAGGGTTTATAGCAACATAACTGCTTGGAATGTTTTCTCTCTCCCTGTGTCCAAATTGCTTTGTCTTTGCAAGCTTCCATGTTTGGACTTATAAATACAAAGGCATATTTTATTAAGGGAAGCAAATTAATTTTTTCTCCTGGTAGACATGCCTGCTTTCAAGGCACTTAGCACCCTCTCCCCTGTTAGGAAGCAGCCACATTGCCTGAATTTTCAGGGATGGGATGTTCACCAGGATAAACGAGACAGGTCTCAGTTTATTTGGAAATAGCTGCCAGTGTTGTGGCAAGTAAACATGTGCCATTCCATGGATCCTGTGATAACATGTCACAGGCTGCAGAGAGGTCATGCCACCTTGAGGATGCAGGGATAGACTTAAGTTCAAAACAGGGCAAATCTGTTATTATTCATGGCGTTATGTTATTTCACAACTTTTTCACAGCTTGTCTGTCCTTATGTCCAGGACTTCAGTCTAAGACACGTTAAGAAAGTTGTATACAGATTTGGAGTTATGGGTGTAAATTTAGCTAAAATTCTTTATTTTGAAGTACTTCACAGACTCTTTGCAGTCTCCTGACCCTACTGTCTGAATTTTAATTGCCTTAGAATTTCTAGTTCAGAGTTTGTTTACAGCACTGGATTCTTTTTCTTAATAGTTGTTCAAGGCTGTGAAGAATCTGCCTAAAATTAAAAATTAGAACATGTCCCCTGTGCATATTTCTGTCTCCTTTCTCAAATGAGACCAACCAGAGAGCAACTGACACCAATACTTGTGGTCTGGGTTGGAACATTGCTGAATACAACGGGGCACTGGTGAGTGCTGCTCTGGGTGCACAAGGGCTCTGGGATTCCTTCTGCCAAAGGACTGGCACTGCAACCCGGGTGAAGCTGCAAGGAAGTGATGTGCTCTCTGCAGAACTCTCCGTGAGACCAGAAATCCACGTTTGTGCTCAGTGTGCACAGAAACCTTCACAGATCAATGATAAAGTCCCTTGGTTCTCAACAGTCTTCAGTGTCTGGGGCATGTAGTGTAAAGAATGCCAAAACTCCCTTTCTCTATTAATCTCTCAGGCTGTTGCACAGAGCCCGTTTTAAAATATCATCATCATTGTGAATTTAAGCGTATTTTGTTCTTTTTCAGCAGTTGGGTGTGTTAAGGTGTCTTCCTTCACTGTCATTTTACCTTCTTGTTTTTCTGCTTGAAATTGAAGGAGAACTTGGAAGCATTTATTCTCATTCTGTACCTATGTGCCACATAACCTTATTCCAAATATCTGTGAATATAAACATAATTCACTTTTTCAATATTTTCCTGTACTATGGCTTTAGTGGTATTTATTTGTGAGACACTCAAAGGTACTGTTTGTGTTTGAAGAGCCTTTATTACATTGTGATTTCCAAACTTCAGTAATACTAGTTTTTTTTTGTTTTCATGGCTAAGATGTTAAACTGAGACCTAATATACAAAAACGCTGTAGCTCTCTGTGGGATGTGCATAGCTTCTTTTACGTAACTTAAGAAAACATTTTGATATTCAAGAACATTCCCTCACCATGTCCTTGAAAATACCTAACATTTCCTACAATCCTCTGAATTGCAAAAAGAAAAAATATTCTACAAATCTGACAGATCTTAAATACATAAAAATTATTCTTCCCTCTCCTTGTGCTCTGTCTCAAGAATGGTTTGAATAACAAGCAGGAATCTTCACTAAAGACACAAGTATCACTTCTTTCTTCTTCCAGAGAAATCTGACTTTTGGCAGGTTCTCAACATCATTTCATCAAAGATCTACCAGGTTGCAACAGGTGCCCCAGCTGGACTCCATGAGGTCGCTGGTTCTTTTGCTCTCCCATTTATAGTGCTGTGCTTGGAATTAAGTTATTTATGTTACTGTTAACTACTGTTACTCATTTTGCAGAGGGACGCAGTTGATGTTGGGAGGCTGAGGACTCGGTTCAGCTGGTGGTTGCCCCCGGTAAAAGGAGTTTGTAAGAACAACTTCAGATAAGTCTTGCCGCGGCGCTTTCAGATTTTAGGGACCAGTGTCGCAAGTGCAGCCTGAAAGGTTTTACAAGCTTTGCAAAACGTGAGAGCTTTCAGGTCCTCACCTAAGGGGGGTAAAAGTGCTCCAAGTTTCGCTAGTTCAGGGACAAGACACCCGGACCCCGCTACGGGGACGGGCCGCGCGCGCCGCCTGCCGGCCAGGCAAGGCAAGGCAGGGCAGGGCAGGGCAGGGCAGGGCAGGGCAGGGCAGGGCAGGGCAGGGGGAACCGCCCCGGCCCCCACCGGGGTGGGATGGGAGAGGCTTTAAAGGACACCTCGGCCCACCCCATGCCACGCCCAGGGCCACCTTGCAGCAGCCCAGGTGGCTCCAAGCCCCCCATACAACCCAGCCTTGGACACTTCCAGGGATGGGGCATCCACAGCTTCCCTGGCCAACCTGTGCCAGGGCCTCACCACCCTCACAGTTCCAAATTTCTGAGCTAGACATACCCTCTTTTAGTTGTAAAACCATTAAACCCCCTTGTCCAACCACAACAGACCCTGCTGAAAAGTCTGTCCCCATCTTTCTTTAAGTGCTGGAAGGCCACAATAAGGTCTCCCCAGGCTTTTCTCTCCAGGCTGAACAACCCCAGCTTTCTTACCCTCTTCTCATAGAAAATGTGTCTTTCTCTGTCTTGCCATGACTCTGTCTTTTCTATAATGAATTTAAAGATCAGCATCACAGTAAAAGACTTATCCCTCTTTACCTGAATGATGGAGACATAGGATATCTGCTGTTTATTTTTTACTTTGTTTCTTTACACCAGATTCCCCTTTAAAAATCCCTGAGCTTAGTGATGCTTAATCAAATCCCATTTTTTGAGGAATAACATTTTGAGTGACTTACAATAAGTCCACACAGTTGTTCAAAAAAGCGTAATTTAAAAAATTGTCTATATGTTATTCATTATTCTTCAGTCCAAAAAAGGAAGAAAATCTATTAGGAGGCATCAGCAAGCCCTGGATGCACAGAGATGAGGGGAAAGCAGGTCATTTTCAGGGACCTGCTTGTGTGGAGTTTCATAAAGCACACATTTCTAAAAGTGCTCTCAGTGGGAAGGTTTTTTGAAGAGAGTTTTCCAGTCTGTCAATTTACTGTATGTTGTGAGCAGTTTAAGTTCACATGCTGAGTATTTTCGTTCATGCCATATTCTCCTGTGCCACAAACAGTACTTACAAAGAAGAAATTAGGTGGATAATTGTTTGGCAGGTTCTATCTCTGCTAACTAGATTTCCCATCCATTATGTGCTTTACTGGCTCTATTATTATCCACTGGAATATACTTTCAAACCAGTTTTTTCAGGATGCAACTTGATCTACTGTTTTCGTTGCCTTTACTCCTGGTGCTTATCTCCTATAGTTCATAAAACATCTATTTGAATGGGTACACTTCTGTTCTCTCAGTTCTTCAGAGGTATTATATGACTGTCTTCAATTTCCACATTTTCTCGTTAAACATATTTGTGTGGTGATTTCATCAGCTCTCAGCTTCAAAGCTTGTCTGTGCTCCAAAGTGTTTCAGGTCTCCCTCTCCATTTCTAAACACTTTCCTATCAACATAATGTTGCTTCATTTCCTGTTGAATATCTTCTTCACCACAGTCCTCCCTGTAATAAAGCACCCTGTAATAAAGTGCTGCTTCATTCATTGAGTATTCAAATTCCTCTGCTTCATGCAAAACATTCCCTAATAACATTTCTAATAAACATATTTGTTCTTTCCCCACAGCTGTGACTCTCAGGTTCCTCCCCAGCCCTGACTGTTGTAACATCTTCCATCATTTCTATGATCTGGAATTTCCCTCTCCCTTCTCCCCCAAAGTTTATATAAAATGAATTTGTTAGTCTCATGTTCTTAGCCTGTGATTTGACTGGACCCTTCCATCGTCTCTGTCACATAATTTAATCCACTAAACGTTACTTTCCACCTCCCCTTAGGCATCCTTAGCTCACAGTGAACCACCTTGAACTTGACCTTTTTTGAGATGCTACAGGCCCTGTAATTCTGACTAGAGTTGCACAGAAACCCTGCACACTATGTAGGAAAAAATGCTCCAAACATAAGGAGAGGATCAAAATGTGACATTTTCCAGTATTTCAAACCCCAAAGAGAATCTCTGATGACAAATTTAACAAGCAATTGTTTGTGTCAGACGATATGACAACTATTGGGCAAACAGCTGTTGCTTCAGATGGAGTATGTATGACAGCTGGTGGATCCAGGTGCATTGCTCTGGAATAAACCAACAGACCATTGGCATGCTTGTTTATTCCTGGCTGCCTTGATGGCATTTAAGGCAGTTTCTTGGATGCTCTGATCTCAATCCTTAAGAAACAATTTCTTGCACAGTGGTTTATTAATGTGTTGAAATGCAAATAATAGGGAGAAGAATTGCAATGAATTTACAATTAATTTTGACAAGAATTTAGAGACAAAGCCTATTATAATTCTATGAGCATATTCACCTTGATTTTTTACATCACAGTTACAGGAGATGCTCACTTTTTCTGTACTTTTTGTTTTAGATATACTGAAGTTGTACAGAAGCAGAGAGAGCATTTTACCCATAGATAGCTTATCTGTGTTTTCATTTTCCTGCCTGGGACACTGTGCCAGGTGCAGCAATGGCTAAACCTTTACAGGGAAAATTGCCTGCTTTCTGAGAAGTGAGCAAGGATTGACAGTAAATGCCACCTAGGTTCCTGAATAAGTTGAATGGATTTGGGTTTAAAAGTGTAAGGTTCTGCAGCCTATTGACAGTACCCCGAATCCTCCTATTACTCAATCTGTTTTAGTGCCCAAAATGATAGAATATCTCTCAGTGTCCCTACAAAATATTCTTGAAATATAAATCCAACGGTCATCTAGGAAATCCCTCATGTTTCTGACTCCATTGGTTTGGTCTTCCTCTTTCTTAAGAGAATATTCATACCTAGAGAACAGAACATTGAGAAACAGTATTTTTAAAGATGATAATCCCTTTTCCTGCTTTGATGTATACTCTGAAGGAATGCAGAAAAACATTTTATAAAATCTCTTAGGGCTGGGTTTTTTTCTGAGTATTTACCTTTCTTGTCTATTTGGTGATAAAATCATAAAGGTTCTTGTAAATTATTCACAGCTTGTGTTCCTCTCTACTTATTACTATGTTTTTAAAATATATTCCTCACTGGCAGACTAGTGCAATCATGGGAGTTAACAATCAGATTTAGTGATCTTCAGTGAATCATTATTTACACTGCAGCAATGCAGAGTTTAATATTAATAACTGTAGTGGGAATGGGAGTTCATCCTACTGAGTATTTGGTAAGTGAAGTGCAAATGTTGTAGGAAGATTCCTATGCTTTCTGTTATAAGCTATTCATTCCAAAGGTTGTAACTTGTGAAAGGATTAGGCTGTTATTGAAGAGGTTACACACTGACCTACCTTTGGATCTCCATAAATAAACAGAACCTGTAAAAGAGTAAAGGTAGAAAAGGAAGGTTGTGTCTGGACTTGCTCTTCAGCCTTTCTGCTCATCTTGGGGATGAAACATTGCTGTTTTAATGAATATTCCTTAAAATGATTGTAGGGATAGGGACATTCAGAGTCAGATCTTACCTTTTTCTTTAGGTCTGGATGAGGTCTGAGAATATTTGGGAAAAAGAAGAGTATGATAGTGCCCTCCATGCAAATCTTCACTAGCAAAGATGGCAGACTTACTGTTTAGTCCCTGGGGACAACCTTTTGGAACATCTGAGTTCCAGGATCTCCATGACTATCCCACATCTACACTGACTTCAAAGGAAGCATAGAGCAGAGATTGTCTTCACAGTGCCCTACCAAGTAAATAATTCACATGTAAAGAAACCTACCTGTAACATATTGGGGTTATCTATTTGGAAAGTGTTTGTATTCTGCCCACAAAGTGCAGAAAGTGAATTATTAATGCTGCCAGAGAGCAGTGTGCTACTGCAGCCACAGGCCAGAAGTGTGCCAATGATTATAGGGAACTGAGACAATTCACTGGAAGTGCTGTGTCTTACTGCAGTTAATTTGATTGGAGATGTGTTTATAGGATACAGGGAAACAGCTGAGAATCAGCTCATTTCATACAGCTCCTCTCCAGAGAAAACCTAATGCACAGTTCCAGTTACCAGCTGCTGAAGGACCAACAGGGGAACTTGCACCTCTTTTGTGAGTTCTCCCAAAATGACAGTGATTATTTTTATTCTAGAAAAGTGACAAAATAATTTAAAAAAAAGCAATGATATGTTGAAATTTCAACTGGGGAAATATCCTGCCTAAAATAATGGAGCCGTTTTAAGTTGCAATACATTTGGTACCTAAACAGCTTGATATTTTAACTTTGTCTGTATTTGTCTGTAATTTGAAATTGCTCTGATGTCTATTGATTAGTTTCATCTGAAATATGGCCTCTGCTACAAAATACTGATTTTTGCATCACCTTTTAGCCAAGTAGGTTAATTGAATGGTGTTTGGAGAAATTATTTCAGATGCAGTCTCTGTCTAATATTTGCCTTCAAAGAGCTGATGGAATTGTTTGACATTTAGCCAAGATATTTGCTAAAACCGGAGCTTCAGCACTGGGACTTTGGAACTGAAGTAGTGGTTAAAGGTACATTTTGAAGAAACTTTGTTTGTTCCCTATTTAGGCAAGACAAACAAACCAAAGGTCAGATCTGGCTTCCATTAGAATAAGGGGGAGCTTTGCCATTTTTTAAAGTGTTGAATATTGGATTCCTCATACTTTGGGGAACATTTGGTACCATTGTATTAACAGAGAGAGCAGGGAAAGTCCAAAAGAGAGGTACACTGTACCCTGCTTTCCCTGCTGCAGAGCTGCTGTGCCAGATCAGCTGAGCACAGAACCACAGGTCATATGCTTAGACAGTGCTAAATATTTTGCAGTATTCAGTATTATATAAAACTAAAACATCTGAAAGCATGTACTCTATAATCATACAGGATTAACTCATCCATGTAGAAAGAAAAGCACGTGACAAAACTCTTTACTTCCAGCTAGAAGTAAATGGTTCTTTACTGGAAAATGATTCCCTAAATGGTCACAGGTATGTTTGGCCTGGAGAAATATTACTTAGCATTTGATTGCTGTTAAGTCATCCCACTAACCAGTTAATTGTTGTGGGCTCCCTACCAGTGCCCAGCATTCAGGTCTGAGCCAAGTGTAAATTGAGCTCAGAATATGCTGCAAGCTGACCTGAGCTAGCAATTTTAGGGAGCACATCAACCACAATTCCAGCCTTTCAGGCCTTCCTCATGTGAACTCTGCACCGTGGTTCTATTAAATATATAATGTGCAGTGGCCAGTGCTCCATCTATAGCTGATCCAAAAATACTAATAAAAAATATTTTTAATAAAAATTTACTTTAAATTTTCCTATTCTCAAAAGATGTCCCTCTTTTGAAGGGGAAAAGATATTGAAGGAAAAATACCATATGTTTACCTGGCCATATGTTTTACTTGCATATGGCCAGATTTTCACATGAGCTGAAATACTGCTTCATTACCTATTGAAATGATTTTAAAATTTCTTTAACTAGCAGCTGTGGTGACACTTTGAACTGACCTGTTCTGAAAATTTATCCCCACTTGGGACTGCTTTGACATGTAGTAAAAATGGAACAGTCATTTGTACTTGATCTCACCATATCCCAGTGGATACAGTTACCACTTCAATATATAGCAAGTCCTGTTTTCTTTTCAAACACAAGAGAGGTATTTATCAGGATAAGAGCCATTACCTTCCTCCAGTTCTGGTGTGACAGAAATTTGAGGTGCAGTGGTGCACAGCCCAGAGTCCCCACGGGACTGTAACAAGCACAGGTTCTGCCTGGGTCTGCCCAGAGAGAGAAGCCTTTTGTCTTGGGAACTGGCCAAACTAGGCTTTCTTAAGCCCAGTGTAGCTTAGTAAACCCCAGCTCCAGCTTTAGCATTGTTTTTATATCCAGCCATAGGTCAAAGTGCCAATGTGCTGAGCACCTGAGACTTAATTCCCAGTTCCCTTTAAAATCAACAGATCAAATCTCTGAGCTCTCATTCAGCCCTTGCTCAGGCAAAACCCTCAAACACTGAGTCATGATCCAGTTTCACAGGCAGCCCATTAATCAGCATCTGTCCGGATCTGGCCAGTGTCAGTTACTTCCCTCATTTTAGGAGACAGTTCCTTAAACTTCTGCACATCTGGGCAGCGTCACTGCACTCTTTGGTAACTTTAACAACAGCTGAGAATATTATTCTCTCACGAGAGCCATTCATAAAGATGCACAGGCATAGAGAACAGACCTCATTACCCACATGACTGCAGGAGAGCCTTTGCAGATGCTGCTTTAGCAGCCTGAGAGCTGAAGTGTTGTGGGAATCGCGTCCTTGAGGGAATTCTGGCAAATGTCACTGTTGGGAACAGGGATGCTGTCCGTGCGATCCGTGAGGGCTGGTAAGCCTCATGGTAAGAGAGTGAACCTGCCAGTTTAATTTTAATCACTGGTACAGCCCATGGAACATTTCTTTGGTCTCTGTTCAATGGAATGGCTACAGAAACTTGGAATATTTGCCTTCTGCTGCCTCCGGGGCCTGCCCTTCAGTGTTGGGCACAGCACTGCAGTGAGATTTTGAAGCTGCAGTGATTCTGAAATCACCCAGCATTTTGCTATCGATTTTAGTGGATTTTAATCGACCAACTGACGAAAACAAACCAAAACCTGCCCTAGCCTAGATGTCTGAGTGCATTTCTGACGGTGTGACAGCCCCTTACTTGTCATTAATTGCGGTATTTTGAGTGAATGTGACTGAAGTTCTGGAGCAGTCCCTTCTGATAATTACTGCCTCCCTCCCTACAACTAGGGAAATGCACCATCCCTTCGCTATTTAGCTGGTGTGGCGGGAATGTTGGTTCCCATTCCCATTCCTATTCCCTTTCCCATTCCCTTTCCCGGGACGTTTTCCAGGCCCGGCGTTCCCGACCCCGGCCCGGAACCCACGCCACGGCCGGGCCGCGTTCCCGCCCGGAACGCTCGCGGCGGCACCGCGGCGCGGCGGAACGCGCCCGTGAGCACTTCCGGCGCCCTCCCGCCTCGCCGCCCCATGGCCGCGTCCGTGGTGAGTCCGGGCCGGGCCGGGAATGGCGGGGAAGGGCCGGGATCCGCCGCGGGGGGCGGGGGGAGCGCCGGTGGCCGCCCCAGCAGGGGGCTGCGGGTCGGAGGGCGGGCGTGGGAGCGCGGGGAGGCCGCGGGACGCGTGCCGGCCCCGTGCGGGGCGGCGGGGCCTCAGTGCGGGGGGCGGGCAGGGGCCACCCCCGCCCTGCCCTGCCCTGCCCAGGGACCCCCACAGGGCCCGAGGGCAGAGGGGAGCTCGGTGAGACATCGGCAGGGCCCGGGCAAGTTGGAAAACTGCTTGTAATTGTCAGTCTTCGAGAAGGTTGTTTTGGGTTGGTTGGATGGGTTTTCTTCAGTTATGGCTTTCCTCTTAAACGCTGGGAAGGAAGGTCTCTGAGCGAGGTGGTTGGGCATTGGGGCAGAAACCCCAGGAAACTGTGACATCTCCATCCTCGGAGATGTCCAAGCGTGGCAGGAGACAGGACACTGGGCAGTCAGATACAGCCTGAAAAGGGGGTCAGTCTTTGGGGCCAGCTCTGGTTTGAAAAGGGATTAGGACCAGAGGGTCTCCAGTAGTTTATTCCAGCCTAAACTCTTCACAGAATTTAAAAATGAGTGCTGGGTTCCGCTGTAAAAACTTGTCTGGAGTATCAAAACCAACAGAGCTCATTTCCCATTTGACTCCTGTTGCACGTATCCAACAGCTCATTGCAGTCTCCTGGTATTTCTCCAGTGCCTTCCCTCATACCCATTCCTTCTGTCTGGAGCTAAATGGGGATGTTTGGTGCTGGTAGGGAGTGTCAGTGCAGTGTCACCCCGGCCGAGGGGGCACAGCCACCTGCTCTCACTGACACCTCAGGCACAGCTCCAGTCCCTGTCCCCAGTGGCAGGTCTGACACTCCTTGTCTCCAGCGCTGAGGAGTTTATCTGGTCATTTTCTGGGCTGCAGCAAACTTTACCACTCCTTTGTCACATTTGTTCGGAATTAGCCTGTGGGTTTGGAAATTGCTGGGGAAGGTGAAGAGCAGGCTCCTGTCCTTACAGAGGCAGAGAAAAAATAGCACATAGTAACATAAGAAAGTTTGGCTTTGTTGAAGAGAGAGGGATTATTTGATAGACTGGTGGTTATTTTGCAGTATAGAGCTTTCTCTGAGTGGAAGTGTTTCCTGTGGTAATATTGGAGGAATTCATTGTAATTCTGGTGTATAGTCAGTAAAGGCTTCCAGGAAAACATAAGTAGTTAAGTTGTGTAGTACTGATCAAGTTGCAGATAGTGAGAGCACAATGCTGAAGTAGAATATTGATAAATAATAGCATTCTAAGCAAGCTATCAAAACAGAACCAAGTGGAGTTCTATAGCTGTGTGGACAGGAAATTCAGAATCTGCTTTCCAGGGTGTCCCAGTTCAGGGTCTGTAAGAGATCAAGGGCCAAACAGCTGAACAAACACAGCAAATCACCCAGTGAGATCACAGTGCAGTGATGGGACAGCAAAGGCTGTTACCTGGGGATGAATAAAAGTAGAGACATGTAGGGGAAGTGACGACATGTGAGACGTGTTTGGGTTTTACCTGTGGATATAGCACTGGTTGATACTGGAACAGACACATCCAGCATATTGGAGTTCTCTCTCTCTCTCATTACATTTGATATTTGTATATATAAAGGTGTTCTTAAAAAGTGAGACTGTGGTGGCAGTGTGGTGGAGTTCATGCTGATTCTCAGAAATGTATTGAATAAGTCTTGTCCTTAACTTTATTTCAGAACACCCATCACAGCAACAACTGTGTTCCCTGAAAACTTTGGTGTCCACTCCACCTGCAGCCAGCTGTAGCCCATTTTCCAATGTAAATATTTGCAATTTAAGTACAATAAATATATCAGCATTCAAAATGAATCCTAAAACTGTCACCTGGCTAAAAGCTGGTACTTCCTGCAAGTAGAAAAGGAGTTTAGAATAAATTTCTACATTATTTGATGTCATCTTTTGGTGAGGATGGAAAAGGCCAATCAAAGCAACTCGCAGCAGAAATTGTGTACGTGACAGGGTTGTGTAACTTAAGTAATTTAATCTGATTTCTTCCCTCCAGGATTTCAAAACCCATGTGGATCAAGCTTGTAGAGCTGCAGATGAGTTTGTCAATATTTATTATGAGACAATGGATAAGAGAAGAAGGGTATGTAGATTTTTGACAATAATTAAAATTGTCTTGTGCAGTTTTTGTTTGCTTTTCTAACTGGCATTACACAGAAAGCACCTGAATGTGGGTTACCATGTGTTGTATGGGCCAAGCTGAGTCCTCTGTGCCTCAGGCTTCCCTGCAGAGGATTTTATGTTCCTGTGCAGCCTTGCTGTAAAAAGGGCTTTTAAGACATGCCTTATACTTCTTCATGGTCCTAGTTCAGATTGGGTGCAGCTGTGTCTCATAGGTGCAGGATTTGGTCAGTACAGGGAGGCAGGTTTTGTGTGTTGTCCATTGTGTGTTTACGTATTTTTCCTAAATGTGTATTTTCATAATCACTCAGGCTTTAACCAGACTGTATTTGGACAAAGCAACATTAGTTTGGAATGGGAATGCAGTGTCTGGGCAAGAAGAACTAAATAAATTTTTTGAAATGTTGCCATCAAGTGAGTTCCAGGTTAATGTGTTGGACTGCCAGCCTGTTCACGGTAAGGTTGTGTTATAATTTATCTATTTTCAGAGGGTTTTTTAACTATTGAAAGTGAAATGCAATTATAATAGTGCTTCAATTTCCTTTGGAATGAGCTTAGAGAAAAATAACAAGGGTTGAAATGTCAAGTTGTGCATAAATAAAGCACAAATCAAAAGATGCAGCAACTCCACACTTTTCCTCATGTCTGGGAAAATATTTTAAGGACTTTTTTGTTAACATCATATTCAGAAGTGATGTATTTTCATGTATGGAACAAGTCTGGCTTACCAGGTTATGTTGTCCTTGAGAGACCTCTATGGTGGCCTCTGGTCCTGATCTGCAGTATAACATGGAACAAATCGTTATTAACCTGTGTGTACTTTGACTTCTTTACATCTAGAATAGATGTTAAGTTCTTTAGATTTCTGATTAGCAACTGCTAAAGAAAGGCTTATGTAATTGAGAAGTTAATAAATTGCTTCTTATGGACATTTTGGGAATATAAGTAAGGAAAAAGCCTGTGGTCAAGCACACTTGCTTTGCTCTGCTGTGAAAAAGATATAATGTCTAATAACAGGGGGGGAACGCATATGCAACTTGCTAAATACCTATATGTGTGTATATCTCAAGTAATGAGAGCTTATTCTAAGCAAAACCAGAGATGTTTGTCATAGTGCTCTAAAGTGAACAGCAGGAGGTGAAAATGGTAAAGGCATTGCAAAGCCGTGTTGAGCGAACCCACCGTTGTCTGTGTAGAAACGCTGCACCAAAGCTGTACTGCCCTGCTGTGTAACCAGCTGGTGTTACCCTGGCGCTGGTACAGCCACAGTTGAACGAAGCTTCTCTGTGCATTTCCTACTCCTTTACCTGCTAGTCTTTGTTTGAGTTGTTTTCTTCATCATTTTATACCTCCTTGTGAAGAACAAGCTACTCAAGGCCAGACAACAGTCCTCGTGGTGACAAGTGGGACTGTCAAATTTGATGGGGATAAGCAGCGCTACTTCAATCAGAACTTCTTGCTGACAGCACAGGCCACCCCGACCAACACCGTGTGGAAGATCGCCGGGGACTGCTTCCGCTTCCAGGACTGGGCCAGTTAGCGGGGGCTGGCGCGGGCGTGACCTCTCTCCACTGTGCAGGCAGCTGTTCCCCACGCAGGGGGCACGCGCTCTTTGTGTTGCATCTGTCCTTGTGGAAGGTCTGCAGATCTTTCGGGAATGGTTCCAGTGACCACGGCTTTAGTAGTAATTTTAAAATGGTGAGAGGTTGCTCATGTTAGTTGAATTTAGTAAAGTGCTGAAGGCAGTGAGCTGTATTCGAATCATTCCTAAAATGCCTTACATGCAGCTGTGCTGCTGCTGCTGAATGCTCAAACTCTGCTATTTAAATACAAAATTTTATCCATATACAATTCTGACCAAATGTAATTTTTTTCAACTTGAAAAGACCTGTTTTTACAGAAGCATCTTCTCTTTTTTGAAGAAGATGCTTGTGGCATGTAGATGGAATTCCGAAAGCTACCTACTCCTGGTTGTAAGAGGCTGGGAAGCATTGCAATGGTTTCTACTGTTTGTTGAAAGGAGCAAATACAGCTCCTGAGTGTGTAATCTCTCAATCCATTGGGAAGGTAATGGTACCTTCTCTGATGTGAAAGGACTAAATCTCATCAGGTTTCCTTTTGGTCTGAGCTTCCCAGACTTTGGTTGCAGTTAATTTACATGGATTCATATGTAGGGCATGCTGAATGATTCGGAGCTCCTGTGCCAACAACTCGCCACATGCACATGAAAGACTTCAAACTGATTATTTTTCTTTTGAAGTCTTACAGTGACCTAGAAATAGGTTGGTAACATGATTTCTGTTTGCTTTAACTGTTCATTTTGTTGCTATGAGGTTTGGACTATTTTTCCCATGTTAAGTTTTGAACCCTTTTTGTCTTTCAAAGAAACATTGTAGTTAAACAGTGGCACTGAAAGTGTGTATTACTGTGAAGCCTTCAATCTTTCTCTTCAGTACTGTTACTCAGAACAGGTGCTTGGATTATTTTCAGAATAGTAGCTCTGCACCACAAAAACTATCTTCCTCTCATGCAGGTTTTTACTGTATTTTTCATGTTGTTTGTAAACATGGCCTTTAATTACTGATTCTGGAGGGTTTCATGTGTCTTGCTTTAAGTGTGCAGTTTAAAGCTTTCAGCTGCTTTAAAATAGTTTTCAAGTCTGCAGGTTAAGAGTGTCTGTCTTAACTTGGGAACTTAAGAGTAAGTCCGAGTATCAGCAGATTTGTTTCAAACTGGTCCATTTCTATTTTAAGCTTATTAAAAAAAAAAAAAAAACCACAAGGAAAACCAAACCAAACCACCCCAAAATGTAGCTGTGTCTGTGAGCACTTGCTTGTAACTGAAAATACAGGAGGGGAGCTTGTAACTCATCACAACCCATGTTTCAATGACAACAGCAGTCTGAAAGCAGTTACAGCTGCAGCTCACTGGTTCTATGGCTTAAATTGAGAAAACTGTGAAAATGAGCAATATCTCACTTGTGTAAGACATCTTAAAGGATCTGTAGTTTGTGATGTAATCCCACAAATAATGGAATGTTTAGGTGAAATGGGGGCTTTTTTTCTTTTTCAGGCCCTCTAGTCTTTACACCAGTAAGTTAGAATTAGTAACTCGTGTCTGTTCAGAGGCTGTTTATGGTCAGAATTATTGTGTACCTATTTTTCAGGCTAAAGAATTTGAATTCCTGCAGAACAGTGCAGGAACAGAATTTTTGAAAACTGTAAATATTGTAAATACATTGTTATTTCTGTATGTAGTGAAGAAAGGATCACTCTATTTAATTACTGTTTGTTCTTAAGAGAATATGCGATGTTCATATATTTGTATTTCCTATACAAGTTTGAAAAGGAAACGTAACCCTAAACATGCCTGTAACTGGTACAGCACTGTTGAATTGTGACACTGCTGTGGTGTACTCTACTGGCTGTTTAATTTGCTGTTGATTGTGTAAGTGGTGTTACAGATCTGCTTTGCAAACACAAAACAGGTTTTGCCTTTTAAAATGTAGTAATGGGTGCAACTGTAGCATTGGCTTGTTGGACTTTGAAGGCGGTTACCAGAACACACACTTATATCAGTACCTGATAAGCTTGTCCTGTGAATAAATACTTTTTTGAGTATTTTTATCCAAGTTTGAATTTGTATAGTAATTTTTAAGCTTTTTCTAGGCAGACTGGGAGATGTAGAATATATGAGGCAATGTTTCAACCAGATGTTATTCTCATTTATTATTTTCATGCTACTCAAATGCAAACTGCTTTTAAGTCTGACTCCTGCAGTTAATACTAAAAAACTGACCAAACAAAAAAAACCACCACTACCTGGAACATGATGTAGGAAGGTAACTAACTGGCCTAGCTGGACAAACCCAATTTAAACTCTTACTTAGTAAGATCTGTGGTCAGAATGGGACTTGGTATGCATACCCAGGGATAAATTTATTGGAATACAATTGCTTCAGGCTAAGGAGAAGTGCCAGTTACTCCTGCCTATTTCCATCCTCTTCAATGAGGATCACTTGGGGTGATTCAGTACTACCATAATCAGCTCTTGCTCTTTTTAACTGAAAATGCTGGTTTGCAAAAATTATACTAAGTGACAATGGAGCTATTACAGTCAGTTGGTGGCTTTACAACTGAGTAACTAATGGCACAAACAAAAAATCTCTTTCGTGCTAATTCTGGGCTGCTTGTTAAAACTTATGTGCTGAAATTAGCAGAAGAGAACACAAAAATTCTTTTATCTTACTCAGTACAAAATCATACAGCTGCTTTAGTGTTCTCCATTGCTGACTCTGCTGCAATACCCAAAATTTACAATGAGCATCTATAAAATGAGTATGTTTATGCTCCAAACTCTGGAATTCATGCTCCCATTTTTTTTGTTTGACATCAAGTTACTCATGTACAAGTGGTCAATGAATCAAAGCCAGCTGAAGAGCCAAGCACTTCCACATACAAAACTGTGGCAACTGAAGACTTGATGGGGTTTTTTGTGTATGTTCCCTGTATTGTTTTTATCAGCCATTGCTTTTATGTTGCTTTGTTCTTTGGTATACCACAGTTAAATTGATTTGAAATACTTGTGCTGTTCCTTGGAATGGAGAAGAAGGATTTGTTCTAAGGGTATGAATAGTTTGTTCTGATGGTTCTGATACGCCTACACTTCCTTATGCTAACTGGAGAAAAGCACATTATAAAGAAATGCTGTTTTACCAGTAAAATAACTTTCCACACTTGAATATATTTTGTAAGTTTTTCAAATTGTTCAAGACCTCTTGTAAGATTAATTTAAAAAAACTAAAAAAAAAAAAAAAAAACCAAAAAAACCCCCCACCTACCTGATACTCTTTTTTTTTATTATTATTATTAGAAGTTTTCATAGCTTGTTCTTGTGATATTAAAAATGCAAGAAATAATTTGTGGCTTCCTTATCTTTACTACTTGTGTTGTAGGTTCTGATTGTTGCCGTGTGGTGCTGGGGCACTGCAGAATAGGCTGGCTGTGAGCTGTGAGCCCTGTCAGGGAAAAACTGTGTCTGGAGTAATAACCCTGTAGCAAATGCCTCACCAGAGCACTTTCAGACAGTAAATGGTGCTGAGCTGCCTAAAGTAACTGTCTCAAGTTGACTTTTGCCTCTAAAATTTACTGAAGTTTAGCCTGCTGTCCAACACATACCTGGATGAAGTCAAACAAAATTCGAGCCAGATCATTGGTTGTAAATATATTCACTGAGAACATATTGGGCCTCTGCTGTTTCTCTGCTAAGAAGAAATGAAACACTCAAATAAGGAATGCTTCTTGAGATAACTGTGGTGATTTAACATCAAATTACTGATGAACACTTGCTCAGTGTAGACAGCAGCTTTCAGTGCTTATGCTGAAAAGATGAAGACCCTAATGCAAGGTCAAGAGTTTTGTGGAAACTGAGATTGTTCTATAAACATACTCTGGAAAAAATGCCAGATATTTTGGGAAGTTCTTGGTTTGAAGGTGTAGATTTCTGTGAGGCTTTGCGAGTAGTCACTCTTGGTAATAATCCTGAGCAAGGCTCTAACAGCTGCTGCAGTGTAAAGGTTTAGGAGTGCTGGGAAAAAGAAATCAGAACATGTTTTTGGAGGTATGTTGAAACTGAATGCAGAAATTCTCTTTCAAAATTCCCCCTGAGCTGAAGAAGAGTTAAGTCTTTCTAGAAAAGCAAGCTTTTCTTTTTTGTTCCTAATTGAGAAGAGGTAGGACACTGATAGCCGGGCTCATTCCTTCAGAAGGTTGGGTTTAACAATATAAATAAATCTCGCATTAGCCTTTGTGTCCAGTGACTGAACAGACTAGAGAGACTAATGGCCATTTTGCCCTGCCTTGGTAATACAGATGCCTTAGAATATACTATTGATGGAAAAAATGTTGAATTCCAGTGGCTAATTTTTGTCTCCTTGCAACCAGTTTCAGTCCCTCCGGGTTTGCATCTTCATGTTTTTCAAGATTTTCAACCATTACACAATGTACTGGACTTATTAAAACAAACAAAACGAAATGAATGTTGCTGCTGGGCTTAATACTAATTTATCAAGGTCTCTGTATGCCACAATATGAACTCTTGCGTGTTTCAAGTACTTGAGTGTGTGCTAATGCACGATGGTGTTATCATCTTTCAACATCTGGTTGAACTGTAAGTGTAAGAACAGATGGACTGATGTAAATCACAAACTACTGCAGTTCACCGAGACCTTGTGATTCTTTCAGGTGTTGAAAGGCACAGATAGAACAGCAGATAATTAGATGTTTAGTTAAGTTAACTTGGCAGGAGGCCTTGTGCTTTCCTTCTTTTTGAACTGTGTCAT
The DNA here is from genome assembly GCA_035583155.1 of Acropternis orthonyx. Taxonomy (NCBI): domain Eukaryota; kingdom Metazoa; phylum Chordata; class Aves; order Passeriformes; family Rhinocryptidae; genus Acropternis; species Acropternis orthonyx. The sequence goes on from JAWWEU010000138.1 coordinate 12,486,290, forward strand.
GCAGGGCAAAATTTTTCGCATACAGCTACTGATGCAATGTTAGCATATAGTACTTTTGCATATTCCTCCACTGAAATTGTGTCTGGAACTTGAGTTTTTTCCCTGCCCCAATTATTTCAATTATTAAAATATCTGGGTATTCACAAGACACTGATATCTTAGGATACTTTATAATTTGGTTCTGTGCATATTGCAGTGGCAAAGTTGACTTGGTAACTGCCAGTCCTCTCAAGGATTTTTTTTTAACTCATCACTTCAGTTGTTCAGTTTACAATGATTCCCCACAAAGCTGCAGTAGAGACAACAAGATGCAGTAGTTGCCAAGTACAAGATGACTGTTCCTGTGTTGGACAAAATATTCATGAGTGTTAGGAAATTTAAGTCTATAACAAAAATCTCTTCTTTGAAGTTGATGTCAAAGCTTCTTTTTCCTTCAGTGTGGTTTGTATAAAATCCAAATAATAATTTGTATTGTGTAGTGCAGCGTTCCTACTGACAGCACTTGTTCCTCAGAATTGTTCATTAATCTTTATCTGAGAAAACCTCACCCCAAACCCAAACCAAGGAAGCACAGACTATGGACATGGCTAGAACCTCTTAAACAACCTCTACCTGCCCAGCTTTTACTGTAGAAAGCATATGCTGTAGGTTTAATCTTAAGGTTTAACTTGCACAAAGATATTCTTGGAATCACGTGTCTTTGTGTGGAGAAGGATGTTTTTGATGGCTTTAGAAGTTGCTGTGCATTGGCAAAGCCACAGTACTGGTGTTCCTCATGGGAACAACTTCCAATTTCTAAGCTCTGTTGCAATAAATGCTCCCATCTAAGCCAAAACCATCTTGCTTTAACAGAACAAGACCTGACCCTTCCAATCCATGGCACAGCTGTCAGTGCTGCAGAGTGGCAGAAGGGAGCATCCTACAGCAGTAATGGACTTGCTTTTAATTCTGTGAAACACTGCTGGCACCAATAGCATTGTGGCCAGATAACAAGGTGGAATACAGATTTTAAAGAAAAAGATGTAAAACTAAGATCTAAAGATGATTGATGAGAGAGGTCTCTGTACATACGTAATCACAGAATGGCTTGGCTTGAAAGGTACTGTAAAGATTATCTAGTTCCAGCCCCTGCCCTGGGCAGGGATGGGGCATCCACAACCTGTTCAGTGCCTCACCACCCTCATAGTTAAGAATTTCTTCTTAAAAGCAAATCTGAATCGCTCAATCTAATCTTAGTTTAAAACCGTTCCCCTTTGTCCCATCACTACCAGCCCTTATAAAAACTCACTCCCCCTCCTTTTCACAGGCCCCCTCTATGTACTCAAAGGCCGCAGTACGTGATGCAGGCGTTTATTGTAGAAAAGCAACACAAAGGACTCCGCAGAGCTGCGGGACGGCTCTCCCCGCAGGACCCGCCGCCGCACAGGAGCGATGTGCCTCCCCCGCCGCGGTGCCTGTCCCCGCTCCGGCCGGCCCGGCGCTCTCACGGCCGCCGCCCCCCGGGGCCGCCGCCGCCCCAGTCCCGCTCGATGTACAGGTGGTAGGGGTCGTGCTTGGACTCCAGCTTCCGCGAGCGGGTGTACGCCAGGATCAGCCCCCCGGCCAGGCAGCCGTAGAAGATCATGATGAGCAGGATGTACAGCGAGCCGTCGGCGCCGGGGCCCGGCGGGGCCGCGCTGGAGTTGCCGGCGGGGCTCGGCCCCCGCAGCCCCCGCAGCCCCCGCAGCTCCCGCAGCACCGCGCCCAGCAGCGCCGGCAGCCGCCCCGCAGCGCTGCAGTTCATCGCGGCTCCGCGCCCCGGCGGGCGGCGCCGCCCGCACACCGCCCGCTCGGCCCCCTCCCCGGGGAAGGGGGAGCTCCGCGGCCCGCCGAGACAGAGGGCACGGACCGCCCGACGGGCTCGCTGAGTTACAGGTGCCGGAGCTGTCTGCCGAAATAAGGGCGGGAAGGAGCTGGTTCTAGGCATGGAATCACAGAGTGGTGCGGGTTGGAAGGTATCTTAAAGATCATCCAGGTCAAACCCCCTGCCGTGAGCAGAGACACCTTCCAGCTAGTTCGCGTTCCTCAGAGCCTCATCCAGCCCGGCCTTAGGCGCTTCCAGGGATGGAGCAGCCACAGCTTCTCCGGGCAGCCTGAGCCAGGGCCTGCCCACCTTCAAAGTAAGGAATTTCTTCCTAATTCCTAATCCCAATCTCTCTTGCACAGGGGCCGTCACCCAGCGCCCTGCTGAGAGCACTCAATAGCAAAGACCCTGGGCAGGCTCCCAGAGCAGGTTTGCTTTTGAAAGGCACGGGGCAGAGAAAAGCATGGAAGTGTCAGAGGGAAATGGAGGGGGGGGATGCAGGAGCTTGAGCAGCAGCAGCTGTGATGGTCAGACACCCAGCTGCAGAATTAATGGAAGTCATTAAAACAAGTGGCAATCAGCTAAAGCGCAGAAAGGCCTGGGCAGCCCTGAGTGTGAGCAGTGTGGGCGCTGGGTGGTTCCCAGTCTGGCCGTGCTGAAGAGGGTCCTGAGGCTGCGACAGACAGGTGAGTTTTCTTCGTTTTTTTCCCGCTTCCAAAACTCTGTGCACAAAGTTATGTTTCTTTTTGAAGTTCTGTGAATGCTTTGAGGGCTTCAGATTTTTCCCTGCTCCCAGGTTGTTTATCTGGTAACTCTAAATTCAGTTGTCATGGGTATAGGTGAACAGGGCAGCTGCACATGTTAGAGATTCACAATCTTGCCAGCATTTAGAGTAGTTTTTACCTTTTCAACAACAGATAATTTTTACTACAGTTAGAATGGCTAAATTTCCATTTAGAATCTCAAGAGAGCCAAACCCCAGAGTCTGATGGTATTTCTTCACAGTGCTAGGTTTCAGTTTGCTTTTTCACAAATCTTTTTGTTGGTGGGAACAATTTTCTCAGCATCATTCCTCTGAAAGTAAGGGCTCTGCTGGCCAGTCAGTGTAGGGGGGGCTGTATGTAGGTTAAAACTGACCCAGACTGACTTGTTAGAAATTCAGCTTGGGCTGTGCTGTAGTGTTTGCTTGCAGAGCTCCTGGAGAAGTCACTGTCACCACCTGTGTGTTTCTCCTCCTGACAGCAATATCATTCTTGTGCTACTGTGAATGTTCAGAGCCAAGATTCAGGTTTTAAGAATAAGAAGGCCAAAAAAAAAAAAAAAAAATGAAGTCCCAGGGTGAGAGTTGCATTATTACATATAAAAGGGCCCTGTGTTCTGGGATGTGGTGAAGTTACTGTCATAAACTGTATAGGGAGATGGGACAGGTGTTGCATTTTGAAGGTGGGTACAGAGGGGTCCTGGTTTAATGACCCTGATTACATTTCATAGAAATCGGCTCACTGGGAGAGACTGTGTTTGTTTCAGCTTAAAAGGCAGAAAGTAGGGCAGGCAGCTCTGCAGAACAGCGATCCATTCTTTGTGTTCACGCCCTGGGAGAGCACGTAAGTAACAGGCTGATCTATATCCACCAGGAAAGCTTTAGGTTAGTTGTTTAAAACAAATAAAAACCCCCGGAAACACCTCCCAGGGCTGGGACTTTTGTTAAGTGCTGGAACAACATACGGACTCGCACAGACCTGTTAGAAGTAGTCCAGTGCTGTTCAAATCCAAGTGCTAATAGTCCTTATCTGTGTCTTAAAAAACTAAAACCTCTATGATACAAGGTCATGTCTTGAAGGGTATTCCTGCTCAGGGCTGGATGTTCAGAAGTAATGCAGATAAATGTGGTGGGCAAACTTCTGTAATAGGAGCCATGTGAGGGTAAATGCAGAATAAGCACATGTAGCAAATGCATCGTGATCTCTGGCATCTCTTAAGTGTTCACCATTAAATTAACCAGGTTATTGGTGTTTCAGAAAGGGAGAATGAGGGGAAAATGCAGCAGCTCATGGAGTGGTTTTGGTTGTGGGGTTCTTTTTGGTTTTGGTGTGGGATTTAAGTTATTTTTTTGCTTTTAAAGCACAGGTGAGGACTGTGAGGATCAGGCACTGTGCGCAGAGCTCTAAGTTAATTAGCACTGGTCTCATGTCAAGACTACACGCTTCCACCTAAAGCCAGTTTTGGACAAATTCCCTGTGATAATCAGCTTCATTAAAACTATGTCAATATAGAATGGATTTGTTTTCTGCAAAATATGTCTTTCCCCAGTAAAGCTGTACCAAGATTCCACCTATTAGAGCTCCCAGTAGCAAAGCAATAAACATCATCCCATTTCTGTCAGAACTCACTCAAATTATGTGAAAATGACAGACCAAGTACAAATGTCTATTGAGTAGAGTCAGCCCTGTTACTCTGTTGCTGGTGCAATCCTATCGTATTAAAAAGCAATCACTAATCTACTTTGCAGCAGCACTGAGTTAACTGGAAATGTGGGGCTTTGGGATTTTTTAATTAATCCAGCAAGTTCAGAGAGTTTTACTCTGTGCATTGTTCACAATTCCACATAAGCAGTGACGGCAAGTTTTACTGATTGCATTTTGTACATCACCTTGCATCTTAGGCAAAAGCAACACCAGGTTTGTTATTTTTTAAGCTTCTAAGCGTGTAAATTTCAGCTTCCAAAAGGGAAATTGATACACTCTCATGTAAATAGAGCCATTGGGCAGGCTCAGTAAAAGAAAAAACAAACAAACAAAAGCAAACCAAAACCCCACAAACAAACCCCAAAACAAACAGAGCCAAGAAACAAAAACCCCAACACACCAAAACCAAACGTGTAAGGAGAATTTATTTCTTGTTTTCCATGTAATTGCGTAACATCACTAATTTATCATTAGAATACAACACATTTATTTGAAACTATAGTTCTGGGATGTGGTAGTTTTGGGAGAGGCAAGAGGTTTGACTGAAAATGAGTGACCCCCCGTTCTCCTGTTGTGTTGCTTTTATACTCTGGCAGTTCAGCACTGGTGCAGCTGGCAGAGCTCTGCATCATGTTGTGCTCCACGTGTTACCGTGGGCATCCACTTGCACTGGGTGGTTACACACCACCTCACCTGCTCCCGAGGGAAGAATAACCTGTTACTGTCTGTGTCCAGGCTTGTTTCCCCTTGCAAGCCATTTCATGACACCTGTTACAGCAGCATCACAGCTGTGTTATGTACAGGGACCGGTCTCCCCTGCCAGCCCCCTCCCAAAGCTGTTCCTCAAAGGCCTTTGTTTAACCTTCAGTGACTCTGAGGCTCTGAAGACTTTTCAGTGGCAGAGAACTTGGACATCCAGGTTCAGTATTTAGAGAGGAATTGTTTTAAAGTCCTGTGTTTCTTTTAAAATGTCAAATCATAAATGTGACTGTGTAAACTTACGCCATTCCCCCTCTTTCTGTGGCAGTGGAAAGGCTCTTTGTGCGTTTCTTAGGGTCACCTTGCATGGAGTTGAAGGTTAATCATCTCTTGTCATGTGCTGTTCCTCTTCAGCTATAAACTTCCTTCACAGATGAAGCCTTTTAGCCCCACTGTTATGGTAGTTACACTCCCTCTTTCTGTAGATACCCCATGTTTTCTGAGGCAGGAGGCCTAAATATAATCTTGTGGGATGTGCCCAAACTGGATTTTGTTTCTCTTTAGACTTGTTTCTCAGACTTAGGAGGATAATTTTAAATTCTGAACCTGCTTTCTGAAGAACTTGCAGCTACCTTTGAGCACTCTGGAACCTTCACATGTCATACATGAGCCTCTCCCTCACACTTCAGTCCCATGTTGTATGTCCTTTCAGCCCAGCACAGGATACAGCATCTGTTAACTATCACATCATGGACTTCAAGCAAATTACTATCACTTCATCATTTTTAATGGCAAGAATTACACATTCTTGCTCATCCTCTGTTTCTTCTCCACAAGCTGTGTCACAAAATGGATTTAGAATCATTAAAATGAAGGATAAAGTTCTTTCCAAACTGCAGGTTATTTTATTTGCAAGTAACCCCCGTATTTGATTGAGGGCAGCCTGATGTAAACCTTCCCATTCTCCAAAAGGCCTGAAGAGCTGATGGTGTATCAAGTTGTTGTTTGCAGCACATCCACATTAAGTTAATTCCTTAAAAAGAAAAAACTAGGCCCAGTGGAGGCTTTGTTTTTAATATCTGTAGCATGTACTCATTGCAGCTTCTTTTGGGAAGTCCTTCTAAGGTAGGCTCAGTTTCAGACAGAACGTGAGGCACAGAACAGTAACTGAGACAACTTGTGCAATATATATAAGATCTTCCAGAACACAAACTTTTGAACCACTTAACTTGTATTCCACTTTTGAAATGTTAACATTGTGTATGTATATAGTTATTTTTTTCTGAAAATAGCAGTCCTCAGTCAACCAAGACACAGAAGATAAAATACATTTAATATAAATACATTCATGGCTTAAAAAAAAAAAAGTCTTACAGCTGCTGACAGACTCAAGTGCAAGTATCTTTCTTATATGTACTTCACTTTTGTGATGCTAACAGGCTGACTAAATGCTATTTATTAGTGACCATTTTTTAACATGGAAAACTTGGTAGCCTGGCTCCAGGGTCGAGTAATTTTAAAAGTTGCTACTTTTCCAGTTGTCATAAACCAACTGTATGTGTCTTTAAAAACAATTTTTTTTTTAGAAAAGCTATTTCCTTGTTCCTTTTAGTGACTCTTGTAGTTCCATGCACAGCTAGAAACAGCTTTATATACCAGATTTTCTTTTTCTCTTTCCCCTTGAGCTGGCAGTGTTCTGGTCTAGGCAGAGAAAGTTATGCATGGTTAAGTTTCAAGTTGGTCCCCAGGAGAAGGGATTATTTAGTTGAAGAATATATAGCAATGATTTATTTATGCCAAAGTCTATTTTTACTGGAGAAAAGAAAAATGCACATACATGCAATGGAAGAAAAACTTGCCCTGAAATCGCAAGCTCGTGTGTACAAGAAGCGTTGTACAAAATCTTTTACTTTCTGTACAGTGACAATACCAAATAGTTTTTCTTTTTAACCATCATATACACAACACAAATATTATGAATAGAAATCTATATATACTTTCAAATGAATTTGTACTATGTAGCAGTTGAGGGCCACAGCTGTACAAAATGTGAGCAACGTACATAAAACGATTACAAAAGTGCAAAGTAGAAGAGTATCAAGAGCCTCCACTTTTTACAGCACTTATGGTTCAAGTGTGAAGAGCTGGCAGGGATGTAGGAGCTCAGTTACAATTCAAAAGACGACACAGTACAGGATTCGGCACAAAAAATTACGAAGTATTATTAAATTCCCACTCTTTCACATCTATGACTTCCAGTTAATAAGAGAACATTTTTATAATGAATTTCTGTAAAGAGTGATTTGTCCCTTTTTACAAGTTCTATAAAGCAAAAGTTGCCTGGCCACAAACTACTCTTCTGTAAGTAAAACAACACTAGACAGGGAAACTACTGTTTGTTTCTGGTTATGCTTACCACAGTTAAAAGGTGAATGGAAATACCTTTCCATAAAAGCAAATACAGACCTTTAAGGCCTGATCCTCTAAATTCTGTACAGGTAACCTGGACCATTATCCATGTGTATGGGAAGGTCTAGAGGATCAGTGCCTTGGAAACAAAACCACCAACCAGCTCTCAATAAAACCCACCAAAACTCAGCTCTGAGTTTCGTGTCTGTTCAGAGATCACTGCCCTCAGTTTCACTGCTGTTTGCCCGGCGAGATGCAAGTTTTGCATGCAGGTACTGATTTCCCATCAGTACCCTCTGTAGCAGCACAAGTCTTTGTTTTCTTCTACACTGTGTCCCTGTGGAAGGCTCTGCTTGAATTAAAATACAGTGGCAAGTAAAATCTGTTGGATGAGCTGGAAGTTGAAATAGTTAATTTGATGCTCTTGAATGAAATTTCATTTATCTTGTTTTTAGAAATCTTTTCAGTTCACCTTTATTTCAGTAAGTGTCCTTTATATGCTTTTGTAGGCACTGTAAATAACCAAGATTCTGGTGTGCAGAAGAATCTATCCATTCTCAAGCAGTGTGTTATTAATGACCTCTAGCAAGTTCTTGACTAATATTGTTGTCTTGTTTTTAAATGGAGAAGAGTAGACATTAGATACTCCTTTTTCCTCTTTCACTAAGTGTCTTATTAGGACAGAAGAATCACCACAATCACATTATTTTTAACTCTTTGAAACACAGACCATACTTCAGCATGAATTAAACAGAAGTTGCAAACAGTCTGAATATGCTAGAGAAACAATAATAATAAAATTACCTGGTCATACTGCTTCACATAATGATGTCTGTCTCGAAACTGGGGATTAGCACATGAAACTCTATGAAGACCATCAGTGTCTAATGTGCTAATAATTAGGAATTTGGAGCCTACGATATTCTGTTTTACTCGATAGAGATTACAGAAAGTCATCCATTTGGTGTGTTTTTTGAATGTGTGGTATCTACAGACATCCAGAACTGAGGCATGAGAAGAACCATCTGCACAACTGTCTGGTCACCAGAGCTGGGTTATTTGCCTCCATACATTCTTTCAATGTCATTGAGGTAATGGTTTTTCAGTTCTTTCCTTTTCAGCTTGAAAGCGTCTGTTACCAGCCCAGTCTCTGGGGTCCAGGGTTCGGGGCTTAGCCGTACTTTGATGGGGATTTCAAACCTTTCTAATTTCACTGCAGGGACAAGAAAAGAGAAAGGCATGACTGCGATTACAAAGCCAAATGAAATACTAATTTGTGCTAACTAAAAATTTAAGGTGTGAACACCCTTGTAGCTTGTATAATATGGTGTCCTACTTAATGAAGTAACCTTACAGAAGGGTCACAGGCCTCTGCACCAATGCTGAGTGCTGGTCATTGTGCAAATATTCCAATAACACACTGTATTGTAGCTTGCACTGGCTGTGACAGTGCAAAGGCTAAAGCTTGAAACAAATGCCTGTGTAGCCTGAAGCTCTGAGATTACTGCCACAAGAGGATAACTAGAAATCTAGAGTTGTATCTTTGTTACAGCAATGTAGTAAGAACTAGGTTAACTCAGACTAGTTGGATGTGCTTCATATTTAAATTAGAATGAAGCACTTCTGTATTTGCCATGGTTGAATGTTTCTTTCCCAAACTCCTCCTTCCTAAGAGTTTATTTAGAGTTCAAAACAAAGGGACTTCTCTGTATTTCTGTTACATTAGCCACTTATTTTCCCTTGAGCTGGAAGCAGTGGCTTGGCATGTGCATAGTCTCACTGCAACCAAAGCTGCTTCTCTCTCTCTCCCAGCAACAGGCCAGAGAGGGGAGCAAGGGAGGAGGCAGGTAGCTGCTTCAGGGGAAGGGCAGGAGCAGCAGAAGAGCACAGGGAGCTGCTCTGTGTGCACGGTACTTAACAGAGTTGGATATCAGCTCCTGCTTGTAGGCAGGGAATGCGATCCTACAGACATGGACTTGTAGCTGAATTTCCAGCACAGCCTCCGGGGGGCAGCAGATGCGGGACCAGGAGCGTTTCTGCCTCTAACTTCAGCTGGGATCAACGCACCGCTGCTGCTCACTCAGATATGCACCTACTCACGATGATCGTGCGTTATGTTCCACTAAGAATGAGAACGATCTCTTTAAAATAGTTTTGGGGAAAAGATTCACATAAATTAGTTGTATCTCAATAGTAGATTACTGTCTACAAGGTATAAACAACGTGTAAGCAAAGGGTTTGAGAACACAAAGCTAATAAAGATAGTAATTTGCCTAGTTTGTGGCAGAAAAATATGAATTAAAATGTTTAAACCCAGGCCTGAGATCTACAGATCAATTTATTTTTTTTAAACAAGAGACTTAAGAGCACTGGTCCTTGTGGTTTTCTCATTTCAAAAGGCAGATTCTCCTCTGTACAGATTGAGAGGCAGTACTTGGCCTGTGCTTAAATCCAGCTTTTACTGTTTCCTTCCATGAGGTGCCAAATGCTTCATAAACTTTCTTCCCCAGTTGGTTTGTTCATTTCTTTGGCCCCTTAAAGGATTTCTAAGATATATTTGGATCAGTCAGTACCACAGCAAGAAAATATCAGGCTTCACGACCACAAGGGTTGTGGTTGGTCAAAGCTGTAGGGAACAAAGTAGTACAGGGGGAAAAAGCTTTGAAATCTCTTGCTTAACCAGTTTGCTTACCAGCAAATGTCTTGTACCTTTTCTTCCAAATTAACAGCTATTTTTGGACCTTATTTTAACTGTATTAGGCCAACAACCTGTCTCTAGAACTGTTGGAAAAAAATCTTCAGATATTTTTTAAAAGTACAAAATAAAAAGGCAATTAATAGGACCAAAAAGTATGTAAATTCCTGGGATGATAACAGGCACAATTTCATGTGGTCTTTGCCTCCCATTAAACAATTACTTTTTGGCAGATAAACTGGAAGAGGGAGGAGGCGCTAGCAAGGAAACTCAGTTTTTGCTGGATAAGCCCCCCGAGATTGGCCAGCACCACAGGCACTGTTACTTACTCTTGTTTGCCACTTCTTTAATCTCTTGCAGTATTTCTGCTTCCATTGTAGGATTGTTACAAATATCCACCCATGTTCCACTGATGCCTTTCTGCTCAGCCAATGCCATCAGCCTCTTCTGATTAGGAACCACGAAACTGATCACATAAGACTGGTCACTACCCAGCATGGCAGGGGAGGGAAGGAAGGAAAAAAGACCCAGTCAAGACTTCCATTTCAGGACATAAATTACCTGATGTTAGATCCACAGATGCCCAGGGCTTTCTGAACTGTAGTTATTCCCCCATACAGAATCCTCCTTGCATGCCTTCACAACTCATGGTTTATCAGGAAGATATTCTAAACTGGTTTGATCAGAATGGGGCTTTGTGCATTTCACACATGCACATCTCAGTTCAGCTTCCCACCTAAACCTGGTTTTGAGCCAAGTTCTCTGCAGTTCCCCCTCGTGTAGTGTGTTTAACTGGGGGGAGGGAGAGGAGAGACCAGGATCATTTCCAGAACTCACTGAAGGCTTTGGATTAGGTGCATCAAAGTGTCCAGGTTAACTTTTCACTGGTATTCTGACAGAAGGCCCAAACACATGCTAAATATAATGATACCTGTTTAGGGAAGGGCTGGGATGGAACTGGAGTGTATCTGGATAGGTGAAAAGCCAAAAGAAAAACTGGTCATTTCTTCAGCTTTTAGGGAATGTGGGAACCTGTGCTCCTTCAGATACTGTTTGTAACTTACATTCTGGTGGAGGGGGGTTGTTCAATGGAAACCATAGAAAACTACAGCATAGCAGTGGAGAAGTGGATCAGAGCTTGTATTTCATGCTCACTCTAAATGGAGTTTCTAAATTAATACCACTCTTACCTTTTGGCATAAGCACAGATATTGTCAATCAATGAACAGTTCTTCAGTGCTGCCTCTACTTTGCCCAGAGATACGTATTCTCCTGCTTGTAGTTTTACCAAGTCTTTCTTCCGATCTAGGAGTCAAGGAAAAGAGAAAAGCTTGTTTCATTTAAACTTTTGCATCTCCACAGACTCATTTCCAAAGCCACTATATATGGATTTTGTGCAATGCTATGTCAGATTCTTAATAAACATTAAAGCACATTGCTAGAATTTTAGCCAACTTTATAGAAATTTCTGTTAAAAAGTTCATATAGCACAGTTTTTGTCACACAGCTTGTAAGAAAGTGATGAGGACTCTCCTTTTAAAGATTGGTAATTAAAACAGAAGTTAATCTTACATTTATTAGTCCATGTGCTAAATCTAGACAGTGATGTCACAGAAAATGGCATCACTTCCATTATGACATTACTACAGCTGTGAGGACTTTTTGAAAGGTGTTTTACACTGTGATTCTGCAAGCAAATAACCTTAAGTAGGTTAGTCCTGGCAAAGCAACAGCATTAACAGCATGCTTATAATAATGTTTAGTCCGTATCTTGTACTTTATTAAGGTATCAAAAACTGAGGCCCACCTATGATCTGCAGACACCCATCGGGATGAAATTCCCCTATATCTCCTGTACAGAACCATCTCTGACCGTTCTCATCAATGGAAAACTCTTCCGTTGTCTTCTCTTCATTTTTAAAATATCCCATTGAGACATTAGGTCCACCAATTACAATTTCTCCTCTAGGATTAGGCTTGTCTTTATTAGTATAGCCCCCTGAAAACAACAGTCCCACACAATTATTTTAACACATATATCCTGCTGCCAAGAAAGTACTTTGAAACCAGATTGAAGTTAAAGCACAGTAATTGATGATGACTGTTCAGATACTTCATATGCAAACCTAGCTAAGCACATAGGCAAAGAAATTTAGCTGGGCAGGGCTAAATTGGTTACTCTGAAATCAAAACAATTAATGCTCTCACCTTCTTGCCAGTCTCTCAGTTTTATTTCACAGCAAATAAGAGGAGCTCCAACTCTGCCAGTGCTGTAATCAGCAACTTTGGGAGAGAATAGCAAAAAACAGAAAGCTTGTTTTGTTATTTGAAATATAAATAGGTCATAGGTTATCTCAAGTCACTTTACTTGCAGTTAAGAACTACAGCTATTTGGACTTTACAAAAAACTCCCAAACCCTCATGCATATCCATATCTTAAATTATGTATTTCCAGAAGTGTTTTAACTACCTTCTGTAATGGTTCCAGCTCCACAAGTTTCTGTTAATCCATAGCCTTGACCAACAGGACAGCAAAAACAGATGTTCATGAATCGCTGTGTTTGAGGTGAGAGTGGTGCTCCTCCAGAGAGCATCATACGAACATTCCCTCCCAGCAGGGCCTTTACTTTTTTAAACAATAAACTTGAAAGGAGGAAAGAAGCATTAAAATTATTCACTCAGCTCACTTTTATAAACCTTCCTTCCTTCCTATCTGGAACGCCTTAAAAATTAACTTATTCACATCTAATGGACAGCAGGGCTAATCCAAACCAGTTACCTCTTGTGTAACACTTGAAGAGGCAGAATTCCTGTAGCTTAACTGAACAAACATTCTGATTTTATTACTAAGAAAATGCAATCCAATGAAAACTAACTGGTCAGCTGTTTGGAAGATTAGTCATTCCTACCGTGAAATATCTTATCTGTTTCCAGTAAGAACTTGAATTACTGCATTTGGTCATTAGATGATATCTGCATGTTGGATAGGAACTGTCTGATAGCTCAGATGATCATTCTTTGAGACTTGTCTTAACAGATCCCAAGGCAAAGGGTACACATGGACTCTACTTACATGTTACACAGAGGTGCATCATATCCCCTCTTGATCTGTTCCAATTTGTAGTCATAGCCTATCTTGAATAGAGTTCTCTGAATATAGTTCATCTCTTGAACTTTACTCATAACATTTTTATAAATTCTGTCCATTATTTCCTATGAAATGTTAAAAAAAGCAAGGAAAATTACCCCATGGAGTAGACTAGCATGTGTAAATTAAAGTCCATGTTATAAATAAGCCCCCATATTATTCTTTCTCTGAAATGGACAGTAAGAGTGGAAATGTTTGTACCATTGGTTAGGGGTAGTGCTTAAGTGCAATCTGTAATCATTTAGTCGATTTGTAGACCGTAATAGCTTGGTGCTATTTACACCTTAACCTGTACTTAAACTGTGACAAACTGGTCTAGAAAATTTTAAATTCAAGTTTAGGTAAATCTCTTTGCTAAAGGCTGTTATATTCCATGCAAGATGTATCATGCTTAGGAGTCCCAACGCTGTACTTTATCCATGGCAATTGGAAAGTGCAAGGGAATGAATTAGGATATTTCATTTCACCATTTCCTTTTCCAAGAGAGTTTTTCAACTTTCAAAGCAATGTGGTTGCAGTAATTCCAGTTATCTGACAAAAATCCACCACAGTTCTAATACAGATGAGAGATTAATTTCCTTAAAATAACAACCCTATGATCACTAAAGTACACAGAACATAAAATAGTGTTCAGACTGGTGAAGTATTTAATAGAAGTTTAAAGATTGGCTCCTTCAAGTTTGTGTTGGAGCACAATGCTTTGAAGTATTTATGTGTTTTCTCCCCATGAAATAAATTTAAATGGGTATTTTCCAGAAGGCTCGGATTCTCAGACATATTAATTACCACTGTTAGTTACTAAGAAAGAGACCAAGCTGCTGTATATGCTTAGTATTTCATAAAACAAAAGAATGCAAATGAGTAATTGATTTAAAAACTCTTGGCTATTCTAAGATACAGAACAACCAAATCCAACCATGACTCGCTATTCTTAAATGAGATTAAATCCTCCTACTCACTCACCACCACCATGTGGCAACAGCTGGTGCTACCAGTCTTATGAGCCACAGATGTGATAAGACCACAAAAGCAGCACAGTGTGATTCCAGGACACATGAGGAAGGTTTTGCCATATAGAAGGACACAAATATTTGTGGATTTTTTGGACAGCACCACAACCCTTTGGAATGCAGGAGCCTGGTCACTCAAGGAGCAGCATAAGCTACAGAAGCATTAGGAGTTACTGTCTCCTGATAATTTTTTCTTCTAAGAGGAGACTAAGCCTGGCCTGCTTACCCTGAGAACAGCAAGGGAGACTCAGCCTCGGTGCTACATTGAAGAGAAGCAGCTGAGACTGAGCAGCCCAAAAACTACAGCAGCACAGCGTGACTTGCTATGTCTGTGACTCACCCAACTGCCCATATCCCTAAAGTGTCCATCTTGGCCAAAGCCACCCTGCTTTGTCCCTATGGAAAAACAAGTTCCAGACTGTGACTGTCAAAGACTTTCTGTGTTGTATCAGTAGCCCAGGAAAACACCACTTGTATTTAACTATTGAAACACATTTAGAGGTTTGGATGAAAAAGGGTCTTAGCTTTAGTACAGATTGTTGTGCTCATCTGCATAATCAGTACTCTGTACAAACAATGACAACTGGAATGTCTATATTCTGCTCTTTCTTATTGGTGAGTTACTTTCATGTGAAGTGAAAAAACATGTTAGTAAATAGATTTTTCTAGCATGAAAAAGAAAACAGCATTTTTTTGCTAAACATATCTGCTTCTGCATACTTACAGGCACAGCTGCCATTAGTGTAGGCTTAAGTACAGTACAGTCTCCTTTGCTTCCCTTCTTAATTTTACTTGACTGGAATAAAGAAAAAACGTCAATTTATTAAGCAGAAAACCAAACAGCTCTTTAAAACTGAGAGACCAGAAAAAGAACATGTGATTTGTATAAATGCCTTCCCCTGTTTCTGCATATTTCCCCGCCATTGTGATGTAAAGAGTAATTATTAACAACTAGTTCAACCAAAATACTGGCTGTTTTACAAGTTCGCTTTGTTTACCTTTCTCTAACTTCCTCCCTCTAGTTGTTGCTTTGTCCTCCATCTTCCCCTGGAAGTTTGTTTTGCCAGATGCAAATTTCTATACCAGCAAAACATACAGACTCATCTTTTACAGTCTAATTTGCTCTTATTTATCTTATTTGTTAAATGGCAAAGGGCTAAAGAAGATCTGCAATAACAGGGTAAAGAACTGATAAAGTGAGACCCTGAGACCCCTCACCTGATCCGACAGAGTGAGCGGAGAGGAATACCCAATCCGGCAGCCGTACGTGATGCAGGAAACTTCTGCTGTCAGTTCTAACACGTGGGCCAGGGGCAAATAACCAATGTAAGTGTCCTTGAGTCTAGGAAAGGAAAGGGTCATCTAATTAGCCAGGAGGCACAAGCAGGCTGGAAATACTGTTTTACAGTTTTATCGTGTGCTCAGTTATTATTTTTGAAAAGACCTGAATCGCAAGTAAGGCTTATTCTTGTGCACCCAAGAAGGATGTGATTTCAACCATGGTATATAATCAAAATGGGGAAATCTGACCTTATTGAAATCAGTATGAATTACAGGATTTGCCTTGTTTTCTAGGAAACATAAAGGTTCCTTAGTGCTTCACTGCTATTTCCTCTCCTTGTGCAAGATTTCATTCCAGTTACGAAATTAAGGATGAAATATCACTGTATTTTAAAACAATGACAGATAATTTGCAAAACCCTGGCAGTCATCTTCTTCTAAGATACATTACTAGGAAGGGAGCTGATCACTAAAGTACTGAGGCATATTTCAGGAAGTAATTGCTCAGAGACTTCTCAGCAAGAAACTTAGAGCTGTCACTGAACTGAAGCTTTCAGCACCCAGTCAGAGCTGGGTTCGTATCCTCTCACAGAAGCAGTTTAGCAACACAGCTCATTTCAGCTACTGAACCCTTTGTGAATGCAGGGACAAATGCACCCACTTTGATGAAAAAGTTCCTCAAAACATTAATGTGAGGGAATTTGCAGTTGGCTTTACTATCATCCGTGCACAGTTTGTTACTTTTCTGCTCCTTCAGTGACCTGTACTTGAGCAGGTTTTGTAGTGGTGTCTGTGGGTCAGTGGAAGTGGGAGGCTCTGACATACTTCCAGAACTGATTCGAGTTGCCTGAAAACATCTAAAAAAACTTCCCAAGTTGGACTAGATGAGGAATCTCCTTATCCAGTGGCATCCTCTGATGCTCAGAAGTGCAAAACTCCATCACAGATCTAGAGCTAAGGGTAATAATAAAAAAAAGTAGCAACAGCATGTGAGAAAACAGCTAGAAGGGCATAGTTTTCGAACAGGGAAATTCACCAACACAAGACATATTTCTTATAAATTAGAGTAGTGGGCTCCCAATAAAATAAACCAACTTGATAACACATGATGCCAGCAGCAGACTCCCTATAAATTTGCACACTTTTGGAGGTTCTGTTTTACCTCTCTGTACACAACTAAGTGTTTCTTACCCCAGGCCAGGTATTCTCTCGCACTGTCCTGTCATTCCAGCTATTAAGTTTTTATGCATCATCATCACTCCTTTGGGCCTCCCAGTAGAGCCACTGGTGTACATTACTAAAGCCAAGTCTGTGGTAACAGGTCTGCTTGGCACAATGTTTGCTACAAAACACAGGAGAAAAGCTGTTATTCATTCTTATGCACTTTCTAAATTATTTCTGTAATTAATCAATGTGAAAATGTCTGTAATCAGTGTGAAACAGGTGCTCTGTCTAAGGCAAGCACACTGTGCTGCTGCATTGTCAGTGGCGGAGGCAAAAGTCAGTGCTGGAGAAAGTAGTGGGTCTGTTTTTAAGAGGAAGAGAGGGAAGGCTGATTGTGAAAGGAATTATGAAAATTCTACACAATCTGGATGATACTTTTGTCATTATGGCTTATAGCTGGCTGAAAGTTTCTTGGAAGAAGCCTTTTGAAGACCAAGTAAATTTGTCAAGGGTAGCAAAAGAGAGAAATACAGTATTGGAGAGAAACAGCAGGTTGAGTTAAAAAAAAACCCCAAAACATCAACACTCCAAAAAGCTCCAAGTCAGCTTTTCTGTCAATCAGTCTTTCAAAGCCAAAGTTGTAGAGCTAAGATTCCTTTTTTTATCTTTTTCCCCTGTTTTTTGTTTTGTGCTTTTTTTTTTTTTTAAACGAACCCTCCTCAGGGAAGCTGCAGGTCAGGGGAAAGCAGTAAGCTTAGAACACTTGACTTTTGATTTTTGTTTTAGTCCCCTGACATTCATTCTTAGGATGAAAATCACTAGCTTTCATGGCTTTCACAGTGTCTGCAAGGAAGCAGTTTTTTTAGGGACAAAACCCAACAAAACAACACCCCTCAGGGTCACTGCTGGTCTCTATCAGCACCTCAGGCTGATCAGAGATAAGCAGCTGTGAGGAATGTGTGTTTCCCAAAGCTCCTTTGCCAGTTTATCTCCTTCTTTATTCAAGAGAGGGAAGATGAGGCTAAGCAGAGCCTGCTGATGTAAGGAAAAAAGATCATCTGGGTTGGGTTTTCCTTCCTTATGTTTACAGTCACTCCTGGCTGCCCAACAGTGCAGGTCTGTAATGGTTATTCCTCTAGCCCAAGGTGCTTTTTAGCTACAGCTTGGTTAAGAACACAGACATTTCCAAGCCAGCAGGAAGGAAAAAAAAAAAAAAAGAGAAACAGCTTCAAGTGCTTTCTCCTCTTTCCTTAGGAAAAGTAGTGAAAATAAGATGAAAAAAAAGTAAGGGTAGCAGAAAATTAAACACTGCACCAGATTCTAATTTGTTTCCTACAACAAAGGTGGAGCATCAAATTATTCTGGTGTGCTTTAGAAGTTAAAACCAAAGTTTTATCCTGACATTTGTGACATCTAAACAAAACAAATTAAACCAATTTTTTTTTTTATTTGAAGGGTGCCAGAGGATGAACTGCAATCTGCCACCTGCTGGAGACCTGCATGGGTGGGGGGTTTTCTGCTACACATCCCTCTTAACCCAGGTCTGACTGCACTGCTAACACTGCTTGGTTAGTCCTCTGTGAAGGGATTCACTTACAGTTTTCTGGTTTGGCTCCCAGCTCTTCGACTGTCTGCATACTGTGAATTTCCACGTGTTCAGGGTATTCTGATTTATTGATAGTCCTCTTGTCCACATAAATGATATGTTTCAGACAGGAGACTTGTGGTAGTGCAGTCTACAGACGAGAAAAAAAATTTTAGCACTGTCTGTACTGTAAAATCATTATAGGGTTGCTTATAGCAGACGAAGCTGGTACTAAATTACCTTAAGTTTGCTCTCAAGAAGTTCCACACTGGTGACCAGATACGATGCTCCACACTCAGTGAGACCATAGGTCACTGCCTCTTCACCCAGGGTAGCATACAGAGTGACAACTGCCAAGCAAGGGCAGAGGATATGAGAGAAAGGTTAAAGCAACACTAAATGCAAAAGCTCTTGCTTTAGCTTCCTAGAAAGCACTGCAGGAAGGGGTGATAGTATTAGCTCAACTGGGAATTTTCTAATTTGGAATAAAACATCTAATTTTCCCATGTCAGAAATTTTGTGGCACAAGAGACCTCTCTGGAACGAGAAGGGCAGTTGATAGATACTGAGATAGTACACCTACAGGCAGCTCTTTCCACACTGTCACCTACTTTCCTTGCTCCCATGAAATTATTAATGGGGGCAAGGCAGAGAATCAGACTCTTTCTCACACTGCTAGATTATTTTTAACCCCAGCTGGCTACAGTGATGCCATTAAGAGCCTCACAGGCACCAAGGAATTCACCTCTTCACTTCATCTCTCTATTGAAAAACCCCTTCCTTTAGTTATCATCTGCTATCTCAAACTGCACCCTCCAAAGAACATTAAAGGAATGTAACATTCCTGTGAAATAGGGTTCATGCAGAAGAGGCAAAAAAAGTAGTGTCATATTCTTACTGCCTTTCAAAAATTCCAGATTGAATTAACCATCTTCTCCTAATTCAAGAGCAAAGTAATTTCTTCCACTGGCAGGGGCTTGGACTAAGTGATCTCCAGAGGTCCCTTCCAACCCTGAGAATTCTGTGATTCTGTAATTACTGCCCCTGAACAGCCTCTCTGCACACTCTACCGTGTGAGCTGCTCCTTGCACAGGCAACTGCTACTGGCAGAAAAAGAGACAGTCTAGTGCAAGCAGAAACACAAGGCAGCAAGGTATGCTGTGTGCAGACTGGGCATGTGAGTGCACAGTAACCTTTGCACCTCACCAAGTCTGTATGAATTAAGTTCAATTAGAGATTTGTGACAGCTAAAATAAAAAAAAATAAAAAAAAGAAAGAAACTAGAAAAAACCATACCTAATGGTAATGAACTTGAGCAGCTTACAAATGTCACCAAAACACCCACAGACTATCATATGACTTTATCATTGTTCTCTCTTCTAACAACCATTTCATGTTTTGGATGTGTAAGTCAGGATACAGTCAAAAAGTATTATAAAAACACCCCACATTTTGGGGGGAGAAATGCAACTACTGACATCCTCAAAGTATTTAGAAAAAACCCTGAACAGCAACTGTACTGTTCTGTCATTCTAACATCTAGAACATTACTACAATAAAATCATAAAAACCAGTCTCGTAAGTATGAGCAACTTCACAGAATAGACTGAGCACTTGTAAGAACCAGACCATCAGCAGAGGAAGTTAATGAAATTCTTGCACCTTCAATAACAAGACTGGAAGAGTCAAAATACTTGAAAGCCAAAGCAGTGCTGAGAAATGGTTCTAAAAAACATTAGAAGTAATCAAGTTGAGCACTCACGAGGGAAGTTATACTTGAAGCAGGTTAGAGCTACAATCATCCATTCTGCTCGGGTCTCACAGAATATGACAACGGTACTCCTTGGGGTTAGTCCCAGGGCAGTCAGTCCATTCCCCAACCGAGTCATTTTCTCATTTACTTCTTCATAGGATAACCATCTGTAAGTTCCTAAAATTAACTAGTGAGGAAAAATAATGAATTTTGGTGACAAGATGCTGCTGGCACAGCTCTACCAGCTTATGTGAGTTGGTGCATAAGAGCCTAAGAATACACACTGCCATTCATTAAAAAAAAATCTGTTTTCATTTCTCTTGAGGTAGAATAGTGCATCCTGTACTCTGTTATTCTGTAACTACCATAAAATGGATGGTTTATAAGATGATGACTGAAGAAGAGCTGTAAAGGCACATACATTGTTGAGGCAAGATGCAAAGCAGCTCAAACCCAAATCAAATACAAAGGTGTAAGTTTTACCTTTTTGAACACTTTTCCATGTGGTTGCATTTCATTTTCTTCACTCAGTACTTCTCTGGTTCCAAGACAGTCCTTCTTCCCAAACTTTGCTAAAGCATGGTCAAACAGCTTGTCCAACGTGTCTGCTCCAGGAATGTTTATGTTTGCAAGTGAGTCCAGATGAGTGACAGAGCGATAGGGACTCCCAGGTTTGTCCGAGATGGGTTTAGCTTTTAACCGTTTTGCCATAGCCTTTTTCTTCTTAGCATTGGTAAGAAAATACCATGGAATAAATACGAGCATACTGTACAAAGAGATTAACAAGTACACAGGCAGCAAGAGAATGGCACACACTTCTAGCCTAAGTTTCATTGTGGGTATTTAAAAAAGAAACTCTCTTATGGAGCTCTGAAGCAGGCAAGAGCAAAGCAGCAGCGCAGCAGGGTGGAGGGAGAAGCAACAGCACGTGAAGGTTAGGGAGTTCTGATTCACAGCAGCTGCTACAATTTTAGTAACCTTTGAGAGCCAACAGTGGACGCCTGCGGGTGAAGACCAGTGCCAAGCAGAGAGCAGGGAAAAAAAAGAAAAAAATAATTAAATTAGTAATATTACAGTCAGTTAATTAGTTTTAGTCCTTCTAAGAGTTCACTTCAAAAGCATCGAGACAAAGCAGACTGAAGAAGCCAATTTAGGAGGACTGTACACTGCACAATAGAGCACTGTACTGCTCTGGGAACGAAAGACGGTCTTTTCCATATGTGTTTCTTGCATCCACAAATCTTGACTTATCACAGACTTTTCCCCACTGTCTCTGAATAGTTCAGGGATGTTGAGATTAACTCTGTCCCTCACATCAAAATATTGTGTTTAAGGTACTTGAGTAATGCCACTAATGCGTAATTATGGCAAAGGTCAATGCTTGTTTTCCCCTAAATATTTGTACTACAGAGAAAAGATACAGTAGATTGCTTTACTCCTGTTCAAAATATATCACCTTACATTAATATATTAAAATGTACCTTGATAGAGTCCTCAAAAGTCTACACGTTGTAATCTAAAAACTACATCATATTCCAAAACTGCTTTATTAACTTTGCCCCAGCAACTGGCCTTCCTAATCTCTTACTTTTTAACTATGAATGTCCGACTCTTGAAGAGGGATTACACAGATTTGCTTTTCCAGCTTCAAAAACTACCTCAATACGAGCATTTCAAACTCCAGGTATGGAAAATCGAATCAAATTTGACCAATTTAAGTCAATCTTTAATTAAAAAAAGCGCACAAATTTGGCAAGAATTTATCTCTATGTCAGAAATCCTTCCTCATTAAGGAGAACTGGACCTGAATAAAGACTGAAGGTGAGTGGGAGAAAAACAGAAGCATCATAGCAAACCACAGTCGTGGCCAGAGCTGTGGTCTGTAACTAGTCTGCACTGGCAGGTAAAGAGATAGAGGTTGCCAACTTCATCTGGCTGGCACACAAACACGGCCTGCTAACACAGCACCCCCACTGCCACAGCAGGGAAAATAAAAGGCAGAGGTGCAGGGATCAAATGGCAGAACCTCAGACACGCAGGGGAGCCAGTAACAGTGACACTTATCACAAACCCCAGGCTGTCATGGACACAATCTGATAAACAGAATGGCTGAGAACAGGGAAACTCTCAGGGCTTCATCAAGAATTAAAAGAACGTAGGCACACCTCAAAATACACCTTTATTAATGTATTTGCCACCCTCAGGTGATGAGGGAGGCTACAATTAACATTTCAGGTTAAACAAGACAACTGCTACTAACAGCGCTAACAGAAAGCTGTTAATAGGTTGTTGGGGTTCTAGTAAGAATCCCAATATATGCAGTTGTGTTGTAGCCAGTATCAACAGCATTTACTGTAATGTAAGATTAAGAGATCTGCAGATACTTTACATGACCACCACATTAATTTTTGTAATTTTATATATAGAATAAAATTACTATTGAATGATAGTATAATAAATTAAACTAAGCTAAGCTAAACTAAGCTCAGACTTGTTTGGAAAAAAGCATTCTGCGTATTTCTTTTTATAAAAAAAAAAGGAATGCTGCATTCTTTTCAAAATGTACATGCTTATTCATGACTAGCCTCATCATCATCAACCTCAGCACAAGGGAGATAACTTTACTTCCTTAAGCTCCAGTTCTCCAAAATGAGGGTTTATTGGTTTATATTACAAATCTTGTATGATATTTTCATTTCAGTTAATTCAGTGCTCCAAACAAAGCACTTGAGGTTGTACTGCAAACAGAATCCAGCCATGGCACAAAGACACAGTGAGGAAATGTCAGTGCATGCCCATGGTTAGACATAACACTGCATATTAAAATATGGAGAACTCTCACTGCTCCTCACCTTCTAAGAAAAAGCGTATGACCAGGCACAGTGACCTGGATAAAAAGCAGAATTGTTTGGCTACTACAAACTATTGATCATGATGAGACAGTGCCACAGCTCTTCCTCGGGCTGAGTAGGAGCTTGTTCAGAAATCGTCCTACTGATGAAAAACTACTGGCTAATAATTAAGAACTGGCTAATTCAGGAAGGGAGAAGAGGAAGGTTTCTCTCATTTTGGAATTTCAAGTTAATTTGAAATAATTTTGGAAGTGTTGATAAAAACTGAAAACTTAGTTAATTTGTACATATTTTTAATAATTTAAAACATTGCTATCCTGACAAAAATCAGTTGTGGGTCTTAATACACATCAATTGGAAAAACTCAGTGAGTCCCAAAAAGACAACCTTGGCTTTTTCCTTTGAACATACTCATGCAAAGCCTCACACACACACACAGGAGTACTTACAAGGGATGTGACAGTTATGACTGAGGTTTTTTCAGTGTCGATGAGATCTATATTAAAACAGGAAAAAAATAATGTGTTAGAGGTTGGGAATTCTTTTGCCTTGCATAAAGGAGGAATCTTTAGAATTTCCAAACACAACTCATACAAAAGGAGAGCAATTGCATTATTGTAAAAGATTAAGCTTCCAAACTACACTGTATAGATAGAGACCAAGCTACCCAAAAAGGAGTGGAATTGTTATGGGACACTACCCCTTTCCCCTCCAGCCCCCAGTTTAAACATGTTCTGAATAAAGTTATGAACAGAAGCTTAATGTAATTTAATTAAAAAAAAAAAAAAAGAGACAGACAAGAAAGAGACTTTCATATTCCATGTGGTCCATTCTGTCTCCAGGCACAAACAATAAGACCTTTATCATTCTTAACAGATGAGTATCAGCAGAAACATGAACTCAGGACTACCCACAGGACACACTGCCCAAGAGAGTCCCAAGGAACATGCAGTAGATTTTGGGTGTTGAGGTAAGAGGAGAGCTCCCAGAACAAAAGCATGGTTATACAGGCAGCGAGACCTCACTGGTCCCATGACCACTGCAATAAAAGCTGGCTGTGTGTAACTCAGAGATAAGGCTCCCAAAAGTCTACTGCATGATCATTCTCTTGGGCTACTGGCTTTTACATACAGAAAGCTTTTACTGGTATTTAATCTAGTTATATTTTAATGGCTTTTCCCATAAGTCTAAGATTTCAATCACTCAGTTTTCACAGACTGAAACTGAATTAAATGTCCCCTGCAAAATTCTTCTACAAACATTTTCTCTTGAAATATGAAATAGAGAGGTGCTAAAATGTTTTTAGTGCTACTGGTACTTGCGTGTGGCTATATAAGATTATGATCCATTATAGGACCATCCCAAATTCATGCTAGATAAATATTTATCATATTTTAAATATAATGCATAAGCCTGACATACTCAACTTGCAACATTTGCAATTCTGTTTGGTTAGAAGCCAAACCTAGCTATTCAAATTACACCTTATGCCTTCAATCTCCTATTTAAGTTTAATTAGACTTTAGAAGAAAAGATGAGATGCAATGTTCACATCAATGCACCATCAAGGATACCTTCAAGGCAAGACAACTACATATTACTAAAATATAACAGTTATGCTCTCAGTAAACTTCCTCATTTGTTACAAATAAAAGAAAATTTAGCACTCATGAAAAATGTCACAGTATCAAAACAGAACTGTTATTTAATACTAAAATATTTAGAATATGTGGTATTTTCTACTGACTTACAAAGTTCATTATTTCTCTTAACTGTTGTACATAACTAGCCTATTCAGGTGCTTATCTTAGCTATTTTGGACACAGCAGAGCTTCCAGTTCTTGGTGCAGGAAATGCAAGTTCCCAGCAAGAGCAATCAGTGTACGTCAGGCATTGACTACAAGAAAAAACCAAACCAAACAAAAAGAGATGTAGTTTCTCTCCTAGCTAGCTGGATTTTCAGCATCTCCAAAGGATCTTCCTCAGGTGAAGAAGTTTCTAGCAATTTTGAAATGGTCTAGAGTTCATTTAACATCATTGCAGATGTGTTCCAGTGCTCATACTGCAAAACCTCCCTCATGAGGTAATATTTTCCTTATGGCTGTTATATCCTGGGTGTTTACAAAACTTTATAGTCCAAGCTTACTCCTGACTGACACTGTACATTATAGACTGCCACAGGTGGAAGAGGTGTTCTCTGAGTATAATCTAACTTTGATATCCTCAGTTAAAAGCTTCAGAGACAGGTAATATGCAACACTATTCCTGTCCTGTAGCCAGGGCCACAGAACAAATGGAATCAAAGCACAGGCTCTAGGACACAAGAGACATTCCTCTCTTCCTAATTTAACTTAGAAACAGCTGGGTTATTTTTTTATTATTATGGAAAAACAGCTTTCAAATAGTCACAGAAGTTTACAGGACTAAGTAAGAGCAAAAGCCTGCATGGGGAACAGGGTTTATGCCTCTGAAAGTGACTATTCATAGAGGAAGAAACGCCCTAATCTTCTCTACATTTGACTACTCACACAGAACAGAATGAACTTACTCAGCATTTGAACACTCCTAGAATTTTTAAGTGTAACTCAAAACCTAAAGAAGTACCTGTAGCTAGAAATTTTATCCTGTTCAGTTTAATTTTAATAAAGCACCAAACTGTTATCTTCACTTGGAAAGGCCTTTGTTAGCCCAAGCCCAAAACACTGTAAAGGTTTAATATTGAAAGTACATGAATAATAGTGTTTATTGTCCTTCCTCTGGTGTTAAAAAGCTTGCCAGTGATCCAGCTTCCTATGGAACAGTGTGATTAGAAGAAAACACAACTTCTTTTTCTGTCTACTTCCAACCCTATGTTAGGAAAGTCATCTAGTAACAAAGATGACATTGGACAGGAAAAGGGCAGTGTTCTAGTTTGTGAAGAAAACTGGAATCTGCAAAGCAGGTTGTTTTTAGTTTAAAAACAACACCAGAGGAAGTCTGGTTTCTTTGCAACTGAGCTCTTGCCAACTTCAAATGGAGACACAATTCTGGCTTTAGCATAAATACTCAGGGTTGCCTCCATTCAGGAAGTTCTGAAATCTTCCAAAACAATCCAGTAAGAATAAGTAACAACTGTTTCTGGAACTTCTCTAGCATTCAGGCAGATCTAAACATTTTGGAAACCACAGCAAGGATTCAGAATTTGTAAGTGGAAAAGTGGGTTTACACAATAAAAAAAACCAAAACTGAGTTGACCTGAGTAAGTATGTGAGTTATTAGTTACTCAGTTTTTGGAAGGGAACTTAATCAGTACCTAGTCATCCTGAACTTGCTCCAGTACTGGGAGACTGAAAGAGGCTAGGATTTCAAAAAGAAATTACCGAAAGACTGAGAAATACCACATTGCCAGGAAGATGGAGCACACTTAAGCACAGTAAACAAATGAGCACACACTGTCAAGGCTCCCTACAAGTTTTCATTTTTCAGATTTAAACCTGGCACACACAAGAACGACAGAACATTTCTAGAGCTTAGAAGACTGTGATTAAATAGCAGTAAGAGAAGTATCTTGTGGTTAATTACAATTCAAATCGGATTAGAAAGATTGAAAGAAAAAACCTAAAGGAAGTGATTCAGTTTTTAAATAATGTTGGTGTTTCTATGAAAACAAACACCCTCAGTATTAGCGCAAGTTACTCATGGTAGAAAAAACGTTCATGAGGTCCAGTTTTTCTTACTTTCTCACAGACAGATTTCTACAAATTTTCCTCTTGTGCATTTGGAACATCACAAAGGGCAGTGAAAACTCCCAAGATAACCTAACCACATTTCAGAAGTACTTCTGTGCTCTGGCAGTACAACAGCAGCTCAGAGCCTGAGAGCTCTCATTATGCCTGTACTGTAAATACTGATACCAATGTCCCAAAAACAGGGAGAGGGGAAATTCAGCTGAAGTGGATTCTGATGCAAGTTGATGGTCCCTGTTTAAATATATACATTCTATTTGACAAAGCAAAAGCACAAGTAGTATTGGGAAATTATGTTTCTCTCCCTACTGTTTAAAAAGTAGTTAATACAATGTTTTACTTAGCTACTAATAAAGATCAAATTTATTTTTTTTCAAGAAAAATATTATTGTTGTCCTTTATATTCACTGCCTCAGAACACATGCACTTAATGTCAATCAGAAAAAAAAAAATTTAATTTGTAAGTGTGAAACACCTATTGCTGCAGTGAGTACTGTAATGGAAGCCAGCCCAGCCACGCTGACCCAGTATTTCTCAATTATCTAACAGCCTGGTGTGAAACTCCCTCCTAATTTGGAACACAAGGGCAAGCAAATATTGGTGAAAGGGTAAGAGCTGTTCACATGCCCCAAAGGTGGAAATTGCCAAAGCCAAGGCAAGATTCCACAATGGAGAGCTGCCCATTGAGACTCACTCACTTGTTAGTTTTGCCTCATCAAACTCTCCCCAGAACCTGCCCCGGGGGTACCTCGGGCCCCTCCTGCGGCGCTGCCTCTGCTCACAGCCCCGGGCACACCGTGGAACCACAGACCCACAGACGGTGAGGGGTTCGATGGGCTTTAAAGATCAGCCAGAGCCATCCCCTGCCAAGGGCAGGGACACCTCCCACCGGGCCGGCCTCGCTGCCCCGGGCCTCGCACAGCCTGGCCTCGAACACGGCCGGGGTGGGCCACCCACCGCTTCTCTGGCCCCTGTGCCACTGTCCCACCCTCACAGTGGAAAGTTTCTTCCTAATATCCACCCTAAATCTCCCCTTTCAGTGTGTACCCGTTCCCCCTTGTCCTGACACTACCCTTCCCTCTGTGGAGTCCCCGCAGGCCCCTGCGGGCACTGGAAGCCGCTCCGGGGTCTCCACACCTTTCCCTCTCCGGGCCGAACAGCCCCAGCGTGCCCGGCCCGTCTCTGCAGGGCAGGTGTCCAGTGCCCTCATCAGCGCCCTGATCAGCCTGGATGTCCCCTGTCCCCCCATGCCAGCCCCAGTCACACACAGCCCCTGCCCGCGGCAGGCACAGCTGTCCCACCAGCTCTTCTGTGCCAGGGCAACCCTCCTGCTCCACTGGCATTTCAGTCAATGAGGAGGGTGACAACTGCGCAGTCTATCAGAAGAGGATGGAAAAGGAGAAAATCAGCAAGTGCAAGATACTGATGTAACCTCGAAACTCTTCCAACATCCACAAAATACACTTAGAACAAAGTGCACATAAATCGAAAAGGAAAATGCGTATTCTACACTAATAAAGTGGCATTTCAGCCTGATCCCCTCAACATCCACACAAATCTCATGGGGCATCATGGCAAATGTTACTCTTACTCTGATGTTTCAACAGCAGAGGTAAGTGTTCTGTTTCCACTCAACTTTTTAAAACAAGGACACAAAAAGACAAGCAGCATGACCAAGAACAAATTTTAGAGGACATGTGGCCATGGAAGTCTCCAGTAAAAGCTTTGTAAACAGTCAAATAAGAACTGATAATCTTCCCATTCCCATACACTGGACAGACTAGATAGTTCTGTGTTCAGCTACACAACTGTTCTGCAGTGGGAAGGTTGTGACTTAACATGGCTCTGACAATCCAACTAGAGAGATTTAAGTTACCATCATCCTTTAATTTCTGATTCTCTGCAGCTTTGCAAAAAATACAGTAGTTGCCTCTCCTAAGATTGCTGAATTATACAGTGAGGAAGCTAAAAATCAGTTTAAGACCTACAAATATAAAGCCCTATTGGCCACATCTCCCCTAAGGTTTTCCTTTCCTGCAAACACCATCCTTGAGAAATCTGATCCCCTGAGACAAATAATCTGCCAACACAGACAGTTTATACTAAAACCAGCTCCATACATTACAAACAAAGGTTTGTCACTTGCTTTCCCCCATGCAAATTATGCCTCCTTTGAGTACAGACTGGGTGAGTTGAAGCTTTTTGAAAACATTCTCTTATTTTAGGCAATTTCGGATAAATTCCAAAGCCTGTTATTGCACCTATTGCTCTGGAGCGTATTGCAACAGAAGACCTTTGCATTTATCTATACTGTGTCAGTTTGGAGATAATTCCCCTCCTTATATTTAAGTATTACAAGGGAAAGAGGTTAAATAAAAAAAAAAAAATTAAAAAAGAATCCTGAATATCCAGACTATTCTGTCTAGATTTGTATTATGGACTACTGGTGCAGTCTGTAACATCACATGCAACTACAAAACAGCATTTAAACCTATGTTTTATAGCCTGATCATGTTTAAATTTTTCATTTTTAAGGGTGATTCTAACTTGAAAATGTGATTGAAGATACCTCTTACAGGCCAAGAAAAAGAGAGTCCAGCATCATTTTATTCGAGTATTTACTTGAACCTGTCTTCTTCCCAGGAGCTGTTTTATTAACAGAAAAGTTAAGAACTCAGTTTTCCCTGCATTTTCAGGGCACAATAAAAGCAAATAATTGAGACACAGTGTTTTACCATCTTCAAATATATACAGTCTTCAGTATTCCTATTTCTGGATATGTGATAAGGGGTACTGCAGATACAAGTTACATTCTTACTTTCTAGCTAATGTTTTGCTTCTAAATGCCAGGTGCTTCCCTGGGCCTGTTGACATTCATTTTTATCTGTTTTCAAATACTGTCAGCATTAGGAACATACACACATTGACAACAGATTGTTTAAGAATTAGGGTGCTCATCTCCCCCTCTTATGCTTATGATAATCATATCAACAACAGCCTTTGACAATGTAAGGAAATTATAACATCAGGTGCTTTTTGGTTTGCAAATGAAAATGGAGGAAACAATCTCCTTGGGTAAATGTGTTTCAAAATTTATGCAGGGACAATATATTTATGCTTATGCCAGTTGGATTCAGCTGCTCCACTGATTCCTGAAGTGCATGCATTCAGGTTCAGACTCTGATCAAGGCATAGTATTAGGGCT
The DNA here is from genome assembly GCA_035583155.1 of Acropternis orthonyx. NCBI lineage: Eukaryota > Metazoa > Chordata > Aves > Passeriformes > Rhinocryptidae > Acropternis > Acropternis orthonyx. The sequence continues at coordinate 12,516,124 of JAWWEU010000138.1, forward strand.
GGACAAATGTTACTGCTATTTTACTCAACATGCCAAAAGACTCATTGATGACATTACCCCCTAGCTGCATAGATTAAATATTAACACTTATTTCCTGGCCTTGAATCTGGAGTGTTACCAAACATCTGTGCAGCACAACGTAGGAGGAATTCTACGTACTCCTCTGATGACGCATTAGAAAGACGTAAAATTAAAATGGCATTTTCCAATATAAAATAAAATAGTAACATGAATCTATTACTACGTAAGAACAGAAGTTAGGAGAAAGTAAACACTGAACCACTCTTTTTTCAATTGGATTTAGGGAATAGCTTAGAAACATGAACACTGCAGAGCCAGTCATCAAGAGCCACTTCCTTTATTTATAAATTCCCTGAAATCTTGCAGCCTTGCTCTGCATTAACCTTTCTGTGAAAGGAGCAATTCAGACAGTCAAATGTTAAAGTGCATGAGCTCCAGCTCGGTCTGGCAGGGAAGCAAGCAGTGTAGTAACAGGGATCATCCTAATCCTCCTTAGCGCTCCATTGAGAGTCCCGAGCACCAGCACTGACCCTGTTCTGTGGGAACCCGGGCACAGCAAAGGAGCACAGCAGCTTCTCCTTTCACTGCACTCACCCTGCTTATGCACTTCTCTCTTTGAATGTCTTGTCAACAGTGACTGTTGTGCAATTTAACAGGCTGAAGCTCTAAATACCATTCCGTATCCCTTCAGAGAACCTGACTGGCTCTCCAGCTTTCAGCTTTTGACAGGAAATTCTGCCACCAAGCTTACATTTACCATTATCGCTTTTCAGAAACTCCATCATATCTCATCCTTGGCACTAGGTTGCTTTGTTCTCACACATGGGTCATAATTTAGGTAGTGAAATTAATTCCATACTTAAAAAAGGAAGGGGGAGAGTAAATGTTCCTCCTTGTGTACTGCATTAGCAGAATTTTACCTACCAAAAAGTGTATTGGTGGCTGGGAGAGATTTTGCTAAGGTTTTTATGGGTTTTCCAAAATTCTGTGGGGGCAGTCAACAAGGGGAGCACCCAGGCTGGGAAATACACTTTCCCTTTTCTCTTAGAAGGTCACACTCAAATGCAAATTCGTCCCTTTTTTTTTTTTTTTGGTAAGCAAAAAAAAAGAAAAAAAATTATGCTCTCTTATTTGCAATGTGAAGAAATTCTCTCCTTGCAGATGTTCTGATATAGATGACCGGGTGTCCACTTAAAAAATACAAGTTTAAGAAAGCTGTTCCCACTCATGGTCATTTGAGATGGTGGCCCCTGAGATTCCAAGCATGAGTCATCTCTATTTTTCATCTTCATTGCATAATAAAAATGCTCTGAGGGTCAATAAACATTAGGAGCATTGCGGGGTGGGGAGGGGGTTGTGCAACCACAGTATCCTTCCAGTGAAAAAGCGATGGATTTTGTATCTGTAAGGAACTGAATTTTACTGTAGTCTTAATGTAAAACTTCAGCACAGTCTATGCTTGGTTGGTGTTGAACCTACCCCATCACTTCCCAGCTAAACATACCTAGATTTGTGGATATCTGTCCTCTCTGGATTCCCAGGTAGTAACTTATCTAAGACAGGAATTCATAATGCAACTTTTTGCTGACTAGACTTTGAATTTTTCGTAAGTGAACTTGCTTTCTGCTACTTTCATGTGCTTTATGATAGACTGAGGTATCTTTAAGGTATGCTAATTTGGCATTTTCTACAAGGGAAGACAATCTTACTACATCCTAACAGTTCTTTGATTTTTATCTGCACTTCAAAGAGGAAGTGAGGTGACCAAACAAAATTTTCTCCTGTAAAACAAAGTGCACATTCAAGTTTTTACATTTAACAGCTCTAAACACTGTTATGTTCAGACTAATTTTGAACAAAAACATCCATACTAAGACAGTAGAACAAAGTAGAATCTAGCAGAGTTCAAGAAGTTTAAAAAAAAAAAATATGGAGAAAAAACCACCTCTGAGACAACTTTAACCAGCAAGGTTTTGAACTTCACCACCCCCCAATATACAGGAAGGCACACTTACTGCACTTCTTATTTACAGTCAGAAAAGCATTTAAGATGTACAGTTTCAGAGGCAGAAGCATCGGATGCTCTTAGTCCAAAACATCCAGGCAGCTTTTGCAAAGCAGCAGAGGACAAACTTGTACAGGATCACGTGCTCTGGTCCAGGAGCTGCATACCCATATTATTATGATCATACATGTGCACATGTCCTACCCCTTAGTATAACATGCCAGCACAGGACAGCTGGGCACTAGCACAGCCTCAGAGCTTCCTGAAAGGAATTTGTTAAAATCTTGATGGCCTAAAACATAAAGACTGAAGGGGCCTGACGGCATGACTTGTATTTACGTAACTTGATCACTTTTAATATGAGTAAGGCAGGAGTCACAGCAGCAAGAAACTGTTTGTGCAGCACTAGACTAAACAGACAGTAAAGTGGTCTTGGACTTTAATTTTGAAGGAAGCCTGAAAAGGAAACTGACGCTGACCATTCTTTCAACTTATTTTTAGGAACTTTTTGTTCTGAAAAAGGAACAGAAAAATTCTTAGTATGACACTTTGTATCACAACAATTCATGGTTAGTAATAAAAAAAATTAGTTTATTAACAAATGCAGTGATACTCAAAATGTCAGAAAATGTTTCTAATTCAACTTGAAAATACACAGTCCCCACTTTCAATCTATCAGTATTTGTACTGATCATTACAGTGATGGGAGGATGAAGTTCCCTGTTGGAAGGTTTGAGTAAGGGTTATTTAAGTTCTCACTCCCTAGTTATTGTCAATCTTACTGCTCACTAGCACACACAGAAAAACAAACCACTTTGCCTTGAACACAACTGCAATTCAAATGTTGCTAGGGAAGTAGGTCGGTAAACTAATAAAAAATCTAAAAAAGAAAAACATTAAATAGTGAAAATTCTAGGCACTCTAAAGTTACAAACATTTCTAAGTAGACCACTCAACCCAAACTCTTCCTGGCTGGCAATAAGACCTGAGTCAGCTGCTGGTTGTCAGTGTCCTTTGTACAACTGCAGAACACCACTTGTTCCTGGCAAGCATGTGGTACAGGCTGTTCAGGTGCTGTACTTTAGGTCATGGGGTACCACTAGAAACTTGGTATGTTACCATTTACAATTTTCACCTAAATTCTATGTTCAGAGTGCCTTCAGGTGTTTGAATGATGCTGCCAAACACTTTGCCTGACAAAAACATTTAACATGTGTTCTTGGTTAAAGCTGCTTTTAACAGCCTCAACTTTAAAGCTTCGGCAACCCAGTATTCAAAGCTTACCTTTCTGAAAGATAAATCTACTTAATGTTATCCACATTACAAAAACAAAAAAAAATTTCTCATTGTCAGCTAAACAAGAAAAGTAAAGTTATAAACTAAGAGGTAAGATGTAACAAATTTATTAAGCTGTTTGTTCTGTCTGAGGAACACTAATTAATTACTTCAGAGAAACAGAAACCTTACCCACTATGGCCTTTCAGGGAATAGAACACCCTCCCTTTACCTTTGCCAGTGTTTGGGCACAGAGCATGAATCAGAAAGGTAGAACAGCTGGTGTGGTAACATGATCTAGACAGAGGCTTATGCTTATTTCTGACCATTCTGTGTATGTGATTATCATTCGTCAAAGCATCTTTGAGTATTCAAATGACCTGCACTCAGCTCAAGGTTGGAATGACTTTTTATCTGCAGCTGGCAGAGAGGAGCTCCCAGGCTGCTCTCTTCCTCAGCCAAGCTCATGGAGCTCATGCTGATGCTCACTGCACAGGTACTGTTAAAGACACTCAAGGAAAATGGACCAGCCAGATGGAGAACTGACAATCCCAGAATGGCAAAAAGTAGAATACTCACACAAGCAGGATGCTCTCCATAATTTTGTAAGGCATAACCTTGCTCCAATCCCTGTTCCAGCTCCTATGTTCTCAGCCTGCTTTTTAATTAAGCACAGCAAGCTTCGTTTCACTTTCCAGCTGTTCCTCTTCCCTGTGGTGATACATTTCATAATGGAAGCACTTTTGACCAAGTTGTTCAGAGGAATTCATAAAAATATGAAAGTATCTCTATGCTTATGAAATAAACAGATAATTCATTTTCATAGTGAAAATTAAACACATCTATCAAACAAAGGCACAAAAGCAAGGCTATCATGTTCAGTATTAAATTACCCTGTGCAAATACACAGTATGAATCAGCACTACATACAACTGTCTTAACGGAAAGTAATGTGCAAAATGAGAAAGTAATGAGCTACTATGGACAGACAGAAACTACTCCATCCTTCCTACTTCTGCATCTGGTACAAAAAGACAACACACACCACAAACCAGGATCTCTTCTTTCTTTTGCATTTTTCCTCACTTTGCTGTTATTTGATATTACCACCAGCTGCAGAGTTACTGTCTCAACTCTTCTACATAACATTCAAACCTATAGAAAATACTGTTGTAAAACTATACTTTACCTATATAGTATTGCAATTATTTTAGTATATGGGTTTTCACTGTGTAAGAAGACCAAAACAAAAAGTGCCACACTAGGAACAGAAAAGAGGCTAGAGAGGACAGTACTTGAAGTAGTTTTTAAGATACAACACAACTTCAGCAAATTACTTTGTTGAATTGGCAACCAAATGTTATCTCTGTAACAGACACTCCGAACGAGAAGTAAATACAGTGCAAGAAGCCTGCTGGTTCTCTGTCTGATTCTTCAGGTTTAGGGTCATGGCAGCTAACTCAGCCCAGCGTGGGACTGCGGTGATCCCACATGGGCTGCACTCTGGCTGTTCCCTTGGGTTAGCAGCCTCCACCGATTTGTTGCTGCCCCGGCCTTTGAAAGCTTAGTGTGTCCATGGAAGTGTATTAGGGGAAAAAAGCAACCAGAAGCTATAGCACGATAACTACCTACTTTTATCTTAATTGAAAGCAAAAGAAACACCAAAAAACCATCTCAAAAAAACCAAACCAACCAAACAAAAAAACCCCCCAAAAAAACTGAAGAACACCCAAACAAAACCCACCACTCAATCCCCCATTCCCAACCACTTATAAAAATTTTACTGTGGATTAATTTCATACGTTCCAAAATACTTTAATAGGCCTAACTTATTATTGGTGGAAGGTCAGAAGTTAGTAATCTTCCTAATCCAAAGTAGCTGTATGGCACAGGAAACAACAGCTGGCTGCCAAGTTGTCAGCTTAAGCTATGAAAAAAATGCCCTCATTCATAAAATTTTGGGGTTTTGCTGTGAGCCAGCATTCAGTGTGTCATGATAAGCAGCTTCCAGATCCTCAAACTTAACCAGCACATTTGAAGTAGCGACATTCCATAGGCTGCTCAACCCCTCTAGCTTCCAAGACAAAAGGTCATTAATGAGAATGACTCACTGCGTATTCCACTGAGAATGTACTTCAGGTAAACTAAACTTAATATGATCTTTTCAAAAAGTATTACATGTATGACTATTGGAGAGGAAACAAAAAAGCACCCGATGGATTGCTTGGCAAGGTGAAGTGTTTCAGTAAATCTGACCAGTTACATCAATTTGCTTGCCTTTTTTTTATTTTCCCTAGCACGATACTTGCATCCTCTTACCAGAAAGGACAATACAGGCTCCATGTAGCCTTACCCAGCTTCCTTCAGCCCTACACACTCAACAGGACACTGATGTCAGCACTCATTTAAATATGCAAAGACTCGTTCTGCTCTGTGTGCCACCTGCCATGAACACGTGCAATAAAATGGTGAACAGCACCTCTGTAGGGTTAGATCAAACACTTTGCAGTACCTGCCTAACAGGACAGGGAGTGCTCTTTGTGTTTCACTGAGAGTAAGGAACTAACAGTACTCATTATTTGCAGTCTAATGTTTCTCTCAACACATCTTTAGTTTTACATTCACCAGTACATCTTATCCTGAACCAAGAAGTATAGCTCTTATGCCACAGCAGAGTACCTAATACAAAGAATTCAAGGACAGGACTCAACAGGTGTACCCAGTGGATGCTGTGGAGAGCAGAGATGATGGAATTAAGAACACCAGGCTCTCTCCAATGCCTACAGCAGGCTCATGGTGGGACCTGCCTGCGCTGGGTGTAGAGTCAGCCCCTCCAAAGCTGAGGGCCTTTGGGTTCCACAGCAAGACATGCACACGTTGGAAAATAACTACAGGAAAAGCTATCAGATATATCAGCATGACAGTGTTTCTGCCTGTGAAAGCCTTTGTGCAACTGAGGGATAGTATGAAAAATTCACTTGCACTAGCAGACTGTTAAAGCAAACCTAAAACAAGTGTTAAGGCTGTTCTTATGGTGGTACATAAAGATTTTCTGACACCTGTGAAAGTGTCTCAGGGCACACATGTGCTCTGCAGAAATAATTTTTTTGCTTTACATTTATTTTCCAAGAAACAGAACCGGGAAATACAAAACAAACATACTTATAACTAGGGAAACAGAACAGAATTTCTCTGTGGTATCACATACTTAACATTAAAATTTATGCTAATATTTTTCTTCTCCTGTGAGCAGGACTTGTGCAAACAAGGCCTTTAAAAAGGCCTAAGGGTCACTTCCCAAGGAGAACAGTTAAACAGTTAATTTATGGGCTACTCTCCATTTCTGACAATGAGCAGTGTAGGTGGTGTATGAGGGATTCATCATTTACAGCAGTGCCAAGGGCCTAGTGGGCAGAGGCTGAAAATAAAACTGTTTGGGGATGGGAGGAAAGACATCATGAAATAAGCAGCTGCACGTGGATGCTTGACATTTGTCTTTAGTCATGTTGTTTAAAGGTCAAAAATGTCAGCATGGAAACTAAGGTGTTCAAGCTTTCAGTCCCCAATAACCCCAACCCCAGTGATGTCAAACCACGCACGGCTGCATCATGGGCACTACTGACAGTGACAGAGCCCAGCCTTCCACCCACAGTACTCTCCTGAGTGCCGTGTTTTCCATGAAAACACAGCATTCAGTAAGAATCTGGGCTGAAGGAACTATTACCACTCCAGTTACTTCTCTAAAGTTACACAGCAGCTTTATAAACTAGATACCAAACTGCTGAAACTGAGTCAGTGCATGTACAGAGGAAAACCTCAGTGAAGGTGCGGTGCAGGATGCAGATTTTGTAGCTTATAATGTGCAAACAGTGGCTTAGGAAAAAAAATAACATCCTTTCATGTTACTTCAGTTTACTGCTATGTCTCCTAGAACATAAGTCATGTTTCTTAAGTGTAATTTAAATTTAAAATGCTACACAGTTAGGAGAAGCACATTGCTAAGTGGAACAAGGACCAGAGTTCACTGCACTAACACTACTTTCCCTGTAAAATGGGTTGCACTGTACTGTAAAATAGTTTAAAAAAACCCAAACAAAAACCAGGTCTGATGTACAGATCTAACAAGTAATTTTGCAAAATATAACCATGTTAAGAAAACTTTTACATACTGGCCATGCTTCTACTACAGCAAAAGTACAATGAGTAGGCTGTCATTAAGAGATGACTTTAAAAATATTAATTTATTATAGATTTAAATAATTTTTTAAAATAAATTGAACACAAGCATTTCTGTAACTGTCTCATAATGCTGACTTACAATCTTATTTCCTCTAGTATGGAGAGTTAAAACAGAACACTACTTCAATGTTAATAAAATGATAACTTAAACATCTCTTTAATTAGCACATATTGTAAAAGAACAAGTACTGGGATGTAATGTGCTATTTTAAGCCTGTCCTTGCTATGTTAACTTGTTTCTAATTCCATAGGCTTTCGAGCATACCTAATTTTTTCTTAAATCAATATATACATTATTATTATTCTAACTGCCATTATACACATATGCTATAAAACATTCCTGATTATCAGTGTTTGGAAATACGGGTATTTTCCTTGCACACTAAGAGAAGTGATGAGCAAAAATCACAAGATGAGCTGCGGCATCATCACACAGTTTAAAGTAAAACAGATGTGCATACAGGTATTCTGTTCTGGGTTTTGACACTTAATAGCTGCCATTGCTAGACCAGTGAATTTACAATAAGATCTTTAAAAGGAATCTAAATCTATTGCCTAATAGGCAAGTTGCAAGTATGCTTTTTAAAAGAGATGCTGTACTGATGAAGCAGTAACATATTATAGGGCATCAACAGTCACATTAATATACATTGAAGCAAATGCTAGTTCATTAGTTTTGTCCTCACTGAACAACAGTGGTATTCAAGTATAACAGATTTAAGAGTCTCGGATTTAAAGTGATAACCCAGAATCCACCTTGGATCACTTTAAATCCGAGTCTTAAATCTGTGATAATTGGTGGATCACTTTATCTCTACCTTGGAGATAAAGGTATCTCACCTTGAAGGCCAGTGAACTCCCAGATGTACAATATCCATTGATTTGGTAATAACTGGACTACAAAGCTCATGCAAAAATTTAAATAAATAAATTAATATCTAGGATTCCTTAAAGCCACTTCACTGAGGTGAAAAGTACTCTTTGATTTCAGTGGTAAATCCACGTGCTTAGTTCTCCCTGATGCAAAGAAAAGGGAAACAATTCCTCACATCCTTCACATTACACAGCTGTTAATCCAAAAGCAAAGCAAATAAAATGCACACTGACTTTCTGAAGCGGCAGCTCCAACCTCACTTCCATCCCAAGCAACTCACATACACAAGCTTTAAAAATCATCCATTATACAACCTGGCAACATGTTGGCTAAAGAAAAACACTTCCCACCCCTCCCAGTCCTATGCCCACAATCACCTTTCATTGCTTGCTCTGCTCCTCCACTTCCCAAGATTGCCTGTGCTATTTATTTCCTTAGTGAAAAATGGCTCAACATGCCTCTGGGTTTTCTCCTATATTTGGGATATAACTAACTGCTATATTTGGGATATAAATAACTCTCCGGCCAATTTTAACAACACCCTTATCAAACACACCTTCTATCGAACCGCTGCAGAATCACACAAAGTTAAGGGGTCAGAATGAACCTTAAAGATCATCTAGTCCCAATCCCCCTGCCACGGGCAGGAGACCAGGCTGGCTCAAACCCTTATCCAACCTGGCTTTGAACACTTCCAGGGGTGGGGCATCCACAGCATCCCTGGGCAAACTGTTCCAGTGTCTCACCACCCTCACAGTGAAAAAGAAGCTGAAGTTGGAGCCAGCCCCCAGCTCAGTCCTGACCCAGAAGCTACCCTGGGCCATGGCAGCATAGGTCAGCAGCAGCACAGAAAACCCAGCAGCAGAGAGGCTTCCTATATAGGGCAACAACAACAGCATGAGGAATTTCCACCCCCACCATTCATTCCTAACTTCTGTATCATGTGCTTGGTCAGGTAAATAATGCTATGCACACCTGGCACACGATCAAAGCTGTATCTTGATTATGAGTGCACTTTAGATGAAGTATTAGGTAGGAACTGATAGCCCTGAGAAGAAGTGGGGCAGGGAAAGTAGACCTGCCTTCTGTCCAACTGTTTTTGTTGATCTCAATGTTGATCCCACTGGGTACCTTCTGCACAGAAAGAAACTGAAGCCATGGCTACCAAGCAGTTCTGGCCACTGGCCAAGTCTTTTTCTATACAGCATCTTTTAGTTCATGTCCATATAAAACAAGCAAAAACAACTCAGAACTCCAGCATATCCAGGACTGAGGCAAGGACCTCCCATCCACCCCTGGGACCACAAACAGCAGTCTGAGAAAGGGCCTTGGCATTGTCAGGCTCCACAGCCACCACAGACCATTACAGAAGCCTGTCACACCACTCCCAGCGTGTTTTACTTTCAGTACAAGATACTCTTAGTGAGTGTCCACAGAACGATAACCAATGCTGCATTCACCTTTTGTTTGGATGTGCCTGTCTGCAGAATTCAACATTTTGAAGAAACACAGTTTCTAGGAGTGTCAGCAGATTACGGACAATCCTAATTTCCATCCCCTACCCCCAAACAAAAAACCCAAGGAAACAAAAGCAACAGCAAAGTACTAATAATTCCTATCCACTCTGAAGCATAGCTGTACCAGCAGAGGAGAAATACTTCCTTAAGCTTTGCCTTCCGTACAGCTAGTCTATTCCAAACGGAAACACGAACCTCTGTTACAGGGAGGAGAAGAGGTGACTTTGGAATTAACATCAAATCAGTCACTTTGCAGCTGCTCTAGAATACAGGAAAATCAAACAGGGCGGCCAGCTTTTGAGATACGCCTTCCACAAAACAGGTGGGACAACTGCACCATCTCAATAGCATTCCAAACTATGAACAAACAGAACAAAACTGTAAATTTTGTTTCTCAGGAAACTGCTTTCCCTCCTTCCATGCAACTTCCTTCTCTACTGAGAAAACAAATGTCCTGAAGCATGGTGACCACATGCTTAGTTGAGTATACAATGATTTGGTTTAATGATTAACTCCAATTCTTTTTTAGCTTAAGTAATGCCTTATTCAGAAGAGCTTTCTTATAAACAAGCCCTCATTCATTTATCAAGTTAACTATCTAACTCTATTTATCATTAACTTCAGTGTCTACTTGGCTCAGGCCACTGTTTAGTATTTACTTTGAATATCAACTTCATTTAAAACCATGCAACAGGCTGCACCTATTTTACTGGATACACATCTTAACAGGTATCTTGGCATGTATCTGCATCCCATGCCTTGCCTTAGTGGTTGGCTCCAGAGTTTTATATGAGGGCTAAAGCGTAACCCTTACGATAGGAGAGGGTGTCATCTGCTGAACTCTGCTAATTATGCCAAAAATCTACAGCTGCTGCTCTTGGATTATTCAATCAGCAGACTCACAGTGTATGTTCCAGAGAGTGTTAAAGGTAGTACATGAGTAAAGTTTGCAGACAGAGGTGCAAACACCCAAATAGTGAGGACCTTGTGAAAACCCCACCACAACAGGGTTCCTGGGGGCACATTGTCTGCTTCAAGTTCATACAGTTCTGTAGTTTACAACAACAATGAAGGGGAACTGGTAAATACAAAGAAAGGAGAGCTGTGTTAAATAGGCATCAAATATCTTCCAAAATAGCTTTTATGGGGAAATATTTAAGGCTTCTGTAGAACTGTGTTGAAATACAAACTTTGTATCCATGCACAAAGAGCAGGAGAGAGGGAAAAAAAAAAGCATGAAACCAAACGTCTTTTCTGGAAACTGGAACTTTGCTGTCTCTTATTTGGGAGAAAAGATTGGTTTGGAGATTTATTTGTTTAAAACATAAGATTTTCACATCTTCCAGAAAAAAAAAAAATCCATGTCTTTAATCATTACAGTTAGTCTCAGATGCCAAATTGCAAAGAATCAAAATGTAGAACTTACAGAAAAAAAACCATCATATGTTTCTATGGTCCATCTGTAGCTTTATTTGCTAATTTTTGCCCTTGAAATAGGCAAGGCCACAACTGCAGGTTTGTCTACAAGACTAAATGACAATGCATGTCATGTTCTTATTTTTATGCTGCAACAGTCCAAGATGAAAAGAGCAACCAAGAGAGGAGACACATCATCCTTACCCTCACAATCATCTTTTACCACCATCAGGAACTACAGCTTTATATGAAAGCATCCTTAATTAACACCAAATTTCTCTGTAACCTCCATCTGTATTTATTGAGCATCTTCACTTCACTGAACTATTTTATACTGTAACTCCTTTTCTTTCTAACATAATTGTTTCATATTTCATTTCTGTTTCCCAAAAGCAATACTCTATATGCTATGCTATAAAGTTATACGCTAAAATTATTTCATTAAGAGACTGTGAAGCCTGGGCAGGGGAGGCAGGCACTGCACACGCACTCACTGCCCAAGTAAGCTTCAAAAACCCAGGGGGTGGATGTTCTGGAACACCAAAACGCAAAATCTATCGCAGAGGCACAGGGTAAGAGAAACAGTCCGCCAGTTCCTCGCCCTCCCCGAACAGGTGCTCCGGTGACGCGGCCCGGGGAGGCGTGCGCTGAGCGGTGCGATCCCCTCTCCTGATCAGCATCAGCCCATCGCCCGAGCCCAGCCCCTCCTCTGCATCCCGCCGGGGGGCTCGGGGGGGCGAGCCCCGCCGAGGGAGGCACCGGGCAGGGCCGGGAGCGGCGGGGGATGCGGCGGGAGGGACGGGGAACCGCGGGGAGCCCCGGCCCAGCGCAGCGCCCGAGAGGGCGGCGGGCAATCCCTCCCGAGCTCACCCCGGGCCGCCGGCCCGACCCCGCTCAGCACAGCCAGGCCGCCTTTGGGCGCCCACACCGTGTCCGGGCAGCGGCCGGGGCAGCTCCTGCCCGTCCAGCTACGGAGCATCCTGCCGGCCCGGCCCCCTCCGTACCGCCCGGAGCCCCCGCGGGCCCACCCGGGGCCGGGACAGCGTGAGGGGGGCGACCCTCCCGCCCCTCGCCGCGCCACAGACGCTGCCGCGGGGCAGTGAGGGGAGGGCACGGCACCGCACCGGAGCTGCTCTGCCCCATCCTGCCCTGCCCTGTCCTGCCCCGCCCCATCTCATCCCATCCCATCCCATCCCGTCCCGTCCCGCACTCACCGCGGCCGGTGCCGGCGCAGATCGCGGCGGTCCCGCCGGCGGCCCCCGGTGCTAAAATGGCTGAGGCCGCGGGGGCGGAGCGAGCCCCGCTCGCCGCCAGAGCCGCCCGGCCCGCCCGCCGTGACGCGCCCGGGAAGGGGCGGGGGCGCCCAGGCCGGGCCGGGCGGGGGTCCCGGGGGTCGGACCCGGCTGGGCGCCCCTGCCCGGCCCGCGGTGTCCCCGCCGTGTCCCGGCTCGGAGCCCTGGCCCGCTGCAGGGCTTTGGTGTCGCGGTGGAGCTCCCGCAGCCGCGGGCACACGGCAGGAGCCGCTGCAGCAGCCCCCGGCCCCAGCGGGCTCCGGCCGAGACCTGTTGGGGCTGGAACGGGCAGCTTTGTATCCCAGCGTTGCCTCCCGACAAACTGCAGGCTACCCAGCCGAGCCCCAAAGGGCCCCTTTGGTGCGTACTCAGAACACAAGGAAGGGGTTTCAGCAGCCGCAGCGCTGACGAGAGCAACTGGGATTGCTCACAGTGCGGTTCAAAAAGCCAGAGGCTACAAATATCACCATGATTCATGCGAGAGTTTGCCAGATGGCTTTACATGTTTTGGAGTCTGAGGCTTCTTCAGAAGAGAACTGGCACGAAATAACTTGCTTTTGACAACGCCACTTCTTAATAACGTGTAAAGGAAGAGGAAACATTCCATGCTCCATCTATGCCAAGCAGAAGTCCAGCACCATCCTCCCCCACCCCATATGGGCTGGGACATACTGTGAAAAAACAAAATTAGCAAACAAGCTATTGCTATAATTGGTAACGAGTTTGCACCCATAAAAGACAACACCTTTCAGGAGGCTAAAATGTTCTGGCAACAAGTGCACATGCAATGTCAATGTTGTATTTAATAGCTGTCGTTTTTAAAGAAGCCAAAAGCACATCAACTTCCTCGGATGAAGGCTGAGCTGAATCACTGTGTGGGTTGGACTATGTGACACTTAGGGCACTCTGCTGTGCTCTCACTTTGTTCTAATTTATTTCAACCCCCGTTATTTTGCTTAATGACAAATCATCGCTAATGAGAAGGCCTGGATTGTGCAAGATGCCCAAAGGCATATCTGTTTCATGCAGACTAAACCCTTTTCCTAAATACTTAGGAAAGCTTGGGCACACCAACTTGCCAGAGTTTTTTTTTTCAGCTAAAGCACTGACAGTCTATTTTCCAAATCTTTCTCTTAGTAAATGGCTAAGAAAATCTATTTGTACTTTGTTCCAACTATTTTGTACTTCCTATAGTCTCAAGTTTTGAATTAAGTGAGTTTAGATTTACCATGGGTTAGTGGGTAAGGAAACATGTCTTGTGCCTAAGCGAGCACTGAAATGGCCACAGTGGGTCGGAGCAATGCCCGTGTTAGAACACGGTGCTGTTCTGATGGTGGCTGGCTGACTCCTGGGGACATAAGGGGTTCTGCAGCTGAGAGACCTTGTGCTAGAAAGAGCCTATTTCTGCTCTTGATAGACAATGGAAGAAAAATCCAATTCCTTTCTTAATCCATATAAATTTCCAGCATCTACAGCTTCATGTAGTTCCACAGTAACTTCATTCTGGGTGGAAATCACTTCTGTATGTTCTGTGCCTTCTGTCTGGTATTTCCATGTGATATCCCTTGACTTTTGCATTAATTAACCATGAATTATTATTCTCTCTGAACTGTCTGTGTACCACTCCTTGTTTTACAGATTTGTAACAGATTCTTTGCACTTGTACCTCATTCATCTCTCTTCTAGGCTAACAACTCTCATGTTTTTCAGGTGCAGTTTCATAGCACTTCCAATAAATTTAAGTTGGAGCTTCCATCTCTCTACCTCAGACTGCATGTCCTTGCTCCCACATGGATTTTAAGTCGTTGTGCATTTCTGCTGAGTACAACTCTTCCTTCACCTCTCCCTTTATGCCCTCCTTATTGGAGACCTCAGCAAGCCATGGACCTTCTCATTAACCTCTTCCTGGCCCTGGACAAGCTGCGCCATAGCAAGAAGCTCAGTGGGGAATGCCGATGCCTTCAGGGTTTGTCCACTCATATCCCACTGACTGACATCCAGGTTCAGTAGCATTGAGGCTCAACACAATGCTGTTGCAGAAGGATGAACCTCTAGGTCAAACTAGTAATTTCAGCAAAGCTGGCAACAAATGTTGCTTAATTACAGTCTAAGGTAAAAGTATAACCTGTCACATTATTGTTAGAATAATGTGTCCCAAAATTAAACTTACTTACAGACAGGGTGTCCATGTGAAAAGTCAAATATACCTCATTCTGTGGAGGCTCTAGAAACAGCACCAGGGGAAACCTTTCCTGCAGCTACAGGTATGCAAATACCTGCCTGAGTTACATAGGATTTACCGATGTAGAAGTTGCTCTTTTATTTGTTATAAGAAATACTTACATTTAAACCAATTCTTTGAAAACCTCCAAACATTCTTTTTTAGAATAAATCTGTGGTCAACTAGTAACACCTTGAGGGTAAGTGTGATACTTCCAAAGGCTTCAAAACAGAAAGCTAAGACAAGACTGATCAAAAAGCTAACGTTCACTACAAGATGTCTGAAATGTCTTTCCAAACATTTTAGAGGAGTCTTCAAACAAAAATTAAAACAGCCTTTATATAGCAATATGTCACAGTATCTTTGAAACCATATCTGACTGAAAGGATTCTCATTTTCTCCCATGTTGCAACTGCTTTGTATTTTTCCAGTAAGAAACACCCAGCAATGATTCTCTGTGGGATGTGATGAGTCCAACAGCACTTCTCAGACTGAAACCACTCTGTACTGATGCTAATTTCCATCCTTATCACAGAGGTAAAAAAGAAGAGAAAGGTATGTTGAGGAGAGACCAAAGCCAAGCTCTAGAAAGTCTCTGTTTTTCACCCACAATTCAGCACAAGCTTGGAAAGAGTCAACAACTTCTCACCTCATTCCTGATATCAGCAAAGGGATTGCATAATGTTAGCACTTCTAATCTAAATAGTAAATCAATATCTAGAACCTTGTGGATTGTTTATTTATATTAGGAGCAATGACTCGTGAAATCAACTATTTCTTAAATAGAGTCCTGTTTCTTCACAGAATGTACAGTTAGAATCAAAACAACAGAAAACAAACTTTGTACACAAACTTGGCCATTTTGGAGCAAGCACTCTCCCAGAAAAGTTACCTGAGTTTTGTTTCAGGCTGGTAAAATTTTAATGTGTTCCTTTTTCTCTTATTTCCTTTTTTTTTTTAATTGTATTTCTGTTATTTCTCAATAAACTTAGAACATATTGTTAAAAAAAAAAACAACACAAAAAACCAAAAGCTGAAGCACTTTGGACCTACACTTTAACTCTGCCCATTGGGACCAACACAGTTTTGTTCACTCCAGATCTTTTTAAACTCTCGAGTTTTAAAAGAAAACACAACAAAACCAACATAGTGGTCAGTCATACACATTTGGTGCCACAAAGAATTATTGATCTCTCCAAAGAAGGGCATTCCCAGGAGGAATTTCAAGTAGGGGGAACTGAGGGATGGCTGTGAATAAAGGGTAGCATTTTAAGAGAAGGGGTTGCTTCCAAATATATGAATTGGTTTGTTCTTTGATGCTTTTTGTTCAATCTAGTTCCATTCCCCCCTTAGACTTCCACATGAAACCAGATTCAAAAATTATCTGCAAATCTGTTTATAACAATTGCCATAGAATAACAAATGTGTGTATTTTTATATGAAGAATAAAAAACTCTTATCACACCTCCAGTCATAATACTGGCCCTTTGTGAGAAGGAGCAGAGGGAGAGACAAAGTCTGATGGGTTTTCTGAACTAGAAACCTGTAACCAGTTTTGTTCCCCTGATGTAGACAAATATAACTTTTCACTGTGAGTCAATGTGTAGAAAAATGAACAGCAGCTTGCAAGCACTAAACATATACTTGCATTATGTAATTAAATAATTGGTTTAAGGCATATTTCATGCATGAAACAGAAACGTGTGCCTGCTTGCACATAACCTCTGTATTTTGCAAAAACATCACCTTCCTTACCTGCTCAGATGTGTGCAGAGTTTAGAGCTGTTTTCATTTCCAGAGGTAATGCCTGACAGTAACGTCCTGCCTGTTTAGGCTTCAAGACACCACAGCAATGATAGCACCTGTATTCTGGTTTTCTTTTTCTCCCCGTCATTCTTTGCTCCAAGTGGGCATCTGGTTATCTACCGATCATGGGACAAACCAGCACTCACAGACAGTACCATTGAGAGTGGGAGGGTTGCACCCTACACAAAGCCAAAGCAAAGTGCAGTTTCAGTGTTCTCTTATTCTACAGTTTATGACAAAACTGAAACGCCCCATCTGGAGAAGAGCCTTAGAGTATTAGATCCCAAGTAGGATGCAGTATGGACAAGAAATTCCTGACTGAAGAATATACATTTTAAGAAAGGAAAGCAGTATTGACAGAGATATTTTTGATCTCTACCACAA
The DNA here is from genome assembly GCA_035583155.1 of Acropternis orthonyx. Taxonomy (NCBI): domain Eukaryota; kingdom Metazoa; phylum Chordata; class Aves; order Passeriformes; family Rhinocryptidae; genus Acropternis; species Acropternis orthonyx. Next base: position 12,533,174 of record JAWWEU010000138.1, read on the forward strand.
TAAATCTAAGGAAAGATGTGGCATTCTAATTTTGTTGGTGCAAACAGTTACATGTCTTACTAGTAGAACAATCACTAGATCTCTGTAGAAAACAAAATACCTAAAAATGTACTTTAGAGGGAACTTTGGACAGTCATTACAAAGAAGACTTTGAGTAGTTATCACATAATGAAATGTGTTCTAGTGCTGCATAGCGACATTCAAAGGAAATGAAATGGTCTAAGAATAAAATGTTTTGTTTAATTTTTCACAAGATCCAGTCTGAAGTGCATAACCACAGTTAACAGGAGCCACAACAGGCCAGACTTACTACAAAAAACCTGTTAGATTAGGATAGATTATGGCTAAAAATATGGCTAAAACATTGTCTTCTTCCAGTCTGTTCCATACTTTTATCATCAATACCTCTTGAGTATTACAGTTCCCTTTAAAGGAATAATAACATTTTAAACATGGTGTTCTAATTTAGCATGAAACCATTTGGGGAATTCATTAGATCAAAGACTAAAATTCAGTGAGGACCTTGACCTCAATAGTTTTTCTATTTACACGTGACAGCAGAAGCTTGTCTTGACAGAAACAGCAAGGCCAGCTCCTAATCAATACTTTTTTCCACAATTATTTTTTCTGTTTAGAACCTACATAGTAAAAAAAAAAATATAATTTTTTGTTCGTGTTAACTGTGTTCCAATTTTTCATCCGAGCTTAATTTTTATAAAAATATGATACTCTATTTCAAAAATTAACCCAAGCCCTTCGCATGTGTGTCTGTGGGCTGGCTGCCACTTCAGCTGCATTTCCACGGTACATGAAACAGGAAGTACAAGCAATATCCTCTGTGATGTTCCCATACACATCATTCTCGCAGGGAGCAGTTGCACCTGCACATAATTCTCTGAATCTGTATTTTGAGCAGAAATGTTGGTAAGGTTAGAAGGACTCATCATAATGCTTATCTGTTTGTAGTCATGCCTGTAAGTCTCGGGGGGCAAATATACATCAGTAGAGTGCACGAAGGACAGACATAACCTTGTGTCCAAACCATATTTTGGTGCAGAAAGGAATACTTAACTCATTTTAGAGTAACTGACTTCCTATGTACCAATTCACCTATTAAATTACGTGTTTCTTTTGGGTTTTGGTATTTCATTTCTTAAAGCAAAAAACCATAACACAAAGTCCTTACACTGAGAGACTGTGAGCTCTTTTCTACTTCATATAAAATCACACCTAAAAGAAATTTCTGAAAATTATTTGGTGATAGATTGGCAATCTACTTATGCAAATCTCTTGAAGTCATCTTGGTATTGTGAAGAAGCTTTGTGTGATTTTTTTAAACAATCTGTAAATGACTCTTAGAACATCTGTTTCCATGGTTGTAAATCCCTATAAGAGTCAGTACAAAGTAATCCTGCTTTCATCAGATATACTTTCTTTTTGTTTCTGAGATTGTTGTGCCCAGAAGGTAAAATTATGGTGTCACAACACAAAACTCTAGCCCAAGGACAGAAATATTGTGTATGTTTTAATTTAAAGCAAGTAGGTATCCTTCCTGTACTAAAATACCCTGCACATCCTGTCTCAATTACAGCAAGCTGCCAATCTGCCCTGACATGCTCCAGCAGTTCAGTTTCAGCCTGTTCCTGAACTTGCAAGGGAGTCCTTACAAAACAGTCTTGCAGCTTCCATCTTTTCTCTCATGATTTACTAGACAGTGTACCTATAAGAATCTCATTTACCCAGCTTGTCAAAAAGTTGGGATTTTGACAGAATTCAAATTACATTCTTTTAATTCTGCCTTTGCAGCAAAGCTTTCAGTCATATCTTGTTTTTTTCTAACACAACCTCTTTCTTCAGAGGCTGATTTATCACTGCACTGTTTGCCATCAGACTGACACAATTCCCTCCATAGCATTGTGGGCCACTGAAAAAGGAATGGAAATTCCAGGTGAAAAATCTTTAAAAGTGTTATTTGTGGACAGTTTGCAGTAGTGGTACAGACCCCTTCAGCAATTTTTCGTACTACACTAAACAGTGTAAGAAAAATATTAATTTTTTTTCATGGTCACCTTTTTCACACTCTTTAGAAGTCACCCACAAAACCTTCCCCACATACACTTTTACCTCTTCTGTCCGCTTAGGTCTATATAAGCTCTTTCTTACATGGACAAAGATGCCAGAGTAACCAGTTCCTACATTCTTAATAGCATTTTTCAGTCAACAAGTCAACATTTCCTTTGCATACTAACTTCACTGTCAAAATCCTTGCATCTAAATTGATCTGTTTCCATTCATAACATTTGTGGTACACAAAACATCTACCCATGAGAAAAACAGAAATGCCAGAGATGGGAAGTGCAGCTTAACACTGTGTCTTTCAGAAAGATACTTGAATTCTTAACTTATAAAGTGCTTCCTGTGAGATCAAGGATTGCACTCAGCACTCAGATCTGTAAAGTAAAAGCACTTTTAATGAAGATTCAGGTGAAATTTGGTCTATAACACTGTGGTAAAGGTAACAAAACCATGACTCTTTTAAATGCTCTCACTTGTGAAACTGACTTCCCTTTTGACATGAAAACAGAAGAGAACTCCACTTACACAACCAGTTTGTCATATCAGTGGCTGCTACCTACTGGTACATGTTGTTCCTCAGGTTTACCATTAATGTCATATAAGCAAAAAACAGAATATGCTTCATTTACACGATACTCCTAAGGACTGTGCTTTCCTTGCTGTCAGTAGTTCTATTACAAGTTGATTCTTGGAGTCAGTTATTTAATTTATTCACATGACACTATATATGCAAATTGTTTGCAAAAATAATTGTTGTTGTGGTAGTAACAGAAGAAGTAAATGCTCGTGAATGAAGCCGAGTTCTGAAACTGAGTTCACAGGCCCTGGGTTGGAAGGGGAATGGCTGAATCCCGAGGTGTGCCCTGCCCCTGCTGCTCTTGTATTCAGAACCCAAGACTGCCCGAAAGCAGACACCCCCATATCTGCCATGGTATCTGGCTGCCCAGGGATCAGGATTACACACAGCTGACAAATACCCCGATAACAGTTTCTTCTTGTTCAGATGAATAGTATCATTTACATGCCTATTTTCTTACCAGACAATGATAGTTAAGAAAGATGATGCCGGGGAGTTTCAGCTTTAGCCTATGTTACCTAGATAATTTAACTCCCCCATTGATACACAATAGAAGAATCCTCACATAAAAGTCTTGTAGCAGCTTGAGAAAATGAGAAGGCAGTGCAAAAATAGGCAGGGTAACAAAAGGTACATTGTATTCACTGAACAAACAGCCTGAGCAATTCCATCTCTTACCAAGTTTTAGAATACTATTTTCATGACTTCATCCAACCATATTACTGGCCCTAATGAGATGCCTTGCTTATCTCCTCATTATCAAGGCTACAAACAGCAGAATGACTATTTTTCCTTTAGGCATTATTGATCAGCATTGACAGTAACACCCTTTGGGTCGGGAGTAGCCCAAGTCTCAGTCCAGGACACTGGAATGCAGCAGCAGCACTTTTCCTCTCCTCACAGTGTAAGTGTAGGTCAGTCCTGCCTGCAGAGGTTGCTCAGTGAACAAAACATCCCAAAAGCAGAGCATGTAGTGGAGGAGCAGTGCTAGTTCTCAGAATTTAAGAGGTTGCTTAAAATAAAGCAGATGTATTTCTAAGCATGCTTTCACACTGGATTAATGTATGCTCTGGTAAGAGCTGAACTCCCCAAATACCAGCTACTCCTGTCTTGGGCTGGTATACTAAGTTCATTCCTTCTTAGGAGCAGATTTCTCATATTGAAAAGTAAATTCTATAATTTGGATACTTGCAAAGCACGGAATAGAACATAATTTCACTCTTTGCCCTCTTTATCTCTACTGTCTATCAAAGCATGTTTTACATTGAGCATTTGACACTACACTGCCATGACTAGAAAATTAAAGGCAATGTCCTTATTCAATGTTATTCAATGTTACACTGATGTTCCTTTCCTTTCCCAGAAATGGATGAGCACAGGAGACAAGGCCTTTAGACTGAAATAATGCTGTGTAGAGTAAACAAGTACTCCTCTGAACAGCAGATCTGGTGAAGCCTTCCAGGTTTTTTTAATAGGTTTGAATCCCTAGCTCATTTTCTTCAGTGGATTCCCTGTTTAATAAGAATGACCTCTCATTGCACAACTGGTGCTGTGAATGTAAAAGATCATTCAACATTATTCACCATTTCCATGCTAAATGAGGTTGCCCATGCAAATCCTGTGTATCTGCAGTTTTGACCCAATATCAAATTCTTATCAATATGCAAATTTATAAGATGAGACCTTTCCCCCATATTAATAATTTCAAACCAGACTCCATGAGAACTGGATCAGGCACTTAATGAGCTTCCATTAACTTCAGCAGCACAGAGCTCTGTGCTTACTAAGAGGGGAGTGACTTATATGACTGAAATTTTATCAAATATTGTGAAATTAACTCCAGTATGAACCCACTGACTTCCCTGGGCACAAGGCTGGCTCACATGCCATAGAAAGTGGTGGCGCAAACACAAGGGAGTTCAGGAAAAGTGTTAGAGGATTTGTGGTGAACAGGAGGCTTAAACGGTTTTAAACCAACCACACAAGATTTAACTTTAGACTTATTATTTTTCTATGGCATAACTTAATGGCAATTCCTCTTAATACTGGATTAAAACATTTAAAATAAGTAAGCCATATTCAATACCTCAGGAGGTCTACAGTAATAATACCAACTAAGCCTAATAATCTCGTAAGTCTGTGGGTCTAAGACATTCCCCTGGGTGTTAGGTGATACTTCAGCCAAATACTGAAAAGTCCTATTCAAGCAAATAAAGAAATAGTTTTAGCAAATCAAGTTAAAATGCCTGCCATCAGCCCAAAGTAAGGATAAATAAATGCTGTCAATTTTTTATCTAATGATCAGTGTATTCCCAGAAGGATTCCTGCTTTTTTCCCCCATGGACAGGTGAGGAAATTGAACAAGGCTGTGTAATACTCAATGGGAACATCACAGTTTTTAGGCCTGTCTGGAGACAGAATGGGTGCAAATGCTGCAGCTGAGGGGGGGCCTTGCTGAAAATTGTCCTTCACGATATTTCAAAGCGAACTGCCCCATCTGCAAAGAAGATATGAACCCTCCCTCTCCCTTTTCCTAACACACCTTTCTTTTAATGTTCAGAGAGGGAAGAATTACATTTCAGGAATTAAATTTCAGGATCTGTTAGAGAACTTTACATCGTCGGTTCCTCAGACTTTACACTACTATGCTTTACTACTTACAGTTTAGCCAAAATATTTCAGATTATTCAGGCCATTGAAAAACACACCATGGGAGCCTCTTGCTCCTGCCAACAGGCAGATGTATCAGTGTGGCTGTGGAGCAGTACTCAACAGGATTATCTAGAGTTTGATTTGCCACTTATTTTGACATTCTATTGACACAGCTTACATCTGCACCACAGGTTCTACCCCACATGACAGTGAGTTGTGCTGCTCTCATAACTCTACTGATTTTATTTTCAAACGATCTTCCCCCAAACCACCCTGCCTTTGTAGTATGGCCTCCATCAGTGGCACAGGTAATTTCCATTTCTTTGCTAAAAATCACCTGCTTCCAAGAAAGGAAAGGCAGCCTGACTTTTCCTCTCAGGTGCAAACCAGTGTAAAACCAAGCAGGACCGGGACTGCCACCTGCTGTGCAATTTTGATTTGTGTTCTCCATTACAAAAGCGACTAGTTTTGTGACAAAAGGTTTATTGCAGAGTGCAGAAGTTCAGCCTGATTTCCCTCATGAAAAAAATCCTCTAGAGAAGAGGAGTTTGACACATATGGCAGTGGATAAAATCATGTGTTGAAGCACAGGTGTGTTCACTGGTGCACACTCAGTGTCTCCGTGCAGGATCAAAGGGGCAGGTGCCTCACCTGAGAAGGTCACAGACATCTGCTCTGTGATATTAGCTCATGTGTGCACTACTTACAGGGCTACAACCCAGTGTACTTCAATCTCTATAAAATAAATAGTCTCAAAATACCAACTTCTGGTGACATTTCAACTTCTGTTATGAATGAATTGCATAAGAGGTGCCTGTAACCCTACAGATAATACAAACTTTGGCTAAGTGTTCACCATAGGAAATTGCACTCAATGGCTTGACTGAAGGTTTCATTCCTGTTGGTTTGGATTTGGGGTTTTTTGTTTGGTTTTGTTTTTAAAGAGAAGCAGGTTTTATATTGATACAAAGTATATTTTAAATATCCTAGATTCCTTTGCATAATTTGCAGATCATATAATTTCACAGCATTACAGAAATAGGAACAGGCATGTACTCGTATTACTGTGAACCTTTTAAAGAATCTTTTAATGACGAAACTCTACCTTATTCTTCTTGCGTGGCTGAACCTCTAGAGTTTTCTTTGCTTATCTAGCAAGCATTTGTCTTCTTTGGACTTTTTAAACAGCACCAAATGGATCTGAAAAACAGGAATAGCCTGAAATGTTTCAAGCTGGAATATAAGTATTTTTGTTATTTCTTTCCCCCTTCATTGGATAATTTTTTCATTAACATGATCCTGAGCTGTGTGCCCACACCAGTTTCTCCTTATCCCTTTTTCTCTGTTTCTAGTAGAGAAAGCTTTAAGGAAATAATTTGGTTCATCTGCTGGGTAACACACCTGTACTGATCACTATAGCTCTGACTCCCCATCCGGGCAGGAAAAGACTGTCAGGGTTGGGATTGTGAAAGAAATCTCTCCAGCAGTCAGCCAGAGGAGAAAACAAAAAGCACCTTGCACTGAAGAATGATAAATACCCTCAGCCAAGCTGTGAAAATGCTCACATGTACATAAACCATGAATCCTGATAAACAAAGAGAGCTCTGTGGTAAATATTTTTAAGGTTTATGAAAGGGCCCAAGAGGGGCTGAGCTATCTGGAAATTGCAGACCTGGAAAAGAAAAACACTTTTGCCTCCCCCCGTTCTATTCCTGGAAACTGTTAGCAAGCATCCACTGATGTAGGATGAATAAAGGAACCACTGACTACATGATTCATCTGAATACCAAGATGAGAACATAAGATGAAATATTAAATCTGCATAATATATGTATTTGCTTGTTTCCTCCAAGCAGCTCTCCTGCAACCCCTTTAGGTACTGGAAGGTGCTCTAAGGTCTCTCTGGAGCCTTCTCTTCTCCAGCTTGAACAGGCCAAACTCTCTCAGCCTGATTAATAGTGAATTCTTGCTGTTTCATTTCCTGTGTGTAGAAAAGTAGTCATAACAACATCCTCAAGAGATAAAACAACAAAAAAACTGTGCTGCTACTGAAAACAATACGTGGTGGTTTTATTGTATTAGTTAATAGAATGTTAGAACGACAATTTCAGAGGGTGACTAACCACTAGAGGGCTCGGAGCTCCTTACAGCCTGCTAAACAAAATGGTTAAATAAATCTTTCTGTAACAAAGAGCTTAAACATGACCTCTGTCTCGTGTGAGGCTCCTACTCCTTATGAAATGCATTAATTTGCACACAAAACATGTGAAAATACCAATTCTTCCTCAGTAACTGATTAAGACAAACTCCAAAGCCATGCCTAAGCATGGTCTTCACCATGGCCTACAAGGGAATCTCTGCCTGGAGCACCTCCTCCTGCCTCACTAGCCTTGGTGTCTGCACAGTTGTTTATCTCACATATTCTCACTCCTTTCTTCCACTGCAATTACATGGGGGTTTTTTCTCCCCCCTTCTTAAACATGTTATCCCAGAGGTGCTGCCACTGGCACTGGCCAGCTGCAGGTCCATCCTGGAGCCAGCTGGTCTTGACTCCATTGGACCTGGGGGAAGCTTCTGGCAGCTCCTCACAGAAGCCACCCCTGTAGCCCCCCTGCTACCAAAACCTTGCCACACAAACCAAATACAAGGGTATAAGAGCAGCCTTTTGGTATTTTAAAGCATCTAATTTAAAGAATCATATTCACAGAAATCTTAAAGTGTGTGAGTGATATCTGTGCATGCTATTAAATGACAGGAGGGTCTAAGAGAATCCACATTTGGCTCAGAAATCTGTGTGAAAAATGTACACTGCCTGATGAATCGCTGTCAAGCTGAGGTATTGAACACCTCCTTCCCAAATATCACAAGACATAAAAATGCACAGTGATAACACAATGAAATAATAGCCCTGACCACATACCACTCCATGATAGAATGAAATGGTAGAAATTTCATACAACTTAAATAACCAGAGATTGCATTATGTCATAGTTCTCCTTCCTGCCTTTTGTGTTGTTTCTGATACTGGCATTACATTTGTTGTACATTGTGTTAAATATAGCGGTTCCCTGACTTTGAATACCAAATGTCACTGTGGTATTAATAACAAAGGCAAATTCCACACAGAAGGTTAGGGAAGACACAGTGTTCTCAATCTCTCAGGCTGAGGTTTATAGGTAGTGACAGAGCATCTCATAACCTGAAGTTAGATTTTAGTTTTTAAAACAAAGAACTCAGTCGTAACTAAAAGGGTTTTCAGTAAGTCGTCATGGATGTCAATGTGCTCAACAAACTACAGCAAAACAGAACAAAAATAGAAAGCACACATTTTTCTCCCAGCATATCTATGTAGATTTAGAGAAGCACATACCTCCTACGTATATCAGTCACAGCTAAAATCAACTCTTACAAACAATTAGAGAGTGAGGAAAGTGCTGTGAAGGCTGAGCTTCCAAGAGAAATTGTTTGGAGGGTTCTTTGTGAAATGCCTTTTATTACACTTAACAATAATATAGGGCTAGCACTGGACACAACAAAACAAATGCCTTGAAAACTGAAAAACGGCTAAACAACACAGGAGACAAACACAAAAGGGAGCACTCTGAGGCATAAAATGTTTAGCTACTGAGGTGTGAAATGAACAGTCATCTTCTTTCTGTTAGTTCTCAAGATATTTCAAGTTTAAGGAGAACATTGGGATGGAAACTTCAATTTTCTTAAGAACACATGTTTTCTAGCAGTCCCATATTTTCACCCTCAGAAAAATATTTTTCCCCAAGCTCCAAACAACTTCAGAGAATGTCTTTACTCATTTAACATATGCACCTACAAGTAAGTGGATCCCCATTTCTCAGATGCCTCCTCCACTCGCATTGCAGACTGACTGTCCTGTTTGAACCTTTCATTTCAACAGAGGAGAAATAATCAATGTGAAGATAAACTGTTAACTATGATTTTATTTATCTCAGAGCAAACCTCACTCATTTATGATACTTCTTCATTTCCCCCTGCTTTTACATCCAACTGGTTTGTGTCTGTTAATACTGAAGCATTTTATATAAGGCAAAACCTAAGTCGAATGCTGCAAACATGACAGATATGTGAATCAGTGAGAAGCTGGTTCACACAGTTGTCATCTAACAAGTTTCTGTTGGTGCTTTATATAATTATTTGCAGTCCATCAGATTAAAAACATGAAGATGTTATATGCTTTTTAAGCTTCTATTTTGAATGTTTCCAGTTGACATTTACTTATTTTTCAGTATTGTCTAGCATATGTTCTAGCTAAATTAACTGACAGGGAGAGAGATGATATATGCAACTGCCTTTCATCTTTCTCTCAAGAAAATTCCTTGAGAGGAAATCAGCAATTACACTACCACAAGCCTTTCTTTAAATGCATAAAAAATACATGTGAGCAACTGACTCAACAGAGGGAAGTCAGAATTACTGATGGAAGAATCGCTATGAACCTAGATTTGTAGCAAGGGAAAAAGCCCACAACAAAATGGCAAAATAAGAACAAAAAAAGCCACCCTGTACAGAGTGGCTTTACTATAAATATCTGCAGCCCTCTGAGACCACTGAGCTGTCCTGTGTGGCAGCTCATGGTGATGATCCCCCCTTGGGCAGGGACATCTCTCAAGGTACCCCTCGAGGCTGAGAGAGCCCTTACCCTGCATCTCGTAGCTGCAGTGAGGTAAGAATTTATGTCAGATCTAGAAGTGTATTGTCTGCCAGAGCCACGGGTATACACCCAGCTAGAGCTCCCTTATGAGAAGTGGAGCGAGCAGCAGTGCTCGAATTATCGCAGTCTATTTCCCATGTTCATGCTCAGTAAAACAAAGCAAGTAATCAGCCTTTACCACAGCCAGTAGAGCATTACTTGCACTCCCACTGCTTTCAAACATGATCCTGAGTTTGATTACTTTCTGAAAAGTGGATTAAAGGAGCAGAATTTTCCTAAGACTATAAAAATACTTCAGGAGTTAGTGGAGCTCAGCCTGGGGTATCACGGTCATCCCAACAACAAAAACCACATTGAAAATAAGGAGAGAGGAAGGATGTACATGTATGCACTTCTGAAGGTTCAAGCACAGTAGGGGAGCAATTGTCTAATTTGTGAAGGAAAAGTGCATTTGATTTAATTCCTGGGCTACAAGGAAAGAAATGAGAAGGCCAAGTGAAAAGAGGTAGGATGTCAGTAGAAAGCCTAAGAGACTCAGGTTTCTGTTTAGCACACAAACAGTTCTTCTGGTGCTTTCTGTGCACATGACTTGAATATATTTATGCCCATAGTCTGCAAGTGCTGCCCAGAGGCTGTTCCAAGTCTCATTCTGGCTGCTCAAAGCATGTTTCAGGCTGCAATACTGTGCTCAGTACTGTTCTTCAGACAAAAAGATTACAAACCGGGAGTCTCAGCCCAGCTTCCATTTTAAACCTATGAGAGTGATAAATTTGTTGCTGACTCTGACTCCATTTGTATCTCCAAAGATCATCAGATCAAAGATCCTGCATGTAACGTTCCTGTCTTTTATTAAAAAAACCTAATAAATGAACAGCAGTACTTTAACTGACCACCTAGTCCCAACTCTTTGCAAAACTTTCCTGTCCCCACTCCTGATTTTCCCTTCAGTTCTGCTGCCATCTTTCCTTCCTGCCTTAGGCAGGCAGTTCCCACACACGGCTCACTTTTCTCTATCCAGACCAAGCACACAGAACTACAATAAAGGTGACTTTGAAGCCAAGGGACCAAAGCAAACTGTTGTCTCCAATGCACGGTCAACCTTGCCAGCCTGTGTCCCTCACGGCTGAGTGAGAAATGTCCCATACAGGTGGGAGAAGAAGAGAGGAAATGGAAAAGTTACAGATGTAATGAAGTGGGAAGGTTTTCTGGTTCAGTCCTGACTGTCCCAGACTATGTAACATCAGCCAATACACAATAAACCTCGTTTCAGGTTTATTTCAAGAAACTGGAATAAAAGCCTTTTTCCTGTGCTTCAGAGATGCATCAGCTCCAAAACACCAAGCTGGTCTCAGAGGACAGTGTGGGGAATGTGCTCAGAGATCTGACAGTTGCATCCAGCTCCAACCCTTATCAAGCTGACAGTCCCTCACAAATTATTTTTTTTAAACTTTCCCTTAGTACCCACAATATAGAAGAATTTTTTCCCTAAGGCTGTGGTCATCTGTTTTTGCATAATGCATTTTGGGTTATAAATAAAGGATTAATCATTCATTCTGACACTTCAAACAATCTTGTTTTCCATCATCTAGAAGACTAATAAACTCCAAATAATTTGAATTTCTTCCATTACTTTGCGCATAAAAGTGCACAATAAATTACAGCTTCACTGTTAAAGTCATTCTGCTGCTGTCTTCAGCTATACCTGTGAATATTTTATTCACCAGAAACATTTCCAGAGTTAAAATATTACTTACTTTGTTGCTCATTTAGCTTGTGTGTTTTTGTTGTTTTGTTTTTTGCTGTTTGTTTTTTTAACAACTCCTATGTAACAAAGGGCACAGAGTTTCTAGTAAATCTAGAGGTGTAACTATATAATGATGTGCACAATCACATTTCTAAAGTACAGCAGCAGAGATTGATGCTGAGGAAATGTCTCAATTTATACAACTAAATTCAAAGGATTTAAGGACATGCTTAAGCTAAGCATGTGCTTAAATGTTTTTTTGAATAAGGATTAAAATCTTTTAGTCCTTCTGCTTTGAAGTCCAACTTCTGATGCTTGTTGATGGTATCTACCACATACAAGACTTCAGGCCTGGCCTTTATGTCCAGGCTCAATGAAGACAGAATTTGAAAATGATACATTAGGGAGAGACAAGATGCAGGGTTTTGTTTGACAGAGGAAGCATGAGCTGCCTTTAAATTTCATACCTTGTCAGGGAGCAGTGATGGTGGGGCAGCCCCAGCGAGGCAGCGATTCAGGGGCCGAGAGTGACCACGCAGGGACAGGGGCAGTGCCCTGAACAACAGGGGCACAGCCCCACAGCACCCAGGGAAGGGAGCTGGGATGGTGACAGGTGCTGTCAGGAGTCCAGTGATCGTCAGGGAAATGAGGGGTGACAAGCCAGGTCCAAGGTCAGTTTGGGAAGACCAGTCAACAAGTGGGGAACAGCAAAGGACAGAGGTGGGGACAGAGACACTGCCCAGCCTGGGGGAGCACTGGGGCTCTGGGTGGGGAAGGACTACAGGTGCACTCAGGGCCTGGCATTTCTTCATGGATTAGCATGACATTTCCCCATTTTTAAAGAAGCCACTGACAGAAAAATAAATCTTGTGCTAGATACAAAAGCAAGCCTCGGGCTCTTGTGCAAACATTTCAGTTACAGGAATTTATTGCTTTTAGGGAGGCATTTCTATTGACATAAGAGATACATATGTTTACAGTGGATCTTAGTAAGATCCTAAATTACTTAGAGAAAGGATGAGGAGAAATGGTTAATAAACAGAAAAGCGCAATGGCTTATTGTTCAGTCAATAATACTAAATTCACAAATGCTTTCCAAAGAAGCTGAAGCAACTGAGAGAAAATGAAGGAACTGTGCCTAAACCATCCAGCAGATCAATATCAGAGAACCAGATCTGTTGGATCACAATCTGAACATAAATTATCAATACTGTGCTGGTGCAGAGAAATATCAATTGTACCAGGATGTTCAGTTTTCTAGCAGCTATATTCCTTCTATCTAATGAGTGAAAACATCACAAGACAAGAAATCAGTAGGTCACCTCAACCGTTGCCATGCGCCAAAGTAGGATCAAATAGATCAACAAAGAGCTCCAGGTTACACCTGCCTCTGGAATTATAATTGTAATGTTAATCAGCTTCTTCATAAAGTCAACAACAAAGCCCCAGAAAAACTTATGCGGTCATAAGACAGCACACGTGTGAGAGAAAGTAAGAAGTAGCAAGGGGAAGAGAAAAGGCAGGGATGATTTATACCATGTGGCTTATACCAGTATAATGTGCTGAACTATGATGCAACTTGATCTTACTGAAGGGCTTCTTATTGTTGATTTTAAAGCATGTTTCTGAATGGTCAAAAATGTTTAAAAATGGAATTCTGTGTGTCCCCCCCAGCTTTGCATCACCTGCAAAATTAATAAGGATGTTCTCTCTTCTGTTATTTACATTGTTAATAACAAAAAGACACAGACTGAAGACAGGCTCTAGAAAACCAGCAATATATCCTTTCCTTCTGACAGTGAACATGCTATGAAATACTGCTTGCTATGCAGTCAGTTTGTACACACCTTATAATACATTTATCCAATCGCATTTCTCTAACTTTTTAATGACAGTGTCATGTAAGTGTCATAAACACAATCACACTGACAACAGGCTCTGTCCTATCCATAAGGCCTGTTCCCTACTGGAAGGAGAACATCAAATTATCTGGTGTGATTTATTTTTGACAGATCCATGTTGACTGCTATTGTTCCTTGGTTATCATCTAGGTGCTAATAATAGTTTGTGAGGTTATTTGCCCCAGGATTTTTCCATGGATTTAAGTGAATTACACTTAAATTGAGCTGTATTTCCCTGGCTTCAGCTCCGCTTTGATAACAGCAATTTACAGCTGCCTCTTCTCTTTTTTCAGTATCTAATTCACCTTCTTAATTCAGTCATTCTTCAACTGTCTTTTGATCATTTTCACAAGACTCAAACTATTTGAAAACATTCAGTTCATCTGAGTGCTCCTTATCTGTTCTTTACCTACTCTGGGCCTGAGATAATTTTGTTTTCAGTGTCACCAATCCTAACTATCTGCTTGTACATGGTAATTTTTAAGTCTGATACGACAGAGGCAATAATCCCTTTAAGCTTTCTTATAATTTGTTAACAGATTTTCTTCTTTGTTGAGTAAAGGCTTAATCATTTCTCTATCTCCTCCTTAGTGCAAATGTACATAAGGCTCGCTCTTGATAGTTCAATGGTTTTGCAGCAATACCTCTTTTAGTCTTTCTTTCTTTTTTATTCTTAGTAATTTGACCTGTCTTCCTTTGTGTTTTCTTCATGTGCTTAAGGTCAGCAGAGACCTCATGATGTGGTCAAGCTAAGTTACTGTTATTTCTCTCTTACTCACAACTGGGACAAATGTGCCTTTTGAATTATTTTCTAAAGCATCATTCCTTTTCTTAACTCATTTCTTTAGACTTCCTTCCTATGAGGTCTTAACTATTGATTGCTTAAGTCTTTGGCTTTCATGACACCTGTTTTTATTTAACTGTTCTCTTTTCTTCCTTTTCTATGGACAACAAGCTGTCATTTTGCAAATGCTCTTTTTTGTGAGGAAAATGCTACCCACTTTCCCACTCTCATCCAGTTATTCTTCACTAGCCGTCTCAAAAAAAAAAAAAAAAAAAACCAAAAAAACACAACAACCCCAAACCACCCAACCAATCCCTCATATTCTTGTGGCTAGGCCATATTCTGAAGAAATCACTACATCTGAGATACCAACACCTGACAAGATATTGCTATTCTAATGAAAAGAGGGGTTTCACTTCACCAAAGAAAGGCTCAGAAAAGAAGTCTGAGAAACAGACCACAGACACTGCCAAAGGTGAGAGACTGAATGAAATGCAGAAGCAAGATCTAAAAGTGCCTGGGATTGCTTCTAGCAGCAGAATGTCCTCTTGTATGTGAGTGAGGGAGTAGAAAGGGACACATCTGTTCCAGGCTGCACATGGCAGCAGATAACCCAGTTGGTAGACCCCTAAGAGAAAATACTCTCTGCTTATCTTTCTGAGTAGTAATCCTGTGTTTTAGAAATAGAGGAAGAAAAGAATGGCCAAATATTGGTGTTTGTGCTGAGCTGCTTGTTTTCAGTATTCAGGCTGTGAGGCAAGTTGGTGCAGCAAGTGTGTGTATATTGCAGGTATGTGTGTGTCCAGTTAATGGGGGAGGCATTTGCAGGAGGTTTGTGCTGCAGGTTTAGATCAACAGTAGGTGTTTTAATGAATCAGCAGTGACTGAGAAAACAGCATTTTATAGAATTCTTGTCAAGCTCTAATTGTGGATAGGAGCCCTTGAAGACCTCAGAAAAGCCTGGTGGGACACTTTCTTTCCTGAAAAAAAAGTAATTTCTTCCACAGCAGAATGGCACTCACAGACTGCCTCCAGCTTTACAGAGCAGGTGCTGCTGCCCCTCTGTCTGTATGGAAATCACTTTGACTCAGACAGTATTGATAATCTGACCATTTTTTTCAAATTTATTTGTGGAATTAAGCTTTATTTTCAATTAAGCAGGCTCCACAGCTGAACAGCGCTGTCCTAGTGCTGTCCTGCGGAGAAGGGCAGGGCAGCCCTGTTGTAATGGTCAGGATGGGGTTAGTGATGTGCTGCATGCTGGGTATGTGAAATAAAATCTGTAGGATAAGACAGCTCAGGGGATGCCCATGGCTCTAATTGCATCCACAACATTCCCTTAACCCACTACTCTACCCAGACCTCCACGGATCTTTGCCTTTCAAAGCTACATATACAGAGCTACATATTTGCAGCACAACTGCTTCACAAAGCCACAAACCAGGAACCAAACCTGGCCACGGGCACCCACGGCAGTAAATCGTGTATGCACAAAGGCAAGCGGGATCTGTGCTCTGTGCCCGGCACCGGGCACACCTGGCTGCAGGTATCTATGCACGGCACCGGGCACACCTGGCTGCAGGGACCTGTGCCCGGCACCGGGCACACCTGGCTGCAGGGACCTGCCGGTGTCCAGACCGGGGCTGTGCTGGAGCCACACTCGAGTTTGGGGCTGGAGTCCCGCTCGGATTCGGCCTTTCCTGCTCGGGCCACTGCCATTCCTTGGCCGACCTACACCTGCTGCAATGGCACTTGCAAAACTCGTTTATCGAGTCAAGGCCGCTGCCGAGCGGGTCGGCGAACATGACCGTGCCCGGTCCTTCCCTTCCTCCCTCCCTCCCGGTGACACCGACGGGACGAACCGCGGGCAGCTGCGTGGGGCTGGCTGCGGCGAGGATGAGGAGGATGATGATGAGGGGGACCAGGCGGGCGAAAGCCGAGGCAACAGGCAGGAGAGAGCGGCGGCCGCGGAGCAGCGGCGGCGGGAGGCGGGCGCAGCCGGGGCGGAGGGAGGAGCGGGCGGGCGCAGCCGGTTCGGGGGACACGTCCATTTTTCGGCGTGAGTCAGGCACGTCGGTGGGGTGATGCTGCGGCGCCGGGCAGGGGCCGGGCCAGCCGCGGGGAGCGGCCCGCCCGCTCGGGCCCGGAGTCTCGGCCGTGCCGGCGCTGCCGCCGAGCGGAGCTTCGCTTCCTCCTTCCCGTCCCTCGCCATGGCGGGGGGCGCTGGGCCTGCCCGCCCCTGACACCCGCCCGCCCCCGGAGGTACCGAGCCGGGGATGCGGGGGATGCGGGGGGACCGGGGCCGGGACCGGGAGGGAAGGGCAGGTCACATCGCGGTAAGGGCAGCCCTGGAGGCTGGGGAAGCGGAGGGCGGCGGGGGTGGGCGGTGGAGCCGAGGGTGTGGAGCTCTGAGGCTCCGGACGGAGCTCAGGGGCTTCTGCAGCTGCGGCCTCTCCCTCCCCTCAGGCTGCTGCGAGCGGGACTCGTCCGGGCACCCGAAGGGAAAGTGGAGAATTGCCCTTTCCCCGAGCGGAGCTGCCCCGTTCTCCTGGAGCCTGGGAAGGAAGGACTGCAAAGGGAACGTATGGGCGTTTCATGTTTCGTCAGCCCGCCAGAATTTTGGCTTTGATTCCGCCTTGCTCCTACCTGTTCCTGGAGAAGAGGCACCGTCCCGCCATGTCTCGCTACAGCCTCCACAACCTCCTGGACTGGATGTACGGGGGGGTGGACCCCAGCTTTGCCGGCAACGGAGGGCCGGAATGCGCTGCCTTTCTCTCGGGGCAGCAGCGCTTGCTGGAGAGTTTGGTTTTCCTCAGTGTGGGCATCGTGGAGATCCTCCTGTCCCTGGGGAAGCTCAGGCAGCTGCACGTCAAGGAGCTGGAGGATCTGCTGCAGCAACCCCAGACTAAGAAGGAGAGCTTGGGCAAGAACGTGCTGCTGGTGCTGCTCTGCCTCATCTTTGGGCTGGAGGTGGGGTTCAAGTTTGCCACCAGGACTGTCATTTACCTCCTGAATCCCTGCCATGTTGTCACCATGATGCAGGTAAGGCTTGTGTAGGGTCACCTGGAAGTTGGCTTTTGTGTTATACCTGCAAGGCAGGATTTTTCCTATAGTCAGTTTGTGGACTAAAAGTGCATAGCAAAAGTACAAATGCCAAGAATTGGTATAAACATTTTAAAACTCGGTTTTTAGTTAGTTGAAGTGAAATCTATCAAAAAAACCAAGTCAGATGAAAAGGTGAAATTGTAGCTATGACTTATGTCCAAATCTCTGGTTGAAAATGTAAATAATCGAGGCTTTCTCACCACTTACTTTCACGTGATCCTTGTTTTAAGAATAGAAGAGGCTGTTTCCACTGGCAGCTGTGCTAGAATTTGCACCAAGTCTAATGAGAACAGGATTATTGTGAAAGCAGCTGTGTAATTTATGTGCAGCTTCTTCAAGCAAGTGACTTCTGTGGGTGTGAATGTATTTTGTGAAGGTGTTGGAGAAACAAATTATTCATTGTGCAGACAATCTTGGATTATCTTTCTAATCTTAGAAGATGAGCGGTAAGGAAATGGGTGTTACCAGTGTCACATACATGGGGTGAACAAAGTGATCTGGCCTAATACCTGTGGATAAACCATGTGCTTTAATGATTTGTGACATGGTTGTTGATGTGTAAAAACGTGCAATTTGTGTTGATTTCAAAATAATGGATACATAGATAAACAGTTACTGAACTGGGATATCTAAAGCTTATAAGCTGTGTTTGTTAGTAGTCCTGTAGATGTACTTAACTGTCAGTTCCACTGAGCTTGGTAAGGAGTGTGGAAGACATCAAAAATATTATTATTTTGTGTAACTTTGCTAATATTGTGCCCTCAGCACTGGGCACTTTAGAAAATTCAAGCTCAAGAATTAACAGAAGAATGTCAAAAAGGCTTTCATAAAAGCTGGAGTGATAACATCTGTCTAAGACCAGGAAAATGGGATCAGTGCCTATCTTGGTCTCCCGTGGTGGGATGCAAAGTGACCTGGGCTGAATCAGATCAAGCCAATTGTTAGATTCACGCCTGGAGAGCATTTCCTAACAGGAAGGGAAACCTCTTTTTTGGTTTTACCAGAGGTTTGAGGGAGATGAGTATTATTTCAAGCTGTTACAGCAATACTCAAGCAATTAATTTACAATTCCAGAACTTAATGAGTATGTTATGTAAATTCCTAGGCCATGATGCAATGCCTGCTCAGTAGTTTACAGCACAGGAGGCTTCCTTCCTGTGAGGGGGTAACGATTGCTGTGCAATCGGTCAGTATTTGTGACTGAAGTTATGCAATGACTATGTAGAAATAACTAAAATGAAATTATGCAGCCACATTCCATTTCTAGGCAATACTTGATGATAACTGGGAAATTTTCCTAGTGGTTCTCTGGAAAGGAGGTGAGAATATATTAGCAGGAGGATGTGAAAGTTTAGTTGTCTTTATGATATGATAATCAGCAAAATCCTTGCACAGCCCTGGGGGAGGAAGTGCTGTTTACCTCTTACCCTCCTGGAGGGAGATGGAGACTTAAGCTCTGTAGTCAGGCATGGGTGGTTCTGATTCTCTTTTTGACCAATTGTGAAGTTTTTAAAAATAATCCTGTGCTAATTACTCTGTAGAAATGGTGTTCCAACATTTATGAAATTTAAAAGGTGAGTATGTCAGCAAAATGCAGAAGTCATGCCCTTCATCCTCAAAAAGATGTATTAGAAATAGACTTGGGCTTAATGTAGAGAATGAAAATAATGGCAAAACAAACAGCTTTCAGCAGAGGAACCAGGTTAGATACAAAGATAGTCGATGAATTCCATCAACAGACAAGTAATAGATAGTTGGATTCCTGCAAGCATTGTTTTTTGACCTCAGTTTTGTGGAGGGCAACAGGTTGACGAAGTGAAATATATGAAAATACAATTTATCCTTCACTTCTGTTCTTGCAGTAGTTTATAGATAATCCTGCTACTGTATCTAAGTAATAGGCTGAGCGAAGTAGGAGGTGAGGGATGAAACATACAACAACAATCAAGATCACTTCAAAGGGAAGCCAACAGTAGCTGTTGTTAAAGGTCTCTTCTTTCACTCTATTTCTCTTTTCATTTTCCTCAGCTGAGACTCTTTCACCTCAGCAACAAAGGCTCTGGGCTCTGAGCCAAAATACTTGGAAACGGAAATTATCCTTCAAGTTTTCTCTGCATAAAAGCCAAAGTATTGCTCTTAAAAGACTGAAATGAGATCAAAATAATATGGAGGTTAGATCTGTGGCGCATTTGGGCAGACAAAACTGAGTAATATTATGGCTAGTGTGTTCTGCAAATGAATCTGTTTTGATCAAGTCTCTAATTTCTGCCTATCATGCCAACCTTTGTTCAAATCAAATCTTTGCATAAGTGGAAAGAACTAGCTTAGTAGTGTCATTCAAAGGAGAATATAATTTAATGAACATATATAACTACCTGAATAGTTGTCGTGGTTAATCAGTTTCAGAGAATTTGTTGCTGTCCCGTCACCTGGTTGAATTATCTATTAACAGTGATACTCATTTCCAGCCCTGCTCTAGGTTTTGTCTTCTTGCATAGCTTTTGGAGGAAGAAGGGTGTTTCTTCACCAGTATCGTAAGTGCAGCATCACCAAGAGATAAATACTTCAACTCTTAAAAATATTATATGTATATATTTTATAACAAAGGTGAATGGACACTTATTTGGTTTCTCTGCCAGCTATTGGACCAGATTGGTTTGTGCATTACAATGTTTAGTTAGTGTTTGATGCAGCAAGGGGACATGTCTGTGGCTGAATTTTCTTTATGTAAAGAATGGTCTTTGTGAAAATTATTTGAATACCTCTGTTTTAAAAAAACCCTCACAAATCACTTGTTTTTTAGGACTGGGAATATAGCTGGACCAGTGCTGCTGCTGTAAACCTGGCATAAAAGGGTATCCTAAAAGGGAAATACTAAATTCACAGGGTGTTGCAAACCTATTGGCTTTTGCATAGCAGGGGAAAAAATCAGCATGTGTTTAAGGAACCAGGTGTTATGTTTTCAAGACATTAGTCCTTTCTAGTATTTTATGAGACACAATTGTGGTATTGAAGTTCAGTGTGTGGGGGAGGATTCCCTCAATAGCCAATTACAGCACTATTGATTTCTTTACAAGTTTTGTGAAGGAGACTTTTAGCAGCAGAGCCAGAGTGTGCTTGTAGAAAAGTGTCTACATTAACTGTGTTGTCTCCCTGTGTATGAACATCAGAACACCTACAGCATTGCTTTAGTGACGTGAAAGGATTTCATACCTTGCAATGTCAAAACCAATGACATCAAATCAATTTTCTTCATCTCTTCTGTGTTCTTTAAACTATACATTTTTCTAACTTTCCAATCATAACCCTTGGGTTTATGTAGCAGTTCTTCACTTCAGCTTCAGTGGAGGAGCAGTTAGAATTTCCATCAAAAACTTGATCCCCATTATTTGTTCCTGTACCCCAGTCTATAATTTCTGACACAGGTTTTGCAAGGTGTTAATCACAATCAAGGTAACTTGATGGAAATGTGGAAATGCAGGTGTCTCCTGATGTCCTGTAAGACACCCAGCTGAAGCTGACAGGCAATTAAGATTAAGTTTAGACAAATATAACCCAGGAGCCAGAGCTAAAATTGGTCCGTATTGCAAAAGAGAAATTAATTAAAAAAAAAAAAAGTAAGGAAAAAGTGATCTAAAGCAGAGGTTGTGGGTAGGAGTGGTAGGGTGAAGTGATCTCAAAAGCTCCTTTCCAACCTTAATGATTATCTGCTATTTGAATTTTAGTTTTGTGAAGCTGAGAGTTTTAATTAGGTTTCCTGGACTGTTGCTAAGATCTTCAGCTGTGAATACTGAAGGTTATGACTGACTAGTCTGTAGAAGCCAGAAGTGTGTGTGTGTGCAAGTTTATTGAAACCTTGTTTAAGGAAGCGGCAGCAAGGTGTACGCTAATCCTAGAATGGTAGGTACCTCTAGTCCTTCTCTTAAACTGTTGTAAATTTTCAGCTTGATTTTTGTATGCCTATGCCTTCTTCCAGAATGGTGACGTAATACCAATCTGTAAAATAAGCTTTGTAATTTTATTTATTTTGGGAAGAATTTTGCAAGGATCATTTCTCAGTGGTAAATCCTTAACTGGTCAGTTACTGTAATTCTCTTCCAATTCTACACTGAATTATTGCAATTCATGCAGTTAAGGACTGACATTTGTCTGGATTTTGGAAATTGTGTTTGCAAGGAACACCTGTTTTGCTGGATTATTACTTCAAGTGATCTTTTTAGGCACAGGGAAGTAAACTAAAGGGGAAGTGATAGGCGGAAAGAAGTATAACGGAGTCAGGTTTCATCCAGTGATCTTGATCTGATGTTTGCATAACTACAGCCAGTGCTAAGTGCATCTGCAGTTCAGTAAATACCAAATCCTGTGTTCATTATTTCCAGTTCTGGCTTCTTTAGAGACCTGGATCATTTCTGTCTTCTGCAAAAGAGCTTACTGTGTTTTTGGAAACAATGGGCTGTTGTCAGAACTTATATAATAAACATAGCTTGACTGAGTTCTGCATCGTTTGGGAATACGTCCCAAAATGTAACTAATTAATTACTTGCTCCTTTTTTCTTTTAATTTGTGTTTATAATTTGTGCTTTGTAATATTTGGAATAATTCAGTTAAATTGTGTATGCTTTTCTGTATTCTCTCTCTTCAAAACCTTGAATTAAAAGTAAAGCATCATTCACATCCTCTTATTTCAGTGTGACCATGATTACAAAAAAATCAGTAAATTTTTATAGAAATGATGATGAATATTGCTATTGAGATACATAAGCAAGTTTAATGAGTTACTCAGTTTTTAAAGGGTAGCCGTATTCTAAGTTGAAGATGTTTTTCAATAGCTCTGGTTTTAGATTGTATTTGGGTTGTTGGGTAAAATGTAGAGCAGAAAAGACAAGATTTCCTATAAACATATATCCTTTTTTCAAAGTGTAAGTCTCTAAATGTGGGCTTCTAAATCTCACTTTTTGTACGTGTGCATATTTTCCTAATCAATGTATGGGATTTTTTGTGTGTGTGTGTGCACCTCCTACATTTCAAAACCTGGTGCTTGCAATTTTTATAGCACCTCAGAAGACGGGACTTGGTTTCAGGAGATGTCATAAAACCGAAATTTAGTACAATTTGATAAGGACTGTAAAAAAAATTGGGAACAGCAAGGCTGTGTATTCGAGTTCAGTATGATTTACTTCCAAATCAGTCTACTTAGGAATGTGAGATGATGTAGCAAGGCCAGCAGTCCTTTTGGTGCTCTGAAACGCTGTCTGGTAGCAAAAACTTCACAACTTAAGTGGAAGGTGTGCATAATGACACTCACAAACATAGGAGATCACAGAGTCTGCAGGTTTGGGTTTGCAGAATACAGAATGTCTTTCTTTTTACTGCTGCAAGTTACTTTGTGATACTTTCGCTTATAACTGATGGCTGGAGAGGAAACTCATCATGGGGTGGTGGTGAAAAAGGGCAGATGAAGAATTAAAGTGCCGAAAGCACCGGAGTTTCTCGGTGGCAAACCCCATTTCTTGCCAAAGAATGCATTTTACCTCCCGGAAGGTGATAGCAGCCTCAGGGGCACAGATAGGGAGGGACAGGTAATTCATCAGTTCCTCGGTGTCCAGTCTGGGATGCTCCAGGTATTAGTCTGGCTTTCAGAACACCAGAGCATGCTCGGGTAGTTTAATCTGCCCCTGGTTCTCAGAACTGTCAGTTTTTTCTTAATTGTTACAATTTGGTTTCGAGCAATGATTTTGTTGTGTGTAAAAAACACCGTCAGTTGAAGTTTAGAGGCTTTTACTGATATTGTAATTAATGTAATTATTTATTGAGCTAAGAAAAAGCTTTTCTGTGATAGTTTTAACACTGTATTTACTTTGTTTCGCTATCATGTCTCTTTTTAGTAAATCCTAGCATATAGTAGAGAAATGAAGAAATATTACTGTGAGGCAAGGCAAGGATTCCTATTCAGAAATAATAGTAATTTTTAATTTAGTGTAAAAAGGATAGCAAATGTGTCTTAAGGCTGTGATTCGCAGTTTTTTTTCTTTCAGGAGACTATGGTTCAGCTATTTTAAATTAAACAAGATTCAGTCAGTGATGCTTTATCCTGAGCTGAAAATATGCACTTTAGTCCTGGTGACAGGGACACTGGAATATGTTGTGGTTCTGGTGAATGTTCAAGCTGAGGAATTGGAGTCTAAAGCTGTTGGTTAAACCTTTGTTTTGAAGTTGCTAGAATTTGGAAATACTGCTGTGCTTGAGGCTCCAATACACTCTTAGGTAATTCTCTCCTTTATTCTGGATATTCTTAGGAGAAAGGAATATAAAAAGTGGGGAGTTGACATGAGACAATTTGCTCTCCAAACAGGAGAAATTGTAGATGAAAAAGCTTAGCTTTCCCTGACCCCAAATATTTACACTGAGGGTTATCATCTAAAGGCCACTAGATGAATGATTAGGTAACCAGATATTGGTTTGTTTTGATGAGATCATCACATATTTAAAGCAAATATGATTAAAAGTGTGACATGTAGTTTGAGCAACATGTTAGGGAGAGACAGGGTCCCTGTTCTTTTTTTTTTTTTACCCTCTTCTGTGTAATTTTTTTGTGTTTGTTTGTTGGGTTTTTTTGA
Source organism: Acropternis orthonyx (assembly GCA_035583155.1). NCBI lineage: Eukaryota > Metazoa > Chordata > Aves > Passeriformes > Rhinocryptidae > Acropternis > Acropternis orthonyx. The sequence continues at coordinate 12,557,317 of JAWWEU010000138.1, forward strand.
GAATGGAGCTATTAATAATCATTTCAGTGTGCTATCCAGTGTTGTAAGGCGTCACTGTTGGCTGTAACGTGCTTTTAGGATGGAATTTTTTTAATCCTCCTCGGCAGTTTTGCGCACTGTTCCATGCAAGTTGTTTGCTGGTAACTTACTGATGCTTCAGGAGCAGCTGCCTGAGTCCTTTGGGAACCTCAGTGGAGCTGTGGACTAAAGCAGCAGCAGCAACCATATGGGACACCTTATAAATTCCAGGGACTAGGATGTCTTTCACTTCCTGACTCCCAGTCTAGGAAACCCATCTGTGCTGTCTCCTTGCCCTGCTGTAAATGTTTACACTCCCAGTCACAGATGATGAGTTTTACTGCAGGGGTTGTACATTCCCCGCAGCAATTTGAACCGTGTTGATGTTCATCACAAGTTCTGAGCCACGAATCTGGAATGTGCAAGGAGCGTAGTGGGGCTCGTGTTTCTGGGGACACTTCCTCAGGGCTTTGCACTGATGTGGTGAGGGTTTATGGTTATTCAGATGGCTGAGTAATTAGTGTCAAGCGAATTTAATTGTTTGTATTGTGGTACTTTGTTGGTTAGGGAAATGCCAAATTATCAGGAATATGGCATTGTATGCCTTAGCTTGTTACTGATTGTGTTACTGTTTCTTTGGCAAAAAGTGGCTGCAGTAAGGCTGTTAGATATTTATTATTCTGTTGTTTTTAAAGATTACAAGTTTCTTTTGTATAGTCCTACAAATGGAGGGATTTTGGACGGTGACAAGAAGAAAGGTGTTGGTTACTTGAGGCAGAGTAGAGCAGGACTTTGCTATGGTGATTTTGCTTCTGTAGGAAGCTGACAGGGAACATCTTACTCAGGAGGAAGAAGTAACAGAAGTGAATGGATATGAATGTGCACATAAAAATCTCATTGTAAACTCATGCAAGCTCCTGCAGCGTCACTGGCAGATTTAGGTGCAAGGTAATTGAATTTAGATTTTCTTAAGAAGTTGGAACTTTTTTTAATTCAGCCTTTTTTTGTCCTTGTACCCCTTTTTTCTTTTACTAAGTTTTTTTTATTGTCAGCTTTTGTTAAAACACTGGGTTAAGGATGGGAAATGAAGTAACCCACTATTAGTGAAGAGCTGGTGCAGGTAGTTGTTAGGGGAAAAGTAACTTCAGTGACTTCTGAAATACTGATTCCTAGGGTATGATAACTAAAGAACATAGAAAGACCTGAATCATGTTAATAATTAATCCTAAAGTGTGGGAAGTCCAGAAATCTTTTGCCTAAGACTTTAAAAGGAAAGGAGGTGAGTATAGGTTTGTCAAAAAACTAAGGCTGTCTAAGTGGAGACTAATCTAGAATGTCCCAATGAAGATATGTAATTTACAGTACATTAGATTGTAGAGGATGGAAACTACTCAACTTGCTACCCCTCATCCATCCCTGGGCAGAACTGGGAACCTGGGAGGTTGAAAGCACGGACCGGCAGCTTGTGCTCCCAGAGTCTGGTTTATGTAACACAGCAGCTACTTTTATTGTAGTATTTCTTAATGCTCTGCCAGCAGTGCATCTTTGAATCATGAGTATCCTTAAGGCTTGATTAGCAATTCCACAGGACATATTAATCCCTAAATCTGTGTGACAGCTGCAGTAAGGCAGCTGTGATTTTTATGCTAAAATGTTAAATACATTCATCTTGCTGTTATTTAGCAAATGGAATGTAACATCTCTGTCAGATTTGGCAGTCTGAACTTGTCAAACCACAGTTAGGATTTTTATTTTTATTGAAGTTACCTTTTAGAAGACAAATAATGGCTTAAAAGTGATAGGGCTGAAGCGATAATCTGTACAGAAAGAGGTACTGAGTCAAGGCTGTAAGGTGGAGTTGTGAAACTGTTACTTTGTGATAAGTGATAGAATGATTGTTTTGAACTTACTTTAAAGTTAATTTTAGAGATAATTAACAAAGTCTTTTACATGTCTTAAATCACCCATCTTCTTAGATGTTCCTTGCCTTGTAGTGTGGGAAAATGGATTGTTTTCAGAAGTACAGTAGAGTGCCCTTAACCCTACGACCCTAAGATAAGTGTACTGTATCTTAGCCCTGAAAACATACCTTTTAATCTCTTCTGCTCTGGAGAGTACTTTGATACACCTAAGAGTGTGGAAATTTTTATTTCAGTGCAGATTGACCAAACTCTGTCTCTCTCTTTTTTCCTCTTTTGTTTTAAATTCATTGCCATTTTGGAATAATCCAGTTCCCATGAATTTTTCACATTTCTCTGAATATTGCCAGTAGAAATTAAAAGCTGACCTCTTGAAGTTTTCATTTTGAAATAGTGTACTAAACCAATCAACTTATGATCTGGTTAAGTGATCATGACTGGATTGTTTGAAAAGAAAGATGTGTTTCCAGTCTGCTGCAAGGAGATACTAAGTCGAACGAGTGGCCCAAGGTGCCGAGTTGAAAGGTAAATGAAATCCGTGCTGCCTGTGTGAGGTGCAGGGGTTGTGCTTCTGCTGTGCTTGGCTCCCTTCTGCCAGGAGCTACTCAGACATCTCTAAGTGTTCCCATTGATCCCATGAGTGCTGCTTCGTGTGATGTTGCATCTGCAATGGTTAGAGTTGTGTGACTTGTTCTGTTCTTCCCCGCTACCTTTTGAATTGTCTTTTGTCTCTTTAGTTTGTTGATCAAACAAGATGATCTTTGTTGTGCATGTTTCTGTCTCAGCAGGGCTAAAGCTGGTAGAAGAAAAGCTTTTCATGACAAGTTTAGACTTCGCTCTCTGCCTCAGTGTGCTGACTGAAAATTACTGCCATTAAAATACTTTTGAGGGGAGCTCTTATGTGTCGTGTTTTGGTAGACATTTGGAATTTTCTGGAATAAAAGCAAAGCCAACTCACAGGACCAAACAAAAAAAAAAAACCCCAATGAGCTCTCCCTGTTTAGCTCGTGGAGTGAGGCAATAACATGCAGCTAATAGATGTTTGAAGAGGTGTTTTTCTTCAGTTCAGAGGCAGTATTGCTGTTACATCCTTTTGAACAAAAGCTTGTGCATGTCTTTTGAGCATAGCTCTTGAGATTTTTACTAGTCTTATTTTTGAAATGTTCATTACTAAAACTAGTGAAATACGGCACGCTAACATGTCAGAGAAATTAGGAAGTGTTAGACAAAGGAGAAAACTTGCAAGCTGACAGCTGAAGCTTTGAAGATATTTTCCATAATTGTAGAATTTTAACAAACATTCTAGTTATGATTTTTCTGCCATCATAAAAAAATGGAAGTCAGGCTTGTTTTCTGAAAGGACCCTCATAACAGAGGGATTTGGATTTGCATGCTTAAAAATGTTAAATATTTATTTTTTCCCTCATCAGTTCCTAAAACTGTTTCTTTCAGTAGAGTTGAAGTAAAAATAAGCAGCTGTGAATTTTGTTCTCTTCTTTGCTCGTCTCCATGGTAGTGAAGTGTTTTAAATTGGTATGTCCATCTCAGTCTTTGTAATGGTGCCATCTCTTTTAAAGATGGGCTGGTTTTATCCTCAGCACTGAGGTTCGGAGTGTACAGATGTGGGTAGTAGCTTTGACTCTACCATGGAGTAGTTGGAGCACTCTGCAATGTGTTAGAAAAAGAAACATCTGGTATGTTTAAGACATTTCTGGTTTGATTATTTTGTGCATATAAAGAAAAGGTCAATCTGTAGGTTTTTTTTGGTTTTGTTTTGTTTTTTGGTTTTTTTTTTTTTGTTTTAAGATGTAGGAAATAAAATTCTCTTTTGGAAGAACAGTTTGTTTTGTAACAATATTAAGTATGCTTCAAAAGTAACGTATCTTCTGTCAGGTTTCTGAATTTAAGGAAACCATAAAATAATCTGAACTTAAAACTCTAGATGAACTAGTGAGACTCTGAATAGTGTATCTCCTTTTGCATACACACAACATAAAGTGTTATAAAGTTTGACTAATGCACGCAGGTAGCATGTGAAAAAATAGTTATTATGTGAGAGATATAATAGTTATTATGAGAAGATATATGGAAGATATTTATGGTCTCCAAAGAAGGGAAAATGCAGTCCACAATTCAAGAAACTTCAGTTAGTGAACGAAGTGTCTTGCAAAAATATGCAATGATGGAATAATGAAGCATAGTAAGTGTTAGACACCTCCTCAGGAGCCATATGGGTCTTACGTGCAAGGTGTTATAGAGACCTCTCTAAGACTTTTCTGGCATGTACTTCTTTTTATCTCCCCCTAAGCACAGAAAAACATCCATTAGTGGATTCTCATTATGCATCTGTAATGTTCTCTTTCTTCTTAAGCTGCCCTAATGCATTGAAATTGCTTGCTTTTTAAATGCAAGACTTCAGAGAAACTCTGATTAGATTTTAACAGTATTCACTAAAAAAATGTCTTGAGGTACATTCTATTACATTTAATTGTTGCCTCTCTTGCTGTGTCTTTATTAGAGTGCTGTATGACTTGGGAAAAACCATTTGAGTGTGTGTGGTGTTCTAAGCTGTTACTGAGGCTGACTTGAGTTGAACATACCAATGTCTGTATAATAAGAACTTGACCTGGAATGAAACTATTTGGAATTTTTATTTTTATTTGTATGGTAATGACAGGAAGCCCCTTTTATACACAAGGGCTCAGTAGTATGATCCAGATTTCAAGGCTCCTACTGTTGCTGCAGCAGGTGCATGACCTGGTGGTGATTAATTTCAGTGTGCATCAGAGGCCTCTTTCCAGCCCTGCAACACTTCAGAGAAGTTTGGAAAGTCATCTAACCTGGAACCACAAAGCAGACATGCTCTCCAAATATTCTCACTTGAGGTGATTGCTTTCTAGGTTGACAGTGAAATAATGTATTGTGACTTCATTTTAGTAACAGCAGTAAAAAAGTGTGATCCATATTTTTCTGAAATACTGATTAGACAGTAAGCCAGAGTCTCTTCTTTGCGGTAGTGGACAATATATAAAAAAAGAATTTTTATTGCTGAACTCTTATGTAGTAATCTCCTCGTATCTAGAGTAAGACTTGTTGATATGATGTTTGTTGCTATGTGAGATTTTGGACTGCAGTATAAAAGGATGATACTTGTCCTCTGAATTTAAATGGGGCATTTTTGCAAATCAACAACACTATTACATAAAAACTTAGATTAGGTGCTATTTTTGGTAGGAGTATGGCCTGAAAGGAAAAACAAACGTGCGGCTCCCACTGTATTCAGTAACTTTCTCTGGCTAATAATTAGTGATGTTTTTACACTAGCTTACAATTTCTTTATTGAGTGTGGCAATGGACACATTTAAAGGTGACTGCTAAGCTTACACACAAAGCAGATACTGTGGTAGCCTTATTTTGGGAAGTATTAGGAGTCTTTTACAGACAACATCTTGTGTGGGACCCTCAGGAGCTGGGTCTGGCACTGCTGAAGGGAAAGGCAGTGGTGTTGTTACAAATGCTGGTCTTTAGCACAGCAAGGACCTTACCATGATTGAGGGTTAAGGGAGCTGCTGTAGAAAATGATTGGTAATACAGTAATCTGCTTGTTGGGAGACCTTTCATAATGTCAATAACAACAGGCTAAAATCTGGCTTGTTTGTTAGTCATTGATTCCTTGGTGCTGCTCACACTGCTTAAATGCTTTTATATGTAGGTAATGTGAGACCTTTTAATTTTTTTCAGTATTTTTAGCCTTTTCTAGCTCTGCTGTAAAACAGTTCTTCTGTTTAGAAATTGTTTGTGACATACAGAACTGGGTAGGGAAGATTTAGAAAATGGAATCTAAAAGGGGTCATATCATTAATTTAAATTTGTTTTTAACATTTCAGATTTTCCTTCTGGCCTGTCCCCCATGTCGGACTGCAATGATTCTCTTCAGGTAATGTCTGTCTACTTGCATAATGTATTTTAGAAGTTAAAATATGCTTAAGACATGAAGTATTAAGTTTTACGTCCAGTTGAAAATGCCTGTTGGTTGGATTGAAAAATGACACCTTGAAAAGAGTCAGGGCTTAAATGGTGGTTGTTGGTCCCCATACGCTTGGTGCTTCTGTGCTGGTGGGTTTGGCCTCACTTAGGAACATGAATTAGCTCAGTAACAGAGGAGTTAATGCAGATTAATCTAAGGGCTGCTGTAATTTGTGTCATGAGCCTTGTACCTTTTTATTATCCTCAGTAAAAATTAGTAACTGGGCCTCGTTGAAGGCCATACATACAATATGGGTCTAATTTTAAAATTGTGAATAGGTAAAGTTAAATAGGTAAAGCAAATTCTTGCAGACCTGGGTACTTCTCAAATCGTGCAGTCTCTCCTAAAATACTGCATATTCCTACTAACTTTAGGAACCAGAGGAGTTTCTAATGGGCTACAGCAGCAGAGTCCAGTGAGCAGCCAAGGATGTGCAATTAGTTGTGGTGTGGGGAGGGTCAGAGGATTTCCCAGGCAGAGTGGTAGGCAGGAATGGCTGTAATTGCCACCCTGACATTAAATTTGACTCTTTTTTTGCCTCAGTCTAGGCAATTACTGAAAAGTGATGCTGGGGCAACACCTCATCCTGTCGGTGTGCAGCTTTTCCCTGTTCTTCCTTATTTGTGCAGGGATTACAGGGATCCCGTGTTAACCTCTCCATCTTGGAGAGTGTGAAAAGTATGTCTGGGGTCCAGGAAATCTTTGATGAGACCAGTTGTAGAGCAGAGGCCATAATATTTGTTGTTTTTTTCAGGCTGAGCATTTCTATTTTCTGACACCCTGACAGCATATAAATTATGTTTGAAAAACCATTGTAAAATTGTAATACCTCTCCCCCCCACCACAATTACTTTTAAATTCCTAACAATTTATGACAGACAGTGGTTCAGTTGTTGAAGGCAGTTCATCCTTTACTTCGTATCTTATATAAAGTAGACTGAAACAGTTCTAATACTATTTTTCTGTTCCTGTGATGCAACAGTGGTTCAGAAAAACATGGCTGAAAGCTGCATAAAATACAGTCTTATAATATTACTTTCGTGCCTTTATGCTTTGCTTAGGACTTGCTGTTGTGTTTTGATAATTGTAATTATTTTATTTAAGGGACTTCTTTTAAATTCTTGAAGCTTTCCTCTGAATCTATACCTTCATAGAGTTAAGCAGGATAAATGCCTTTATCAAATAGGCTATTTTAAGCTCTGAAGGACAAGTGAACAGCAGAATTCCCACTATGTAGCAGATTGCAGCATGAACAGGATTACGGACAGTCCAGGCTTTCTAGGAATCCAAAGCTTATTATAGAAAGCAGTCCTACTTTAGGAAATTCTTAAAGTGTGTATTTAAAGATATGTTTTTGTCCTGCTTATTGCATTTAACAGCATCCCATTATTACATTTAACAGTGACTTTATTAAAATTCAAGCCAGAGGAATTTAAGTGTCTTGCAACCTTTTATTGAAGAGTCACTACACAAAATAAGTGAAAACATTACATTTTGTCTCCATCTGTGAAAACAGTATCCCATCTCTTTTTCAAGGTTGCAGATGCATATGCTGAATGGAGCCCTGTTGGCATTGCTGTTTCCTGTTGTTAATACACGCCTGGTGAGTGTACTGTAGTTTTCCTCCTCCTTAATTTATTCAAAGCTTTTCTTTAGAAAGATGTTGGAGCTTTGGTTTCTTTGGCCTTTTAAAGTTTATTTTACCAGGCTGTAGATTCCTGAAACAGGTCATTACAATGGAGCCAAAATACCAGCCTTGGAATTTTGGGTGTTTATAACTCAGTGTGAAAGGCCAACACTGCTGTATTCTGAGTGTCAGTCCCATCCTGGCTGTTAAAGGACAGAAAACTTAATGCCACTGAACGAGGCTTTCATGGGTTAACTTTGTGGCATGAGGTCAAAATTCAGTTTCAGGCTTTTCAGACTCTATGTAAATGTAAGATTCCTCTGGCCTAGAAAATGCCAAATGTTGTTCTTGGCTGTCATCCCCTCTCTCCCAAGATTAGGCATAGCAGGTTCCTTTTTTCCCATCTAAGTTTCCAACTCTGCTATATAAAACTTGAGTCTCCTGGACTAAAGTTAACCTATTGTTGTGCCTAGTAAGATTCTTAAACCTCTTGTCCATATAGCACATGAATTAATATTATTAACAAAATTGTTGTAGACTTCAGACTCCATTGGAAATCTTAGTGGCTCTCCATTTGCAAATCTTAAATGTCTAAATAATATTAAGTACAGACTTTTATGCTTATGTGCAGTTTGCAATTATGTTTTATTAAAACTTGATACTGCTGAAGGGGCATCAGATGAATAAAACAAGTGGGGCTTTTTCTGATAAGGATAACTCCTTTTATTTTGTATTTTAAACTGTCTAGTTTTCAAGTAAATATAGCCTTAAGCATGACAAAATTATTTTTCTGGGTAACCTTTGAAGGATAAATTGTTGAAGTATCTAACAACTCATTAGCTTTTATTTTCTCTGCCATGATCATAGATCTCATTCATATTAGGGCAGTAGTAATTAAACAAAAAAGATGCAGACTTACTCATAAATTTTTCTCCGTAATTAGGAACAGAGGAGCCAAAGGATAATGTCCAAGAGCAAATATTTTTGGAATAAATACAACTTTGGATATTTTTGGCCTAACAGCTGCTTGCTAGGCTTTTCTCTTTTCAATGTTTCTTCTGGCACAAGATAACGTGCATGATGTTGTAGAGTGCTGCTGCTTTGACCCAGATTCTCTCGTGGCAGACAGACGTTCTCCACAGCTGTCATTGTAGTTGTTTACACTGACATTGTCCTGGAAGCAGGAAATGTCTCCTAAAACTTAGTAGGAATTTCAAAAAAATCCTTTCTAACTTTGTCTGACCTGTCTGGTCTGGTTTGTAATATCCAGGTGAAAAACTTCTGGTTGACAAGAACTCTTTAAATTTCAGTTTTCTGATACTTTAAGTCATATTTTTTTGTGTTTCATACAGACATCGCTAAGTATATAACATTTTTGTAAATCGTTGTAATATATAGTGGTACAAAGAGTGTGGAAAATTGGTTACCTAACCCAGTGTGGGAAGGGAGGTGGTCTGGGGCAGAGAGAGTTCTGAGGTCAGTGGAGCTGGAAAGAGCCAAATGGATGCATTTGCTCTAAGTGCTGAAATGCCTCCCTGATGCCTTTCAGAGCATAAAATGTGTTTTGTCCTTGTGAATGATTTGATACACAGTTGGATGTTGTCTTGTGCTACGTATTTCATTGTCCTCAACTGACATTGTCCTCAACCTCCCTCTTCCATGTGACTATTTGGTGTCTTGCAGGCAGCAGATGATGGTGTTGAGCTGCAGTCTGCGTTTGGAGAGGGCTGCTAGTTTAGCAAGTCCAGCAGGAGGCATGTGCATAATAGCTGGGAAGCTGTGTATCATTAGGGAAATGAAAGCAGTGAGATGCAGGAAAAAATATTAGATATGCAGTTTTGCTTGTACTTACCAAAAACCTGAAAGGGGCAGAAGGCAGGAGACAGAGAATTATTGCTTCACCAGCTGAGGGGTGGTTTAGTGGGTTATCAGGGTTTTGTTTCTAAGTGTTAACCTGCTCAAAGCAATTTCCACAACACCTCTGACAACATGGCACACTCTGTTGGGTCATATATTTTTGCTACCAATTACATTACTTAATGCATTGTAAGTATTCTTTTTGTATATATGCTTCAGTGTTAAATTATCTTGAAAAAGAGGTTTGTCAAAGCTTCTGGCATAATTTCGTGGTTTCCATTTTCTTGTAATGCATCTGTTAATTTTTTTTAGAACCTCAGTCATTTCAAAGTTATTCTTAGATAGTGGTCTATTGCCAATGGAAATGAAAAGTTGAGATATTCACTGAAACTGCAGAAGAAAGTTTCTACCTTCCCTTGTTTTAACCTTTTAGTTAAACTAAGCTTATTAAGAATCTTGTTGGACTATAATGGGTACCTGGGTTTGTGTTCCAAACAAATGTAACCTTAAAGATGAGGTCAGTCTATTCTGTTCTTTCCAAGAAAATATTTTCCTGCCTTGGCATGATGCTGATGTGCCAACAATTAACAGACTTGAGCAACAGATGTACCCATTTGTATTTATTTGGCACCTAAATACTCCAGTTAGCTACATGATTTACAATGTGCTGATGGAATTAAATTTTGTGCATTGGAACAGGCTTTAATAGAGATAAAACGGTTTCTTATTCAGTCAGCTTATTCAAGTCGTATTCAGAACTCACAAAATAATATTGTTAGTTCTTATCATCCTTTCAGAAATAAAGGGTATTTTAATTATCTCTCATAATTTTATCCCCTTCTCATGATGTGAATAATTCTTGGTCAGCATTAACGATTCACACTGATAATAGGGTAATTTTCTATGACCCTTAAGTAAATAGAGAGGAAGATGCCAAGGGAATCAGCTTGTTAGGTTCCCTGGTGGGAGCCTAGAAAGGTGTAAGGATATACAGGAGTAGAAAGATTCCTTTTTACTCTGTATTTATATTATATGGAACACAGTGTAGGTCCTGATAACCAGGCTCTGTGGGTAAATTCATTTAACTGTCACAAAGACTCCAAGTGTTTGGAGAGTAACTGGATTTGTTTGAGCTTTCATGTTGCATTAACCAAATTTTAAAGGAAACTCTTTCTACTAGTTTAGAAGTGGGGTTTTTTTTGCAAGCTGATGTCCTGAAAATGTTGATACACATAAAGTAAAAAACAGGACATGTCCTAAAGGTGTTGGACTTGTTGTTTCTGCTCACATGGTTGAGCTGGTGCAGTTTTAATGTTTCCAGAAGCTGCTATATTCTATTATTAGAACTGTTTGGCCTGAGAGTACACATTCTAAATCTGTGTTAGGAGCAGAATCATACTCTGAGCAGTACTTTGAGTACATTCCATGCACATGTTGCCTGCTGTATTGCTGTTAATTGTTTAAGTAATGATTCACTGCACTAAATAGTTTGCCTGAAATGCCTGTGCTCAGCACAATGAAACAGGTTATGGTAGCACATTGAGTCATCCCTAAACTGGCTTTAACTGGCACAAGGGAGAACAGTGGAAACAGTTGGGGGCTGTGGAGAGATTGTGCTTTGGTTGCTGGCAGGTGATAAAGCCAAAGTTGGTGCCTCGTTGGGCAGTTACCCATGCTGTGTGCATTAAATTGTCGTGAGTGTTACTGATTTATTGATGTCTAAAGGGCTGGCTGGCACAGTGCAACGTTTGATGTTTACTGGGCTGTGTGTTAGATGTGCTACAGGAAGGACCAGAATCTGGGAGTTGAATTCTTCCTGTTCCTTTTCTGCCACACTCTGCAGTGTTTGTAGAGAATGATGGAGGAAGTGCTCTTGCACAGCACAGTGCTTGAGCCAAGATACAAACAATTAGCAGAGGGAGGAGTACTACTTTCAGAAAACAGAGCAAAGTGTTAACCTGCACATCCACTGCAAACCAACTGCTGTGTCTGAGGGGGTTTAAACTGAAGTAGTGTTATGTCCATACTCTTTTGGGGAAGACTGTCATCTGAATATCTGGCTCCACTTTACTGCTGTCCTGAAGAGGTTTTTCTAAAGCTTAGTTCAGTCAATGGAAAGACCTTTGAGCGGTAGCTGACTTAAGTTGAAGCATGAAGTCAGTACAGAGGTTCTTTAAATTCTGGTTTGGGTGATCCCTTGGACCTTATCTTCACTTACAGTTTCTCTTTGCATGTAAAAGGTGCCTCTCTATCTGTGAGTTAATCTTTTACTGATAAAACAGTTTCTAGACAAGGCATTTAGATCTAGGTGAGCCAGTTGCTCAGTACAACTTTATAGTTCCTCTGTCGTGTTTCTTCTTTTTCTGTTTGTTGTAGCCTGGCTGTGCAACCTGAGTGCACAGAAACTCTGCAGTTCTAGAGCAGGAAATGCCACTTGCATGATCAGCCAGGCTTCAGAACAAGCCATCTCTTACAGTGGGGAAAAAGATGTTTTGTTTTACACACAAAAAAAAGATTGTCAACAATTCTGAAGCATAACAACTGTTCCTCTGTTCTGAGAAGTGTCCTGAGCGCAGTGTTTGTGTAACAGATCCTCACAGCTCCAAGTGTGGCAGCCCTTAGGAAACAACAGATAAACAGAGAGTGCTCCTTGGCAGGAGTGCCTGCCTCACGTTGTGGTGTTTATATCAGGAGCAATTGTTTCTGAAGTGGGAGAGGTACAGCTTTCTCTCCACTTAGAAAAACTGTTTTAGTTTTTTTAGGTTTTTTTTTTTTCCTATTCCCTCACTTTGCTCCCTGTGTCCTTCAACAAGGAACATCAGGAAAGGTTCACACTTGGAAAACCTCACAACTTCCTTGAAGTTCTTGCTCTTGTGTACTATTATCTTGCTTGGGTTTATGTTTTGATACAGAATACTTGGGATAAAATAACCCAACAGATTGTATGAAAGGGTTTTTTGGCTTAGTCTCCCAGGAGCTGGCTGAACACCTTGGAGGTTGCCATTAGGACACAGGGAGTGTTCAGCTGGGGAGTGCCAGGACTAGCAGAATCTGGTTGTTAGTTTTAGCATTTGTACATTGAAAATAGGATAGAAGAATTGTAGTTGAATTTAAAAGATCGTTGTTAATTGCAAGCTGTTTATTGACTGCAGTTTAGGAAGAAAACTAAACTCTATTTCAACTTCTCTTCTGTTAATGTAGAAATTTCTCTTTCAACACTGACTTCAGGGTCTCAGAACAGCAATAGAAAAGGAAGGGTTTTCTCCCCCCTCTCGGCTTCCAACAGACAAGCCATAGTGGTTGGTCCTGTGTCTGAATTCACTTCAGCCTGTAGAAGGACAGAACAAGTTTGCATTTGAACCAAAGCTCATGGCTTTGCATTATTCCTGTGAGGTTTCATACTTGTGGTCTTGTTCAGTTTTCACTTCAGAAAACATAGCAGAGCTGGAAACCCACACTGTTCCCTAAGTCAGCTGCAGCAAGAAGCTGAATTCTGAATTTTGAGTGTTTCATACTACTGTTCAGTTTTAAATGTGTTGCTTTAGTGTGATAAACAGATATAGGCAAAGGTACTTATAGATGGGAATAACTTTCAAATACGGTGTATCACCTTTTCTAACTGATAAAGAGCTAGAATTGGTTGGATCTGGATTAAGGGACTCAAACTCAGAGTTATGGTTCAAGTTATTTTTAGCAGAGTATTATTTTAGCACAGCCTGTCTGTCTTACCTTCTAGGACGTTACACTAATTCTGCTAGACACAGATGAGTAACTGTAACTTCCCAAAGTTGTCAGCAGGTGAGAAATACCTGATTTACTACAAACTGGTAACACATCCTTCTGCAGCTTCTTTTTAAAACCAGTAAAATACTGGTTATTTTATTTTATACTTGGTCAAGCTTAGCAGTTCGACATATGCATGCAGATTGTTATAGTTCAGGTATTTTTTTTATTCTTTTTTTTTTTTTTTTTGCAGAGGCCTCCTCAGTAATTAATACATAAAAATATATAAATATATATAGACAAGACCTCATCTCTAGAGTTTTGTCACTCACAAGGTAGCAAGTATCTGTTCTTTCTAAAACAGACTTCTGTTGTATGGGGTGTGCATAGTCTCTGGTTTGATTACATGAGGGTTTTGCATTGTTATTGGTAATTTGCGCTAGCAAAGAAAGGGGAAGGAGCAATCATGTTATTCCTTCTGTATTGTTCTTGCTAACTTTGGGAATTGTTTACTGGAAGTGCTGCATTCCATTTGTGATAAGGGGACTGAAATGGGTACAGTTAGCTGCACTTTCAAGGCAGTGGTCATTAATGTCAGCTCTTAATAAACATAGGTGATAAAATAATTGAGCTGAATGCATTGGCATGGGTCATAAGGAGTATGGTTCCTTGTAACTTGATTGTTAGTGATGAGAAAAATATTTACAAATGTTTTCCTTTTCCCACAGCTTCCCTTTGAAATGGAAATCTATTATATCCAGCATGTGATGCTTTATGTTGTGCCCATCTATCTGCTGCAGAAAGGAGGTAGGTTGACAATTTACTCCATATGGATTGAGTTGGTCCATAAAATGAAAAAAACCAAACCTGTGCTTACTAGATATCACCAGTTTTATTCTTACCTTTTCTTTAACCAGTTTTCTCTGTTACTTAACAGTTTCTAATATTCTAATGTTGAAGTTGTAATCCAGGTGACATTAACTTGTGTCAGGCACAGAAATGGAAAGTAAAAAGGTGTCTGTTGCTAAAAGGGATACCAGGAATGTGTTGGTATAATGTGGGTAGCATCTCTGCCATCTTGTAACACTCTGTTTTTGGGGGGTTGTATTTTTAAGACCTTTGCCTTCTTAGTACTGGAACTTAAAAAAGGATCATTGTTCCATCCCACATAAATATGAGATGTCTTGTTAGGCAGGTTACAGAACTTCGGAAGCTCTGATGAAATGCAGTGACACGTTAGCGAAATGAACCAACTTGCTTGTTATCTCTTCTAACAAGATTTCTACCTTGCATTCACTTACGCCAGAATAGTTCAGTCTGGGAATCCCAAACTGTTCCCCTGGCAGTGTTTTTTCCGGTTATGGATCCTCAGAAGGGAGTGCAGTATGTGTTCAGCTGGTGTGATGCTCTGCTCCCCTCTAGCGTTCACATGCCTCTGGCTGCATTTTCTCGCCGAGCTGAATTGTTTCGTTCAGGAAACAAAAGATGACAATTTATGGATGTTCAGTAGCCTTTAATGAAAACCTTGATGATGTGGTGTGAAACAATGGGATGCAGTTTAGAAAATGCTCAGAACAAGCAGAGTCAGCTTCTTCCATTCTGTTGTGTTTTATACCAGCAGTGCCTTACAGTCCTTCACCCTTATTTCACTATAACCTTTGTGTTATAGTGACCTTATTGCACTGTAAGGTGCTGAGTGAAACTAAAGAAAAATGGTTCAAAGGAAAAAGTGAAGTATCATACTTCAAAGGATCATTCTGTTTCTTTCTCTTACCGGAGAAGTATGACAGCCACATCTAATTTTAATCCATCCTTGACATCCTAAAATTCTGGCAAATAATGCTGAAGTGAAGTTGTAGAAGTTATACAAACTCCAAGTCTTTGCAGGAGGAGTATGGGGAGCTGGGGGGAGAAAGTGTAAGCAGCCATGGAGTACACTATAGGCAGTGACAAGCAAAGTTCTTGTGGTGTCAGTAAATCACTTGGTGGCCTTGAAGTTCCTGTCTGACATCACTTTGATATGTATGTCCTTTTGCCTTAAGGTTGGGCCTTGGATGTCACTTGATGTGTTCCTCTAAGTTTTGGTTGTTTTGCTGGTTTGGTTTGGTGTTTTGCAGTAGAGGTTCTCGGGGCTCTTCAGGACCTGGGGCTGACCGGATGGTGTTTGCAGTTTGAAGGGTTTGGTGTTGTCAACCCTGGTCCAGTTTTCTAAACTCCTGTCCTGTATCAACTCGCAGGTATTTGCTGCCATCTAACGTTGATGTGATAGCAGTGAAATTGCTAAAAGAACTTTTGTTGGCCAAATCTACCAATTGAGATTGCTCCAGGCTGTGTAACTAGTAACTGTCCGATTTCTTATGCACTTGATTCCTTGTCACCTGGCTGACTGTAATTTGTTACCCTCCATGAACTCCTGCATTAGTTATGGTGTCACAGGTGACCTAATGTATGATTGTTGGTGGAAAAACTACTCAACCTAAAATCATTTGTTAGTTTTGTCATTTCACTAGCACCTCTGTTTAAAGTTCATTCTGAGTAATCACACAGGCCTTTATCCAAAGTATGCCTGGTGAAAATTGCCTTTTTCATCCCTAATGTGGATCAGCATGCAGCTCAATTTCTGTATTGTACATAGAAATTTCCAACAGTGAATCTATGAACTGTGACAGAGAGAAGTAATTGAAGGGTAGAAAATTAGAAAAATGAAAAGGAATGGATTGTCTATGGAAAAATACACTGCCATCAGTTTTATTGGACATCTGTCTGTATTACTGGTGGGCTTAATAGGATCCAAACACTCCTCAAAGACAGGGTGAGCAGAACACCTGAAGCAGGGTGGGTTTGAGGGTCAGTCCATGCAGGACTGCACACCCAAGTTTGCTGACATGCTATTCAGGTATCACACCAGCCATGCACACGCATTCAGTTCCCTGCTGAAGTGTTTCCTTTTCGAAGGGAAGCCGGGTGACAGTAAGCAAGGGCTGTAATAATTTCTTTTCAGTGTCTTCCTGCTATTCATTAGTGGTGCAGACAGGTCATGTTGCACTGGCAGCTTCACCTTCATGTCCCTCCTGACTCTGTAAGTGTGGGGGCTTTACCACGCTCAGCAGCACATGGATGAGAGGCTTTTAGAACTCAGCCTTCAGTGTTGCACACTGAACTCTCTGAAGCTCAAGGACATATTCCCTGTTGGGGATTAAGGCCTCGTTCTCTGTTCCTCTCCCCTCTGTAATGAGTGAATATAAATTTCCATATTTTCCTTTCTTAACATATCTCCTTTCCAAGTGCATATATACATGTACACACACACCCACACCCACACCCACACCTGTGCCAGGCTAGACAAAATAAGTGCTTGTGCACTATGGCTCATCTTTCTTGGCTGCACTGAGAGGCTCTCAGGCAGAATAGATGCAGTGTGGATGTAACAGGTCAGCACATGAGATTCCTAACTCAGGGCAGTTCTTACATGAAGTATATCTGCAGTTGGCACTTCTGTCTTTCTGGATGAGTCTCACCTTGTGTCACCTGTGATTGCTGCCCAAAATTACAGTGTGCATCTGGGCAGGACACAGCATTCCAGAAACAGCTGGATGGACTAAGCCAGACTTGTACCTCACTGTTTGTTCTTGTCCTTTGGAGTGAGACCCTTGCTTCCCTCAACTATTGCAACAGTGCATTAACCTGACCTTCTAAGATCAGGGTATTAGTGGTGTGCAGGACAGCTTAGTTTTTTAACTATATACTCTTAGGGTAATGAAAAAAAAAGTAAAAATCAGTGTATTAGCTTTAGAGACCCACAGTTCCTGACTGTCTTGGTCCTTAAGCTGCTTTGGTCAGGGTTTCAGATGGACTTGACAAAACTAGTTGTGCACCTTATTTCAGAACTTCAAGTCATATTGAAGTTTAATCAAAGTGGAATTGTTATTTCCTTAGAGCAGTGAGCAAATGATACTATTCCCCAGCAGGTTGAAATAAGGGTTGATGTACAGCAGCTCCCTAGCAGTGGAGCTCAGAGATAATCTGTCCTGTGTTTTGAGATCCCCAGCGTTATTTAGTTGACTTAATAACTTCAGGAGGTGGAAGAGGGCGTTAATGCGTTGAGGTTTTTTGGGATGTTATCCTCAGGAAGAGCAGTACCTGGAGCTCCGGGTACCCCCGAGTGGTTGCGCTGTGGGGCTGCGGCCGCCAGGGGGGGCAGTGCGAGCCCCGCAATTCCCGGGGCGGGCGGGGAAGGGAGCGGTGGGGTCGGGGTTTGGGGGGCACAAATCCCCTTTTCGAGCCAAACCCCACAGTCGTGACCTTGAAGATTATGGACAGCCCTGTTGCCTGGCCCTGTGTGTTTTAAGAAGTGATTTGCCGTGCACAAGTGGACAGACAGAGACACGCTAAATAATTGTTTAAAATTTTCTTCTTTTAAGGCAAGTTGTTCATTGCTTATCTTTATAAGCAATGAACAACCAGTCTCTCTGACTCGAGTCCTAAAGCTTTTTTCTTTGTTGATCTAAGAGTCATCAAAAGATAAGTTCTATGGCATTGTCAGAAAGTCACTAGAAGTTGATGGGGGGGGGGGGG
>JAWWEU010000138.1:12575072-12661086 GCA_035583155.1 Acropternis orthonyx
TAAGTTTTTTCCCCCCCCCCCCCCCCCCACCTCCATTTCCACCCTGTCCTGGAGAAGGAACGCCTGAGTCACACTGCAGAAGCTGGGCAGCAGCAGCTCCGTGCAGCCAGCCCTGCCGGGGCGGTGCAGCGTGTCTGACCTGGGGAGAAGCCGGGCTCCTTGGGAGATGTAGAACACAGATACCAAGTACGGGCCAAAAGGATCATTTTTCCTGTGGCTGTAAACTAGGAAAGTGCAATTAAAGCAATGGGGGATCTGAATTTGTGGTTTCCATTGGCTGTTAGGACTTGCTGGATAGAGTGGGGAATTACCATGTTTAAAAACAGCTTTTTAGGTGTTGCACCTTTTGTCAGCTGCTTTTCCACTCTGTGCCACTTACCTGTGTTTAACTAGGTCTACCCTTAGCTTTTTAATGGAGCTGTAATGCAGGCTGTATTGTATACCTTAGTAATAATCCAGGAAAAGCGTCACTTTATAATTGGATATACTTAGTAATAAATCTAGTTTATCTTCATCCTCGTTGAAATACTTGATAATGTAACAGTTCTTTCATTGGACCTCTTAATCACTTGGAGACCTGTTGACTCATGTATTATTCCCCTACTCTGCTGCTGACAGTTCCATGTTCCTATTCCAGCTTCTGTCTACCTGCTGCATCCCATGCATTAGACATAAATGTCTGGTTTGCTGTCCAGCTGTGCTTGTTCTGTGGCACTTGGAGCAGCAGGGTGGCTCTGTGCTGTCTCTGGTTGCAGGCTCAGTCTCTTGTAGCTTGATCATTCCAGGACAATCTTGTTTGATGATTTAAGAGAGGTGGAGAGGAAGAGGAGGGGACATGACTGTTCTGTGACCCTTTGAGCTTTACAAGCACTAGGCAGTTACAGTTTGTTTGAAAAATGAAAACTCTCTCTAGGAGATGGAGAAATTTCGAAGGGCAGGTACCAGTATCTGGAAGAACTGTTACTGTATGAAGGAAGAGGAAGAACTACTGCTGCTGCTTTATAAAAAATGGTTCCTTAGAGGAGCAGGTAATATAAGATCCCCATCTGAGCTGGTTCTGATGAGAGTGGCTGGCACTGAGGGGAAACAGAAACCTCCTGGCATAAGGTAGCATTTTGAAATCTACACATGGAGTCAGAACAGCTGTAGGGGAAGCAGTGGATTTCAGGATCATCCTCTTGAGAACACTTTTTCCTGTTTTCCCCTGGATAGGAAGCTTGGTCTTTAGGCGAGCTCAGTAGGCTGCACAATTAGAATTAACCATTTGATCAAAGGAAATAAAATGAAAATGAATTTGCCCTAACATTTTTATAAGCTTGCAAATGACAGAATTGTAATAGTTGCTGTGAGTTTTGGATTAAGCAAGTCATAATTGTGAGACTACTGAAGGGAGTGTGCAGTGCTGGAAAACTCATAAAGCTCTATCAAATGTAGTGGCAACAGAAACCAAGACATTAAAGAGATTATTTAAAACCCTACTAAAATAAGAATTTATACTATATTTAGGTTCTAGTTCTCTAATTCAAACAGAGGAGTAATTTTCTCCTGCATAATGCTTTCACAGAATTACAAAAGGAGTATCACTTTCTATTAAGTTGCACTCAAATTTTTACAAGCCTATATATTGAGTATTTTAGATAAAAATAATAGTGCACAAGAACACTTGAACTAGCACAAGACGTTGGGGAGGGCGGAGCAGTATAAAAGAAATGGAGTTTCTTGGTTGATCTTTAGCTTTTTAAAGCCATGCTTCCATTTCCTTGGCATTCAAGGTCAACAAAATCTTGTTGCAGAAGCAGATAAAGAATGCCAAACTCTTTGCTCTATGTGGAATCAATGCTATTAAAGCATTAAAGTTTAATTTAAAATGAAATATCCACTGCCATGCTATTTCAACACAGGGGCCAAGACATAGCCTGCTGAGATGACCCTGGTTTGGAGTGGTCTCAGCCATCTGGGGCATGAGTGTTTTTGGGAATGAGATCAGTGCCAGACTGACAATTGGATTAAACTTCTGTAAGTGCTTAATGTGGAAGAATTGCCCATGATCCTCAGTAAATAGAGAGTGAAACTCTCTGCTGCTACCTATTGAAACTGATTTCCTATGCAGGCAGCAATAGCTTTTTGCCAAAGCCAACACAGGCCCTTGAAACAATCACTCAGCTGGGTCTCAGTTTTCCTGTCCATGTGTCTCTGTTAACAGATTGTGCACTATGGAAAGTGGACCACACTGCTCCATTAAACAGCCATCTGTTGAATAGCAGGACTGTAGAGGAGTAAAATCTATAGTGGATATTTATCTAATGAGAAATGTACAGAAAATATCCCAGGTGTGAATTTAAAATTAGTTTCCCAAAGCACACTTGGGAATCTAGAGCACTACAAAATGCTTTCCTGTGGAGGTCAGTGTTTCCTTTTTGTCCTTTGATGTCCAAATAGTGCTGCTGCTGAAAATCACACCATTTTTTTCAGGATTCCAAAGTCTAACAAGGAAGGATTTTTCTCTTACAAAGCAGTACCAAAAATCTGTAGAGAGCTAGAGTTGCTGATACATGTTTTGAAAAGTTTTGCAACAGAGAGAGGATGTAGCAGAGTGAAACTCTTGGCTAAGGGAGCCTGAACAGCTCTCCTGAGGGACCTCTGAAACACAATTCCCTGACTAGATTGAAGCTGGACATGAGAAGCCTGGATTCAAAGCCAAATTATGCCATGGATCCATGTTGTCATCTTGTGCAATTTCCTTGGTCTTTGAATGACTGCTCTCCCCCTCCATTCTTGTTTCAGAGCTGGGTTCATGTATCTATTTTGGTGTTTATACCCTACCTGCACTGTAAATCACTTGGATATGGAGGTCTGTCTATTTTAGCTTTTCTACCACCAGGCTTTGTCAAATACTTCTGAAATAACACAGGCAACTGCCACCAGATGAGTTCACGTGAAACCTAATTTGGTTTAGCACTGCTCAGCCAGTTCCCAGGAGCTGCTTTGATACCTTATTTAAATTTTATGTAGTGTTTTCTATCAAGGTTAAACATGCACCTAGAACTGCAAAGACAATATAAATAAATTTTGCAAGTCAAACAGGGTTTTCTTTACAGCTGAGAAAGGAGCACAAAGTTTTTGTAAAGCTTGACCAGGTTGTCTAAAGTTGGTGCAGCCAAAAATAGAGCCATGATCTCCTACACTCTGACACCAAGGCTGGTTTCTCCTTCTCTTGCTCTCTGTAATGAAAAACCATATTCAAGGTGGTGTCATGTGTCTGATGTTTTCAGGCCATGGAGTTTAATGAATATCATTGCTATTTAAATAAAGACTTCTGTACTGTTTTCTAAGTAGGATGCCAGCTCTTGGCTCACACTTGCCAAGTGCATTCCAAGAATTACTGTTGTGGATTTTTTTCCCTTTACCTGTAGAGTACAAAGTTATTAATGGAGAGTTCGCTTTTACCCCTTGGATTTTATGGTTCAGACACTTCTGATGTTCACCTTCCCCCTGGCTAAGAAACCTGACAAGCTGCCCTATGCTTTCCAAGGAGCTTCTGTGCTCCTGTTTGTCATGGTTGCACTGAGCCACAGCTTGCTCACTGAAACACGGTGTGCAGTTGTACCTTGGGTAATTACACCACGCAGTTCCTCGTTAAGGCCAGGCAGTGATGTGTGGGGTGCAGATGTGCTGCTGCCATTCAGGCACGCAGTGTCTTGCTCTGTGGATTGGCAGCAGAGCACTTGTGTCCTGGCGATGGATGGATGTGCGGGTAACTTTGAATTTGTGGCATTCACAAAATGTGATTTAACTGAACTTACTTCAGGCAGCTACTGCAAAATCAATCTGAACTGGCATGATGGGTACAAACTATGGAAGAAAACTATGCAGAAGATATTTTTAAAAGGGCAGCAAATTGACGTGGCATTGCTCTAGAGACCTGAAACGTGAAAAGGGATGCACCATTACATGGTGATGTGGTAGCAGCAGTTACTTGTATTTATCTATATAGGATGCCATACATAGGCATATTCATAGCAGCTGTGGTCTGGTGGGCTCTGTGGCAGCTGAACTCTGCACATGGAGCTATTTGAGTTCCCAGTGCCCTGGTACAGTGCATGCTGAAGTCTGCAATTACTTCCTGGTAATTACTGAACGTGCCAGCAAAGACTGGTATCAATATTGCACTCTGTGCTGTAAGCTCTCCTTTGAGTACTGGATACACCTCCCAATATTTAATAATATCTAATGGCTCAGAGAGCAGATAAAGGCAGATAAAAATTGCCAGTGTATTTTTATAATCCTCTGAAACTCTTACAGCAGCTGAGCAGCATGACATTGTGCATCTTTCTTTTGTATTCTGCGGTTAAGTTATTAAAATCATAAGGAAAGTAGTATTTTTCCACGTATCTTACACTGACACTTTCATGTCTGCCAGTAAGAGTCTTGAGAACCCTCTAAACTGGTTTTGTTCTCACCATGTGAAATTTGAATATTTAATTCCTAAAATAGTCATGTATCTGTGGGTACTTTTATTAGATATGATTTCCTTGGTACATTCTAGACCAGGGAACATTGTGTTTTGTCAATAAATAGATAAAACCTGGTTTCAGGAGGAGAGAGAAAGGTGGGATTAACATCATATCTGCTACTTCCTTTGAAGGGAAAAAGTATTTTACAGTATCTGTGATACTTACTGGTTATAAAACTGTTTGTAGTGTATATCTGAAAATATCTCCACAGCAGTTTTCATTTAAAAGCACAGCCTGATGTTAATGGATTGAATGCTTTATACAGCTTTTCTGTTCCTCAGCATTATTGGTGCAAGTTCCTTTTTAGTAGTTGTTAAAAACCATAAAATTAGGAAATGGCAATGCTGTGCTCTAATACAGTGCTGTGCAGGACATGCTGCTGCTTAAGTCAGCTCTGTGTATCCTGAAGTCACAGTCCCTGCAAGAGGCAGCTGTTTAAGTATAAATAACCTGATTTTTGAAGATCCCTTGTACACTGTTACTGTGTTTTAAAATCATGTGGTACTTCTGTGGTAGAAGGAAGAATGAGGTAAAAGTCATTGGTGTTGGTGAAAAATAGGCAAGTTTAATGGGGTAACATATTGTACATTTTACTGCTGGACCAGAAGGAGGGAAGAAGCTGATCAGGATGCTCCAGGTAAGAAATAAAGCTCTCAAATATTAATTACTGTAATGGTATTGAGTAGGTTATCAGCTCAAGCCAGATGCCCTGACATCCACAGAGCAGGAGAGAGAGGATTATTGTTGAGTGTTTGATGGACACAGCAATGCAGCTGAATACTAATGTATTCCTTTCTTTTCAAGGTATCTACACTCCAGAACCACTCTGCAATTTCTGGTGGGCTCTTTTATCCACAGGGTTTATGTTTGTGTATCATTTTAGCATCTTGCAGATTCTGGGATTGGTAAGTAAACACGGGTTAATAAATGGATAGCTTGCAAGTACATTCAAAGTGAAAACACTGACTGGTTTGTTTCACAGTGTCCAGATCTACCTGGATAAGAACTTGCATGCAAATTTTTGATAAGGCTACTTGTATGCAAATTGCATGTTCTAACAGCATTTGTATCTCGCATCTCACAAGTATTAGTAAAATATTTCATAGATTGGTTATGTACCTGCATAAGTCCATCTATTAAATGCACAATGAAATTTGGATCTGCCTTCCTCCTGAAGGCTGCCCTGCTAGTGTTGACCAAAAAGAGTGTCACCTAAACATTTTTGATTATTATGGTAATTTCAAAATTGCTGTTCTAGGTGTCTGAATCAGTGCAACACAAAAATATGCTGTTAATTTATAAATCTGTTGTCGCTTTCTCAGGTTACAGAAGTGAATTTGAACAACATGTTGTGCCCCGCCGTCTCAGATCCTTTTTATGGGCCCTGGTATCGAATCTGGGCATCTGGACATCAGACTGTCATGACCATGACTCATGGGAAGCTTGTAATCCTGCTGTTTTACAGTGCTGTCCCCTTCTTTAAATGTAGCATGGACTTGCTTAGACTCCCAGCTAAGAAACTAGACTGAAATTTCTCCCCACGGAGTCGTCTGTAGAGGAAGCAGAGATACCTATACTGGAAAACAAAGAGGAGGGATGAGAGGACAGTGGCTTTATACTTCTCCCCACAGTTTATTGCCTCAAAAACACCTCTGTAATCAAGTGAGGGGTTTTTTTACCTGCTATTTCTCACTGCCTATTGCCAATGGCAAAATTAGTGGCCTTATTCTGGGTAAGGTTTGTGTTTCATACGTTTTGTATAGATTACAGTAGAATCTTGCTAAGCCACCAATTTAAAATTGGCCAGGACCTGTCCACATTCCAGCAAAGAGTGGCAGTGCTACCTCATTTTGACTTACTTTCCATCAACTTTAAGTACACTCATGCCATGGGATAGGAGATAAAGCTGCATTGCAACACTCCACTGATGTGAAGGAACACATGCTGAACCACATCATCCTGGCTTAACTCTTAGAACTTGAACGTTCCAGAACAGTCACAGAAAACAATGCACACTTAATCTCCCAGTTGTAAGTGCAAAGCAGTGAGGTTCTACTGTATTTTCTTTAAGCTGGTTGAAAATATTGGGGAACAATAACTCATTCAAAAAATGCTTTTTTTGTTTTTATTTTTAAATCAACTACTTAATTCCTAAGATGCTGTGGATAAATATCTATGTAGCAAAGTCCTATCATATCTTGATGCTTTGGAGATGCTTTTAATTTGGGTGAGTGGAAAAAAATCATGCTGAAATAATTTCAAAAGACCATGTTATGTATAAGCCATGGTAAGATATTGCATCCACTGTTCTGTCCTGGCTTTGAACAAAATGCTTTTCCCTTAGCTTAGACTGGAGAAGGAGTGGAGATACAAAGTCCATTGTAAAGATCAGTTTTCTTTTTTTTTTTTTTTTCCTTAGTAGCTTTTGAAACATTCCTGCTCTGTCTACATTGATCCTTGCTGAGTAGGCTGGTTAGGAAAGGAACAAAATGAAACTTTGTTCTCTCCCTACAGCTCTAAAATATTCTGTACACTGATTTTAAAATACAGGTATAAAAAGGAATGTCAAATCAGTGGAGGCCTCCACTGAAAAGGACATGTTCCAGTTTACTAGTACGAATAAATCTTCCTGTCAGCATGTCTTTTGGAGAACAGGATGTAGATGGGCAGAAAGATAAACAGTAAACTGTGTGTACCTGTTCAGATTTTGCAAGGTCAGAGGAGAAACTGTTGGGCAGAAAGATGGGACATCCCGAATGTGTTCTTCCAGAACTGTGAGTCTGCTACACAGACTGTGGGGTTTTGTTGTACAGAAGTTTGTTGCAATTTACAGATTCATTGTGTTATCAAAGCTGTGACTTGTAAGATAAACCAAAACCATCATGCCTCCTTCAGCTGGATCACCTGAAGGGGTGTACTGGAGTTAGGGTACAGTCATTTATACCTCAGGAGGGAAAAGTAAGAACAAGAAGTGCTTCAGGTTTTTTCTTTTTTTGTTTTGTTTTTTGGGAGGTTTGGTTGTTTGTTTTTTATTGCTGTTTTTTGGAGGGATTGTTTTTTTTTTTCTCAAAAGAGTAAAATTTTCATTGGTGAGGAAACAAGTGGCTATTTCAGATATTTTTGTTCCATGTGATTTAAAAAAACCCCACACCTCAATCAGAAATATATTGTCCCACATTCTGACTTACAGACTAGTTTCTGTTTTTCTGCTATGACTTACTCTGTGTGTGTGTGTATATGCATATATATATATATACACACAGAGAATAAATACAGTGTATGCTCACAACTTGAGAACATGCAGCATATACCTGAACTATCCCTCAGGCATATAGAGCTGGTGTGAGTTACACAGACTCTGTGGCTCCTTATGTTGTTAATTAGAATTCAACTCAGAAGTTAAGCCCCTGATTTAATACAGAGTTCACTGTCAGTCGTTGTTGGTACATAATGAATTCCACTGTGGGCTCTCCCTGCTGCCTCAGGAAAGCTGGGAAGATCTTCTGAAGCATTTGTGGAGTGGAGCCTAAAGATACAATGTGTTGGCACTGAAGGCCTGACTCTGTCCATGGAAGACCTCTGGATGAGCTGCTGAAGGGATGGAAGTTCTCACTGTTTATTTCAGCAGGTTCAGTCCTTCATGATGAAATACAGGACGTGGCTGGGAGTTGCCAAGTGCTGGGTGTTAAAGCCTGTCCCTTATTAATGTACTTCATCCCCTGTGAAGACCTGAGTGAAAGAGTGATTATTCCCAACACGTAGCTACTGTCAAGTGTATCAAGGTTTGTTTATTTATTTACTTAAGAATTTGGCAAAATGCCTTATGTTGGAACCAATTCTGTTTAGAAGGAATATTTGGTATTACAACAGACTGATTTTAGCCAAATTTTGCAAGTACTGTTTAGCATTATTATTTGCTTATGTTTTTTATTTTTATAAGAAATCTTTCCTTTTTTTTTAAAGAAACTTTCCTTCCCCCCCTGCCCCCGAGAATATTGTAGTTACTAGAAACATTTCTATAAGTAGCAGCCTCTTATTTTTTTCCTTTTTTAAACTATAGCATTTCCCATCTATAGTAATATGCTTCAGGGCATTTCAAACAAGTATAAACCAGCTGCTGTTTGCCACCACTGACTGCCTCTGGTCAATTAAAACTGCAGGAGCATTTTAATGAGCTCAGGTGTCTCACTCAGTGCAGGCTCTTTGCTTGGAATGCATAATTTGTGAACTCTTCTGGCAGACTTAAAATGCAGCAGCAGGAATGGCACAGCTGACACAGGAGGGAAACCCCTGGGCTCTCTGGCAGAGGGGATTCCTGGTGCAGTTGTACCCCCTGCACCACTGGCTGTGACAGCAGAGCCCCGGCAAGGGGTCACTCCTGCCCTCCTTCCCACCCTGGATTGGGGTGGCTGCTGGTCACTGTGCTTTTCCCTGTTATCCTGGTCCAGTTGTTTTGAGTCACACTGGAAATTTCAGGTGTAATTTCACCACATGGAGTTTGCTCACAGCCAGTGGGACTCCTACTCCTCTTCCAAACCTTGTGTGGGAAGGTTCTGGAGCTTGTTGAACTCTTCCATACCAATGTAAGTTGCTAAAATGTAATTTAGCAAAAGAGTAGAGACGTGTGCCAACTACTACACTCAAGGATTTTAGAAGTCTGGGAGCTGCAGTGAAGGAATCAAATGGTGCAGCTGGGAGAGGAGGCAGGCAGTGCAACCTTCACTTTTTAACTTTACCTGTTGCTTGTTGAGCAGTTATCAGTGAAGTTGGTTGAGTTAGAAGCATTTAGGTTGGAAAAAGCTTTAAGATCATCAAGCCAATCATTAACCCAGCACTGCCAAGCCCACCACTAACCCCTGTCCCCAAGTGCCATGTCTGTGTATCAATTTTAAATCCTCCAGGCTTGGCGACTCCACCACTTCTCTGGGCAGCCTGTTTAATGCTTGACAACCCTTCTGGTGAAGAAATTTTTCCTAATGCCCAATCCAAACCTTCCCTCTGGTGTGATCTGGGGCTGTTTCCTCTTGTCATGTTGCTTATTTCCTGGGAGAAGAGGCTGCCCCCCCACTTGGCTAGTGACAAAGTCTACCCTGAGCCTCCTTTATCCAGGCTGAACTCCCAGAGCTCCCTCAGCTGCCCTTCATCAGACTTGTGCTGCAGACCTGTCAGCAGCTCTGTTGCTTTGTTTTATATGTGCTCCAGAGCCTTAATTTCTTTCCTGTAGCAACAAGCCCAAAAGTAAAATTATTCCTTCCCTCCCAGAGCCACTTTTATGGATTATAATGAGCCACCACAAGAAACTGCATCCATGGGGCTGAGAGAGGGGCTCCACAGAAGGGAAGGACAGGTAAGAATGGGAGCAGAAGGGGAACAAATTTTGAAGAAATTATCATGGAACTTCACATCCTTTACCCTTTATTCCTCATCTGTCTCTGGTATCTGTTGGGAATGAGGTTGCTCCATGTGCAGGGTATGGGAAAGAACGGGAAAGCAGAATACTTCATCCCTGTAGCACTTACTTGTTGTTTTCTCTGGCACAGGCTGATTTTTCTTTTCCCCTAAATGTTTCTTTTATAGGCAGTTACACTATGTAGATGATTTCTTTGGTTGCTTTTATGCTTATTTATGCTGGAAATGGAAGAACAAAACTCTGCTGCTGCTCTTGGGAGCTAATTGCTTTCTCTGCTGGGGCATTACGCACACAATCTCTGTCAGGATAACTTGAAGCTGTTTGTTGCCCAGTACCTGGTGATGAGATTTTTACAGTGCTGCAGTGCCATGTACAATTGAAAGGCTTGTCCTGGTCCTCCTGGTCACATGTGCCCCAATGCTTTGTCATGGCACTCAGTTATGGCAACGCTGGCAATAGCTGGGGGCTAAGCAGGAGTTGGGGTGCACAGCCAGACCCACCATTCCCAGTATCTCAGTGTAAAATCTTGTGCCAGAGTGGGCTCATTTACTGTCCAAGAGCAAGCTGGGCACAGACCCAGACAAAAATCCTTGTGCAGTGCTGCTGCCTGGCCTTCACAGAGCCACTGGTATGCATTAAGGGGTCTGAACAGAGCCCTCTGATTTTTAGTACTGTAGGCACTTCAGAAGAAACAAGGAGCAAGGAGATTGATTGCTCCGGCTGCCAGAGTGTGGCTACATTTTCCTCCAAATGTACCCATAAGCAAAAATTGTTAACTATAATAAACTTGTTTACTGAGAGGCTTGTTTATGCAGCCTTAGAATAAGCAGTAATATTTCTGCACCCACTACCCTGTGCCACAGCTTTAGCTGTCCAGACCCCCTACAGTGCTATTTTTCCAAGGATTCAAGACACCGTACAGTGAGCTGTATCTGTTTGTTTAATTTCTTCCTATTTAAGCACCAAGGGGGAATTTGCATCTTGTTTCTTTTGAAGGGTGAAAATGAACCATGCATGTATAAACTGATGAAAAGCCAGTCTATGAACACGCACCTGGAGCTGGTTTTGGTTCAGCTTCTTATGGTTCAAAGATGCTGCTTATAAGCAAAGCCTACGTGTGCTTGAGCAGCTGCTGCCTTGCTGAACTTGGGAGAGAGGAGAAGTCAGTCTGTTTGCAAATCTTGAGGTGAGAGAGTACCTAATTGTAGATTTCCGTTTCTGGCCACAATCAGGGTTTTGGTATTTGTGTATATTTGATATCATTTTGTAAAGCCCAATTGTATTTTTGATTTCAGAAATGGTATTTGCAACTGTTAAATGACTGTACTTTTATGTCCTAAGTCTGGAATCTAAACGAGAAGCATTTGTTTTTTATGCATCCATAGCTAATGGAAATAGAGCTGTGCTGTTTTCAGGTGTTGCAATTGTTTCACTCAAGGTGGACTCTTAGGAATTAAGTTAGTCCTGATTGTTAACAAAGCTATGAAAAGGCCAAAAGCCAGGAAGAGGGCCTGTGTCTGCCCAGGTAGGAGGTGCACGGTTTCTGCAGGAAGACAGGTCAGCTTTGATGTTTTCAGTTTTACAGTGACAAGACTCGTAACAAATCTGTTGATTTTTGTGATCTTGTACTCTCAGTGATATTGCTGTAAATCTGTCTTGCAGCTGTTGGTGTAACTTAGTCAAGGCCAAGCTGTTTTATAAATAATTTTATTTTTCTTCAGGGTCAATTTTGTACTTTTTTTAAATTATTTCTGCATTTACTGAGTCATTATCCCAATGCTGCAGAGGACGCAGCAGGCAGACCAGTGAGCATTCCCTGCTCTCCCCATCCATGCTGTGCCAGGGAGCTGGAGCTGGGCTGGAACACAAAGGGGTCTTCTTTGGGAACTTGCAGGTCCAGTTATCCCACCCTCCAGTTCCAGCATCGAGCTATCTGGCCACAGAATGGTGTGGCAGCAGCAGGGGTGGACATGGATGGGCTCACCTGCCACATATGCTGTTAGTTCTGAATAATTTGTAAGAGTGTTACAAATTTTGTAAACTTTTTAATGTGCTAAACCTTGGTTATGAGGTAACATTTACAAATACGGGGTAATTTGTGTACTTGTTTTTGTATTTTGGTCTGATGATGGGTTTTTTTGTTGTTGTGCCCTCAGTACAGATCATTGGACAAATAGTTGTTAAATCTTTGAATTAAAACAAATAAATGCATTTTAATGGATACTGGACAATTTTGTTATCATTCTAATTGTGCTAGGCCTGGAGTTTGTCTTGCTTAAGGCTTCTTACGATTAGGTAAGGAAGCCAAAATTGCCTTTGCACTTAGTTTGTAACATAAAGAGCCAAGAGTCACAGAGGCAGTTAATATTAGCTAACTATAAATCAATGAAACAGTCTGTACTGCCTGATGGCATCTACCTTGCACACAGCAGTTCCTGGGAAAACAATGGTTACTGGGATTTCTGAAAGTCTTAAGCTGTTCAGTGTGACCTGTGCCTGTTCCCTGTCAGTCAACAACAGCCTGGGTTCACTGGCAGAGCTCACTGTAGGGCATAAATCCTTTAATTGCTGTTTAAATATTACCTGTCCTTGTCTTCCAGGTAAAGAGCTCAGGAAAGAGTGTTACAGCAGCGTGAGGCTTCCTCCACTGTTCCTACCTCTGCTCTGGCAGTGTTTTATAAGTTCCCATTTCATGGCACTTTAGTAGAAGATGGGAGAACAGGTACAGAAGTTTTCAGCTCAGAACTTTGTTCGGAAAGCTGCTGTAGTAGCTGCAGTACTGAAACAGCCCTACACCAGAGGTGATGGCAAAGTAGTTTTAATGCATTTCAGAAATGCTTCTGGCTGTAATTAATATTATTGCAGTCTAGTTAAGTGTATTCTTATGACCCAGTACAGCTCAGACAAGCAGGTTATTTCCTTGTGTGAGGTTCTTAAAAAAAAAAAGCATACTGGATATGCCCACCTGTAATATTATATATGCATCTTAGAGGTTTCAATTTTTCAGGCAGCTGGGGAACAGAATCAATTCTCCAGCTTAATTTCTCTGCAACAGTATAAAGCCTGATATAACAGGTTAAGTAGAAATCCAGCATGGTGCTCTATGGCAGCCTGAGATGAACCAAGAAAGCAATTTCTCTTTTCAGGCACTGCTAATTATTCTCAGCAGCTTGCTCTAACTAATTGGAAATCAGCCTTTCATTGTTAAATACTAACAACTGTGTAAGAATAAGCAAGTTTCTGCATCTGAACCAGCCTCAATGCTACTCTGTTAGTTTGATTTTTTTTTTATAGCCTGGTAACTACAGAGCTGGCTAAAGGAGTGAGAGGGGTGGGAAACTCTGGATAAGCAGTGATAACTAGCTCTGCATTTCAATGGCCTGAGGGTTTTAGGGAGGTTTTATGCCATTCAGACTAATGATACTAAATCTGTGAGATCCTAAAAAGTGATGGAAGCTATTTACTTGGGCAGGTTTCCTTTCAGAGGTTTTTTAGTCTTCTAAATCAAGGCTTCAGAGCCCGTGGAGTAATGGCTGTATCAAGTCTTCAACATCCAAAGGTTATGTGGATCCCATTGGTTTGTTTTCAAAGACTCTGCATCTACAGCCAGCAGAGCTATGAATATTGCCTTAGTCAAAGGCAAACAAACCCCTCCTAAAATCAGATCTGAGTTCCAGGGAGATGGAATGCTTTGTCTCAGGAATTATCCTACAAAGGACTCAGTAGAAAGTGTCTCTCAGTGCACCAAGAATTTGGCTCAGGGGACAAAGTTCTCCAACTGGCTTTCACCTCTCAAGGTACTTTGTTTTGCCATCAGCTGGCCTGTGGCTTTGACAGAGATTCTTTGTTACACATTTTGCAGCAATATTCTGGGGAACAGTCTGGCTATAAGTGGTGAAGGCAATGTGCCAGTGTAACTGGTCCTGCAAGGAAGGTTTGCCTAAATAGACTGAAACCACTTCCCTAGCTCACAGGAAGGAGCTCAGTTCTGGACAGAATTCCATGTGTGAGGTTCAACATAAAAAATATAAAACCGGACTTGATAATTGATAAAAATACTGATATAAATTATAACTGATGTAGCTAATAATGATTTAACTTGGAGTTAACTGAATTAGACTGAAAGCTGCACCTACCTGTCCCCAGTCTGATCCTCCAGCAGACATCAGGGAAACACAGTTAAAATCCCAGGAAAATATTTCCAACACACCATTAGCCTTTGCTTAAATAAAAACATTGACCAAGCCACACAATTAAGCAGAGAAACATAAAAAGAAATTGTGATTCTTTTTCCTTATTTTATTGGGTAAATGATTTTAAAGGTAATAACAATAGTGTTAAAACTACTACAATATCTTTCCACAGCCATATCTCACAGACCCACAGATAACCTTCTAACATGGTTTTTTTTTTTTTTTCATTTTCCTCATTTTTCTCTTTTTAAGCCGTACTTATATTAAATGCCCATTTCAACAGTTTCTTCACACTAATAGCAATTAAATGTGGAAGGAAGGAGGATCTAGTTATAAAGGAAGGGGGTTCAGGTAATCTGTAATATTATTGTAATCAATCAAGTTGCTAAGGAAGGAAGGAAAAGACTGAGGCCTTACAAGCTACTCCAGGTAGCTCTAAGCCCCCTGTGTGTCACCATGGCATTGAAGATAACTCAAGATGCTGGTGAACAATTTAAAGTAATTTTTTTTTTCTTTTTTGTAACATATAAAACAGTAAAATAACTTAGAAACTAGATCCAAATATCTTGAAAAGAATCAACTTTGATATACAAAAACAGTCATAAGTTGTTACAAAAGTTTCAAACAAAAGTTTGTTTTCTCAGTGCGTTTATGTACCAGCGCAATTACTGGGTCCAGAGCAAAGAAAGAGGTTTTTCTTTTTCATTTTTTCTCTTTAACAGTAATAAAAAACCGAGGAAAACATATCTTTGTATATAAAGAATCATTGCTGGTCTTAAGAATAAATGTAACCAGAAACCCTTAAATCTGAGAGGCACACTTTGGGTTTCTTTTTTCTTTTTTTTTTTAACACTTTTTTTTTTTTAACATAAAAGGAAAGTCACCAGTTTATTTAAATGGAGGAGATATTCAGACTCCCCAAATAAACTTAATTCAATTAACATCACTAGCAAAAATCAGTTAGAAACTGTACAAAAATAAAAAAGTTAACACATCTAATCCTGCAGAGATTTTGTAAGGACTGGAAGGCAGGCTTTAGGAGCAGCATTTGGGCATGGCTGGAGGCTTCTTTGGTTCGATCTAACACACATAAGAGATGTAACCTACTCCAGACAACAATTTTAAAAACCCGCACGTTTGAAGACAAGGAGAGGTCTGTACACAAACGCCAGGTGTGCCAGTGGCCGTGCCCCCTGGGCTCCAGAGAGTCTCTGAGGTCAGGAGCGGGCTGTGCCCTCCCTGCCACGGCAGCAGGAAGGCCACGTGAAGCATCACTGAGTAACAGCTTCGTGTCAAGTGTACGGGTTTGGTTGTCTATCTCAGTTTACAGAACAGGGTTTTTAGGAACGTTAAGCAAGAGAATGAAAAAAGCCCCCAACAATCTCTTTAGTAATGGAATAAGGCAAACTGAGTAGTGCTCATAAAAAAAAAATCTGCATTTCAACTTAACAAACAGTGAAATAAGCTACTTGGTTGTACCTCAACTTCTCTAAAGTACCCCAAACAAAAAACAAATCTGTGCTAAGCCCAACAGTACAACTAAAAGGTACTTAAAAATAACTACAAGGGAATGACATTTGTGAGAGCAATTGTTGATCAGCTTTAAGCAAACAGACTATTCTGTGCCAGTGCATGTCACAGTGAGTTGCATGTTTAGTACAAAGAAACCCACAATTACACAGAAACAATCTGCAGCAGTTCAGCACCGTGTGCTGAGGAGGTAGGTGCCCTAGAAACACTGTAGGTAGACTGATTATTCCAATCTTTAAGAAAAATATCATACAATCTGATTGACCACAGACTCTGTAACAGTTTTTTAAATAGTGATACAAAACTCTGGTCCAGAAGGGTCTGGCACGAGCTCTGTTCAAAAGCACAC
Source organism: Acropternis orthonyx (assembly GCA_035583155.1). Lineage (NCBI taxonomy): Eukaryota > Metazoa > Chordata > Aves > Passeriformes > Rhinocryptidae > Acropternis > Acropternis orthonyx. The sequence goes on from JAWWEU010000138.1 coordinate 12,591,069, forward strand.
CTTTGCAGTTTGTGTAACACCCTTTAACTATATTCTTAAGCAACAGCTACTAAGAGATAGACAAAAATGCATTGTGCATTATGCTGTATACAAAAAGGAGACAAAACTATCCTTTACTCCCCCAAGCCATGGTGGGAAGTATTGCTGACCTTGTCCTTAAAAACCTGCAGGATTGTTTATTCATCAGTATTTCATTATTACACTGGTAAGAAATTCTGTATAACATCTGCATATATCGAAGATTTTTTAAAAAATCTGATATGATTTTAGATCCGCATGACCAGTCACGTGACCTTCTTGAGGTTGATTAGCACCTTTCAATACATATATATTTTTATATATAATAGATCTTTTTAAAAAACTTCTAACAATGAGCTCATGCAGAAGCACAAGCGAGCTGTAACGAGATGACAGATAAAGATGGGGTTTGGATGACTTTTTTTTGCAGCAGAATGATTCAGTTTGTGCTCAGGTTCCCTATAAGGGCAAGAAAAAAAAACTAACACAAGTCTCTCAGGTAGCCACTTGTTCGCATTTCCACTTGAAGACTAATTCATCTAAAAGTGTTCCCCAAGTAGAAACAAGACAACAGTATCATCTAAAATAGCCTCTGTATAAACATCTACTCATTTTTGCAGCTTCTGGCTGGCATCTCTTGGCTCCTGAAATTTCAGGCCCTCCCCTTATAAATTAAGGCATCGCAACTGAAAATGGTAATATTTGGACATTAATGCTGTGGATGAAGGAATACCAAAGACCTTCTACAAGAACCTCCATAGAAATTAAGTGGCTAGAAATTGATTTGAGCTAACCTCAAATAAGGGATGAGCATAATTTATCCTTATCTGGTTTTGAAACCCTATTGAAACATTTTTACAGTTAGTTCAATTTTTTTTTTTAACAACTGGATTTTAAGGGATTTTATCTACTTGCATTTTTTTATATCTATGTATTTACAAACATTCATTATTCAAAGTAACTGGAATTTCTGCTTACTGTGGTTTACTCACACGTATTAGGAAGGTCTTTTCAGTAACAGACGGCCTGTGCTGTCCCCTAGAACACGCACTGAGCTGCAACAGGCAGCAGTGGGAGTTCTGCAGGCACAGGAGGAAGGAGTGAGCTCCTGCCATCGACTGGGCTTGCAAATATACCACACATACCTTTTGCTAAATCCTATTTTTACAGCAGGAAAAAGTTCCAATTGGTTTTCTTTCTTCTACCGTGTAGAGTGGTATCAATTATTACACGGTACTTACAGCTCTCAAGCACTATTCCTGCAATAGATGAAAACATGTAACATTATGGCATACTTGTCCTGGCTCTCTCACAACAGTCTTTTTTCTTTTCTCAAGCAATAGTTAACTTGATTCAACTTGAAAAAAACTTGAAAAAACTCAACAAGTTCATGATGGAACTCAACAAGTTTCTAGCTGAAAGAACAAAATGGAGATTTCTCTTTTCCAAAATAAGTCCATTATAAAAAAAAAATAAAAAAAATCTCACTTTGAAGAAAACAAAAATGTCCAAAACCCTGACACCAGAGCAGCCTCAACAGGGTTTGCTAGAACATCTGGAGTATTTGCTATATGTCTGCTATGAATTTTATATATAATATATAGTTATGTTATGTTATAGTCAAAGGCACTAAAATCTAAATCCACTTTCTTCCTAATATGACATCTGCTACTCACCAACCTGTTTTTAGCAAACAAATGTCACTCCTAATTTGAGTCATCAGAAAGGCATCGTCTCATTACAAATGCATTATAATGACGAGTCTTGACAGGGCTGGGTTGCCCACGATTCCCAGCCCAGAATGGGAGACAAAGGGATCTGGGAGCCTGCTGGATTATGTCATGTCCTATCAATTAGGCCACTTGATTCTGCAAAGGCTGCCATGTTAACATCACCTCTCGTTGTACACGTAATCGCTTCTCTTCATCCAAAAAAGCATTCTGTGTGTCAGCCTTGCCGTTCCGGCTGCATGTGCTGGGTCTGAAGATCATGTATATAGCTACATGGAATCTTTACTGTGAGGGTGAAATATTGTACACACGTTATTAAGAATGTTATGAAAATGCAATTCATTGTCTGCTTTAATACCTGAATCTGATATGTTTCATTCCCTGTCACACCTATTAATGCAAAAGTCATGAATGCCTTTTTGCTAAGCAAAGCATCCTTAACTGCAATCCTTAAACTCTTCCTTCCATCCACAGTCACAGAAAGCCTTGATTGATATAATTCAATGTTAATGAAGTAGAAATTTAAATTTTCATAAAAAACCCAAGGGTATATGCTGCAAAAAAATCTGCAGTGAATCAATAATAAAAAAGTATGGGATCTTTGTAGTAATGCAGTTTTCCCGCCCGTTGCCACGATGAGCTGAACCAACTAAGGAGCCTCAACATGGCAACGGAAACTATCATCATAAAATGGTACAGTAATAGAGATAGCTAGACCAAGAAGGGGCAGGGTCTCCTGGGAAGAGGTCTGCAGAGAGGTCCAGTGACTGGTCATGCGGCTCAGTGTCAGGAATAATGGTTGTATGGTGGAAGGGGGTGCCCAATACCATTTTGGAAGTGATGATGCTGACGATGGGCAAGGTACTCTGTGTAGCTCATCGTCATCTTCTCACTGCGGTACCTGGGAAAGGGCAAAGCAGACAATGCAAGAACTGTTACCAGGAAGCTGCGAGTAGCACTAGAAATACTGCACTGGTGGTTTGTTCAGTGATAACAACTCCATACTTCTGATGCTGGGAGTAACACTGACTTTAGCTGCACAAGGGCAGAGGGAACCACCACAATTGTCAGGGTCATTCCTGAATCACGTGACAAATCACAATATAAATGCTTATGAAAAATATTTTAAGCAAACAGAACTGTTAAAAATGGTTGCCTACTACGTTGCTTGAAGTAGAGAGAATAGAAACCCACGACAGTTTAGTGAGAATGTCCTGTTATCTTCAACCAACTCTCTACAAAAACCTGGGAGAAAAACTGTAAACAAGCACTACAGATTTTTGGGCTGTTTTTAAACAATCAGCTGTCTACCAAATTCTCCTTTTAAATAATCCCAGCTACATTAAATGTAGTTACACTCTTTTTAGACCAGAATCATAGAATATCTCCTGTTGGATGGGACCCATAAGGCTCATTGAATCCAAGTCCTTGGGGATGGAACAGGGCACCCTGTGGGTGAGCTGGGCTGTGAGAGGAATCACCACACCACAGAACCAACCTGGGACCTCTGCACAGCTCAGCAGATGGAAGAGAAAATGTCCCTCTGCCTTCCAGACCCTACATCTGGTACGAGTCCTTCAGTGCTACTATTATTTAGTTCTCTCCTTCAAACAATGGCCAGAACCACTGGGTATTAACTTCAAGATAGTGACAGACTAGTTTTGATCAGCCCAACGCTTTCTTTACACACAGAACATTTAATTCAGAGACTTGAAAATGAAGTTAAAAGCTCTTATTCCACTCTTCCAATAGATATTTTTGTGTAGGACACTAAGTTACTGAAATGAGGTTCTAAAACAGGTTGTCCAATGCTGAGAAATGGTTACTGTTTTAATTCTACTGACTCCAATCTGGCAGCAGAAGCTGAGGTTTTAAGCAAGTAAAACAGTAAAAAAATACTTCTGAACATTAAAAAAATTATGGTTTGTTCACTCCACTTACTGATTTTGGTAGCAATTTCATTGTTGTGAACTTATATACATTAAACACATGGCTTTTTTGGGGGTTTTGGGGGGTGGGGGTGTGTTTTGGAGTGATTTTTGTTTGTTTTGGTGCTCCCATGCTGTTGCTCCAAACAAAATCATGTAGCAGGAAGAAAATCTGTGCTATATAGAATTTCTGTTTCTTGGAAAAATACACTCCTTATTTACTGAGGTGTACAGAAATTGTCATGTGAGAATACAGCACTATCACTCTTGCCCTCAGCTATCTCCAGATATCCTTTTTGCACAGAAGATAACAAGATGTGCAGCTGAAATAAATTAAAAGGAGATTGGGGTTCTGCATTTGGAAATGCAACTGGCTTCTGTAAATCCTTCCTCCTTAATTTAAACTTCAGAATAGCATGCTTTTATTTACTCAGAGCTACTCCACAGTAATTAGGTTCCTACAAGAATCCAGAATTCTGAACAGTCATTGAGACACAAAATCTTTATCTCCCCAAAGAGTACAAATGATTAAAAATTCCTTATGACGTAAGATTTAAAAAATGCCTATTTTCCCACACATGACTAGATAACTAGAATTCAGCAGTTACTTTACACTGCAAGCTTAGACAAATAAATAGCTTTAGAGCCATTCTTACAGACATTCAATCCTCCACCCTTCACCGTGTAGCTACAATATTATGGGCACAGTATCTGCTGCAAAATCTAAAATAGTTTGGCTCCCACACACTAAGAAGTCCTCAAGACCACATTTTATTAAAGTAACAAAATCAAACTAAACTAGTATGAAATAAAATACTAAATTCTTGTCCTCACTCCTGAGAATACCCTGACACAGTTTCACTGGTACACTGGCTGTCAAAGCAGTACGTGGCTTGCCTGTCTCACACCTTAAGGTGAGGCCAGCCTGTTCTCCACAAGGGATAAAAGGGACCCAAAGCCTACTCTGGGAGTCCGGCGGATTAGGGGCACTGAGAGGCCTCCATGAGGTACAGCAGCAGCCCCACCACACACCACCTGCCCAAATACAGCCTGACGAGGGCAAGCAATCCCTGCTAACCACAGCCCTGACCACCCACTACAGCCGAGGAACACACTGGGAAAAGCCAGAGCTAAAACACTGCTGAGAATGTGCAGAGTTAAACAAAACATGCAGGTACCCTGACACTGAACAGCTGCCTTTTATTTCTTGTTTAGTGCCACCAATCCCTGTGCAAGGCACGGAGCTTCTCCAAAGTCCGTGCTGCTCTTGTGAAAACAAAGAAATCATTAATGATATATACAGGAAAGGTTCCTGTTTCCATCTGCAAGGAGCACTTACCGGGAAGGAACACTCACAGCATTACAAGCACAGCTCTAGCGCGGTACCCCCGGTGCATACCTGGTTAGCTTTATTGTTTTCCTGAATTCATTAGTAATCGGAGCTTTGTAGCCTCCTTTCCTCAATAAGGAATCTATGGTTTGAATGTGGTCCCATCCTGTTGAATTTTACAGTAGCAAAAATTAGTGAGAAATCCAACAATAGGAAGAGATGTTGCAAAAACACAGAACAGTGTGTGGTGCTGTTGGGGACAGAAGCTCTGCTGATGCTCAGTATAAACCACAACGGTCCTCCCTACTTAGGAACAGCTGAAGGAAATATGACATGTAGGATTTCTTTACATACACAGTTCACTCTACAAACAACATTTTTTATATGTGATTTTATAGTTGAAATATTCTAAAGGGGAACCCACTCTAGCCAGGTGTCCTAGACTGGGGGTGAGATACAAAATTTGACTTTTCCCAAACATTCAGGTACAATCATGTATCACAGTCACTTTATGCACTATATATGGCTATGGCAGAATGAAAAATTAAATTTCTGTATAAAGTAAAATTTAAAAGAATTATTAGTTGAACGTGTGCAGAGAACTCCAGAGATCAGAACTTCTTCATAAATATCACTCAAATTTACAGGGATATGTCTAGTTTTAGAACTACTGTAGTTACATTATAGGTGTCTGCATAATAGAAGAAGTGATGGATTAAAAATACAGATTTGTTACTGTTCTCAAAATCTTTATGCTATTCAGATCCCCTATCTGTTGATTTTAAAAAGGCTAATATTTTAAGTAGCTGTTAGACATGTTATTTCTAAAAGATGCAATATATTAGTCACATTGTAACATTAAAAAAATCAAAAAGCCCCGGTAGTTTTGGGTACATACAAAATATAAATGGGTAGTTTTGGAGACTTTAAATAGTCAGATTGCAATGCATGGTCTACTAGAATTATTTAGAAATTTTAATATATCCCTCCCTTCCCCCCCTGCTCAATTCCTGAATTTTAAAAAAAGCTTGAAATGACTCTAGACTTCTGAGCAACTATTTGGAAACAGAATTATTAATTAAAGATAACCGTCAGTAAAGGTATCAGCCAAACCCTTTGTAGACAAACAAATATAAGAAGGAAAAAAAAAAGCATCAATACAAAATGTAAAAGACAAGACAGACTGAGACACACTATCATCCTTGAAAGGAAAAAAACAGTGAGCACTCAGAATCAGCTGCTTGGCCAAAATGATGGTTCAAAAGATGACTATTCAACAAAACCTACTCTAGAGTTTTAAATTCACAAACTTCAGTCTGTGCCTCTGTTAAACGGGATGTTACCAACAGTACTTTGGACTTTCATATTGAAAATAATTCCCTTCCATCCACCAAAACCCCTGGGAAGTCAGTGTTTGTAGAAGAATTTAAGTACTAGCAGAAAGTACCCAGCTGAAAAACAACCTGATCATTGGGAATTCAGCTGTTAGGATAACTGCCCAGGCATCCCAATCACTTAGCAGAGCTCTGCATGTCCCTAATATCACAGCCTAACGACTATACAAAAATTGGCAGCTTTTAACAACTGCTAGCCTAGCTGACAGCACTGTACCACCCCTCCATACTGTATTCTCCTACAGCTCTGCTGCATTTATGACTGGCTCAAAAAACAGCTACACTTTACTGAATCCCTACAGAGGACTGACACAGGCATGTAATTGGCATTTTATATAAGTGTCTTCTTACAATTAAGTATTGCTCCATCATCTGACATCAGTGCAAGGTCAAATATTGCATTTTAGATTTATAGGTACGTTTAAATTCTTCACCAGATCATATGAAATAAAGTGCAACAATGACCTTGCTCCTTTGCAACCTCCGGTAAGTAGGTGGCCGTGCGCTTTGATCCTTTCTCGTTGATGAATTCTATTCTAATGCCATGTACACCCACCTGCAAGAAACCGGCAGCTTTATTAGTACATTACCAGAAAAAAGGTACAACAGATTTCTAACGTGATAAATCCCAAAACATGAACCTTTCAGAGGTTAATACCATTTTGAGAGTTTCAGGAGTTGGCACTGCAGTGGGTACGACCTTTTAGAGAGGTGTTCACCTTAGAGCCACGTAAGCTCAGCAGTGGCACACAGATGTTCCTCCCTCCACATCATGGATCTTCCTTCATTCCTGGGCCACAGGAAAACCAGCTCAGGTGCAAAAGTCCTTCTGTCTCCGAGTTTACCGTCTCCTCTGACACTGTCAGCAATGTTGTTGCCGATAAAATCACTTGATCACCAGCTACAATCTGCACACAACCAAGCAGCTGCCATATCTAATGAGGCTTCAATTAAGAGCATTAATTGTGTTCAAAGCAACAACTGAATGATCACAGATTGGTCACACTACACACTCAAGCTTGGAGCCTTCAAAATTTCTGCTAATATATGACAAGGAAAAGGAAATAGTCCAAAGTACTCAGCCTCAAACTCCTATTTCCACACTACTAAGTATTGTAGCATGACAAAATGCCAGCATGGAAACCAAGATTACTGATACCAAGGAGCTGGATATAGATAAAGTTGAAATGCCAAAAAAGTTAAAAAATACGTAACGGCTGAATACCTTTCCAGGGCAATGTTTAAGCCCCCCTGTTTCCAAGGTACAAGAACTCTGTGGAGAGTACCTGTGCTGGGATCAGGCATGCCATAAAAGATACGCCATTGCCAGACAGCTTTCAGTTGCTTTTGAATTCTGTGCGTAAACACAAAGCATTAGTAGATGGGACATTTTTATTTTCATGCCCACATAACCAAGATGTTATTTCTACTGAAATCCAAAGCTCCCAACATTGTATGCAAAAATGGATAGCTGGTGTTATTTGGTGTGGCACTTCCTTGTGGACACAAAATTAATCAAAAAGATGCTGTAACAGTTTTTCCAGTGGCAACTTACTTTCCTCTAAGTGCAGTCAAAAACCAAAGGCATATTCACAAAGCTCTACCACTTTTTCAGTTATCATATTGGCTTACATTCAGACTATTTTATAATATTTTCCTTCTTTATATAAAATATAAGCATGGAGAAATGGGAGGAAGAGTCTCTTGTGGCTGGCCATGGCCTCAATGATTTTCCCTGTGAATCTAGCATTCTTTAAAAGTAGGAAAAATGAAACTTTGCACTGAATTGAATTTGTTAATCTCAAATTTTAACATGGTGTTTCATTACCAAACACTCCTAAAACCCGAATTTCATAACATGGATGGATATGTAACCTCTAGAGAGATCAAATCTGTGTACTCAGATGATATAATTATGAACCCAAAGAGCCTGAAAGTGAAATGAAACAGTGTTAGAAGCTGAAATGAGCCTACTGAGTTTATTCCAAAACCAGTACGTTTTTGCAGCTGATGATTTTACTGCTGTCTATATTCAGTTGCCTAAGCACTAAGATTAAATATTTCCAGGTTTTGCACACCTTCAAATCCTGCAAGAATACCAGATTCCAAATGCTACACAAGTTTTTTGCGTAACAGTGACCCCGTAGAATTCAGGAGCAACTAACCAGGAGCACTAGTGATGTAATAAGTGTGATGCAACATCCAAATTGTATCACTGCTCTGGATGTTTCCCACTAAGCATTTTAATGGACTTTTAGGCCCTTGTCTATAGAAACAAATGGATGTAAAGCAGAATGAAAAAGGCAACACCACTGCACCCACAATTCCTCCAGCTGGGAAAATTTCACAGCATTCTGTGGAACATGAATTCCAGCTGGGAGCTGAGCAGGACTCTCAGTCCGGTACAAACCCCTTTTCATTGTTCAGCTCCAGTTAAATCAAAACCAGGCTTGAGTTAAATAAATGAAAGCCACACACAAGCGAAATAAGAATGATGCACACTAAGACTGGCATGGGCACAGCTTGGAATTTATTCTGTCTGCAGAGACCAGTGTTCCCACAGTGATGAAAACTGTGAGATTTCCCAAAACATCTCTCTCCAAGAGAGGGAGATAAGAGGTGGGCCCGTGTTCGGAAGGCATTGACTGTAACTGCCCTTCCTCCCAGGACCAGCAAACACCTTCACACACAACCTGGGGGCTGCTCCTCAAACTAAAAATGCGGATACACCACAGGCAACATTTTGTAGAACAACATCTGTCCGTGCAGTTCAGAAAACCAAACCAACCTTCTGCAGATGGAGGTTGAGTTCTGTCTCGCCTGTTACCATTTATTAGGGAAATTACTACCTACAGGTACCTCCACAACTGCAAAACCACCACACAGTTGCTGTGCCAGCCTCCCACGTGGGAAGGAATCTATTTAAATCGTTGCTATTGGGAGAGCAAAGTAAAATAAGGAGAGAGGCTTAAAAAGACAAAAAGCAATCTCCTCCAACAGAAGTATTTCTGTGGGGTTTTAGAGCATGAAATACTATATCCTATGTATGAAATACTTACAGATACAAACTTCCTGACCTTGTTATGTAAGTGGCCAGAGGCTACCTAAAAATGAGCTCCTGTGACAACATTAATTAAAGCTCATAGACTAAAACTAAACCTAAGTATGAACTTAAAGTACATTTTTTAATTTTACTTCTAAAGTGACCTTAACAGAACGTCAGGCTTTGTTGTACATTTAAACACATTCCTATTCATTTTTACATATCAGATTTTAATGAGTTCTTTATTTACATACACCTTGGGATGGGAGCAAACAGGCACACACCACATTTATTGTTTTGCCAAGTATCTCTGGCACTTGGTAAATTACTGCCCACTATACCTCTCTCTTTGTATCTATATCTAAGAAAAAATTGTTCCAAAACCCACTCTGAAGCCAAAGTTGAAGCAACTCTCCTGTTAGACTGTTCTGTCCTAAACACAGTTCACTAATCTGTTCCTCTTGGACTGACTCTCCAGCCATTCTGAGTGGAAGAAAAACCATTATTCTCATTAGACTACCCGTGGGGAATTTGGATAAGCACCTAAACATCAGACCTTGTGGAAATTTAAGCTTCTAGTCCACTGTGGAGTAAATTATCATCCAATAATCATTCTGTTCAGTTTCATCTACTACACTGAAACCTGCAAGAGATCTGCATGCAATTATCACTAATTAGTTTAAGACAAATTGTAAAACAGTTTTTCAAAAATTCATTGCAGAAGGTAACAAAGAGCCCGTTACAGAGAATCCACATGGAATGCTCCAGAGCTGGAGCACTGTAGTGTCCCTTGGTGTCAGAAACGAGTGTCTGCCTCTTCCTGACATCCCCTCACTACGTGTGTTCTCCTCACCCCAGACCCCGCTCTGGGTTGCAGCCAGCCCTTCTACTGGCTTAGGGTTTGTCAGCTCCATCTTTGAAGAGCATCAACCCATAAACATTTTTGAATGAAAAACTGGCCTAGAACTTCCACAATATTCCTTATGATACCATTTAACAGTAACATTCCCCTTTATTTAGCTAACTAATACTCTGGAAGTAGCTGCACACAAACGTGTCTGGAAACAGAGTATTTCAGATTAACCCACTATTGCTACTTTCTAGAAGCTGACTCAACTTATTACCTGAATTCTACTTTTTAGCCCCACATTTCTAGCAAATCTTTTTTCTGATCATCCTTAGTAGCACCTGAATACTACATTCTAACTTAACAATGGAGGCAAAGACTCCTCAGGAGATATGACCCAAGGCATGCTCTCTACTTCATGGCAAGCAGAATCATTTATTTACATACAGGGAATCACTGAGTATCATCCTAATAGAATAAAATATTGAGATCAAGACTCTTTTTTTCTCTGTTCAAAGGAACAGAAAATACAAGAGCTGTTGGTGTCGCTGCACTTGCAGGCAGGAAAGAATTTCCAGAACTCTTAAATGTACCTACTTTGTCAACACTGAAAAGCCACCTTTCAGTCAACATTATTGGCTACAACTATTTAAGCTAATATTTAAACCAGTGCACAGAGGCTAAAGGCCTTCTGTATTAACACAACCAGCATATACAATTCTGCAGATTTTACTTTACTGAAGAACAGCAACTTCAGAGCAAAGACCCCTTTCATTGTATTTTAAGGAAGAGCCACTGGTTAATTGTAGTTATTTACTACCCTGCTGGAATTACAGGAATTATTTCCAAAAAGTTTATTATAATTACATACCATTGTAATGCTTTAGGATCTTTTAATAAAAATGAGAAGAGGGCCTCAATAAGCAAAGCAGACTTCACTGTCTAGCAACACCCTCCTCACCCCAGATTCTTAAGTGAATTACTGAAAAAAAAAAATAAACATTTAAAGGCATTCATTTGCTGTAACATGAAGTAGAGAGGGAGTAGGTACTTTGCTTTTCTCCTCTGTATCTCTAGGAAAAAAGCAGCAGGATGCATTAACCCATCTGCCACTGTAATACACCCTGCAGCTGTCCCTTCCCAAGGAGGCAGAGCCTGGAGCAGCAAGGCTGGAACTGCACTTGATCCCACCTTACACATGCTATTCCTGGGATCTGACTGCCCTCACAGGCCCTTCCCAGCATGGGCTCATTTGCCCCAGTTGCAGACTGACAAACTTCACAAACCGAGCGCGAGCTCCTTCTAAAGGACCCGATGCCATGATGCGTCACAGCAATCTATTCAGACTCCTCTACATTCCTCTTTTTGGGGTGCTGCTGACTACACATGCAGTTCCCAGTGCAACAGGGGATGCAGGTATATCTGCACTGACAATCAACAGCAAAACGGGAAGTATCCTGAGGCAAGAATTCAAATTTCTCCAGGAAAGAAAAGACCTGGTGGAAGGACAGAACAAAGACGAGCACAAGGAGAATGGCAATGTGGATAAAGCTCAGTTTATGTAAGGAAGGAATGACTGCTATCAATAGCAAATGTGTTTAAAAATACTTGGTCTTTACAATTTGTCTTGTAAGTAGCCCTTTGCTGTCTGATCTTTAATAAAAGAGCAGTACGACCACAAAAAATCCCTTGAGTTTCTCATGTTGTCTGTTTCTCTGGGGTGGAAAGGCTGTGCAATTCCACCCCAGCAGCAACTGCACCACAGCGGTATCTCAGGGCTTCTGTCAAGCACAAACGGAGATGCAGTTCCTACACTGCCAGTGTTCCTTTCAAAGCCCTACATCTGTTCAGCTCAAAGTCCCATGTAAGTTAGAATGCTCAATTATATTTTAGGAAGCATCCTCATGAACATGGCATTGAAATGGTACTTCTAAGGTGTGTGCTTTCTCCTAATTGCTTTTACAAAATGTGGAAATGGCAGCAATTTGAAAAATCAGTGGGAGCTAACAGCAGTGAGCTGACACATATCTCCTGTTCACTTGCTTGAAGTTTGTGCTGGAAAAGGATCTTGCATCATTATTTACAACTGAAATACTCATTTATTTAGTTCGGGAAGGTAATTTCTTAATCGGAGAAAACAAGATCTACCACTCTACTTCAGGATATTGGAGACCCTCCTGAGCTGTGTCTTCAGATGACCTTGTCTAAGTCCCCAGAGCACTGTGAGCTGGCAGAATTGGCAATTTTGAAATACTATGACCTCTGTCAGCAAACTGCTGAACTGGCTCCCACAAGATCATCAGTAGCACACCTACAGATGCAGGGTCTCCTAACCAGGCCGATGTTTTTCAGCATGATCTCAGCATTACAAGAGATGAAAGATGCAGAATCTCTCTTTGCATCATACCCTAGACATCCTGAAATGCCCTTTTGCCATTAATATTGCATAACTGCAGCTCTCTTAAAAGAAACACGGGTGTCATGAGCCATCTCACTGATGGGTGATGAATCATTCTTTTAAGGACTCACAAGTTTTTTTCCTCTCATAAATTTTTCTCTCAACCTACTTTGTGACCATTTCTTAGAACTCCTAGGAATTTGCTGAAAGTTTTAAAAACCCATAATTAAAAAAACCTTAAATGAAATAGGAGACAGCAACTCATCAAATGGATAACACAAGGACTGCTGTACTTTTGACCCCTCCGTTCTTCCCTCGTAAGTCAAACTCTACAATAAGGAGAACTGTTAAAATCCATAAAATAAATTAGAACTCAGCAAGACTGGAGGTCTGCACTAAGCTAGATTTCACTGGTGCCAAAGTCTCACAGATTCTGCAGCAAAACTTAGAACGGACATAGAGAGGAAAAGCCTCCTTTGTTTCACACAGTATTTACTTATGAATCAGCAGCATCCCAAGGAACAAAGTTAAATCCAGTCCTTCCACAGGAGAGTGGGTTTTTGAACTCAGGCTTTGGTTTCAGCTTTTCATTACGGATGAATATTTAGGTCATCTTAGAAATTTATTATTGGAGACAATAAAACAGCATCCAATAATATTTAAAAGCTACCACATGCACAGAGCCAAATGCTATTTCATTATGCACTTGACATTTGGTGAGTGTATTCACAGTCTGAATTTTAATAAATTAAAATAAATGAAATTACAGAAAAACATCACAATGATTCCTACCAAAAGTCAACATAGTAGAGGAGAAAAATTCTACCATTTTGATTTCTAGCTTGGTTTAGTATTAAGAGTCACTACAGTTGAAAACTACTACTTGAAAACACTCCTTAAAGTACTGAAAAAGTTCAGTGACAAGGCAGACAACTTCTCTGAAGAAGCATCTCGTTGAGAATGCACACACAGTTTCAGCAAAGATTTATTTTTGGTCTGACATTACATAAAAAATGAGTATTTCTTATTATGGTGAAAATGCTGATAAACCCCAAAGAAAATCTGGATTCATCTCATTCAGCCTTACATATTAGCAGGTAAGAAGCCCTTGTCATTATGAAGTGAACAGGAGCCACATTTTTGTTAATTTTCAGCTACTGTAAAATTCATACTGCTGAGGTTACTGCAGGATCTCTCTTTCTGAGACAGCAGGGCCTCTTACGGTTCTAACAACAAATGCAGTTTCTATTCAATGTATATTTTTATGTGCAAATACAACAGAAAGCCTCTTTTTCTCTTAAGAAATTCTAAATATTTAGCAGGGTTAAGTTATTAAAGGGAAATACTGTAGCTTGTGTGGTGTTTCTGGCATTGTAACACATCTGCTATCATATGGCAATTTCAAAATGGTTTTTTATGTCCACTCAGATACAGACTCAAAGAGCAGCACAGCACGATGGCCAAGATGAGAAGTTCATCTTAACTCTAGTAGCTTGTTTTTTCAAGTGTCTAATGACAAATAGTTGGGGAAAAAGCAGAATAATACAGACTGACACTTCCATCAGTATACCTGGCCACACATACGTCAGCATCTGTGCCTCAATCTCTTTTATGCTGCTGTTCCCAGAGAATGCATACAGGTTTCCTAGAACCTGGCAATTAAAATAGGCTCAGCTCGTTGCGTAAATAACAAAGAAAACCAAGAGTAATGATTTACTTGGCCTCATTGTACAAAGGCTTTGTGGGCTCTGTGCAGGCCACTTTCTCTGAAAGCAAATGAAGTTTTGGGAAAGACAAATGTCTTACTCCTACAGCTAAATAAGGCAGCTTGTTCTGGAACTGCAGTTTTTTGCAATGCTGTTTCCAGAAGCATACAGCAGACTGCCAACCTTCACAGTGGAACACGCCCTTTGCAGAGTCAATGGACAGATCTACCATGTTTGTGTGTTTGCTGTGCTGCAAACAAGACCTCAGGACACCCTCGCTCAGACAACGCCTTGCTTGATGGAGTCTTAAGACATGAAGCCAACTGTGCAGACCACTCTGAGTGCCTAAGTGGGTAAACCCATAACTTTATTCCATTTTTACGGCTCACACTTTTAAGGTGATGACAGTTCTACGAAAAAGTATCTTATCAATCCATGCACATAACCGTGTGTATAGAGTGCAAAACAGCGACAGCTACACTAATATATGCAGATCATTTAAACAGTGTGACTTCGGCTACAGATGTTCATGGCATCAAAGTAACTTTCTTAAAAGGTATCTAACATTCTTACCTCCCAATCCAGGTAGTCACATACATCTTCAAAGTTAGTGAGTAGAGACACTGAGCAGAAAAGCCGTGGCAGCTCATCCCTCGTCATGGGGGGGAAACGACTATCTTTAAGGGCACTGTTGAAGACAAAACAGAATTTCAAAGGATTTTTTTTTTTTTTTTTAATTTCAAGGATCTAATGAATCATCTGAAGAGTATAAAGGACAAAAAAAAAAAAAAAAAGTCCTGATAAAATGATGACCAGTTTGATAATCCAGTCACCACTGTAACACATCGATCAATATTCCCAACTTTTTCCTTGGACATTTGTTTTGGTTCTTGGCTGGCCAGTCAGGTGGTGTTCTGAGGGTCACTCCTTCCTGAGCTGCTTTTGCTACTGTGACATCTCATTAATGAAGGAGCAGAAAGCTTTTGGAAGAAGTTACAAAAGCAATAGCTTTTCTTCCCCTTGCAACTTGTAAATCCCTTTCCAGAAGGATTAAACTTCACAACACAAAGGGGAAATTCTATAGTCTGCAGTGATCAAACACTTAATACAGTAATCAAATTGTAGAACTTAATTATTCAGTGAAAAAAAATCCCAACAAACAGAACATTCTCTAAAAAATAATATTCATGCTTCCTAGCAAAGGTAAATATAAAAAGGTAAAACATTCAAGGGCTCTACAGACCTATAAACCTACAGGACTCGAGGAGGTTCTGCAAAGCAGATGTCATGATTAGTAACAGGGAAGCCGCAAACAGCTAATCCATAGGCTGACGTACCGTTCTACAGACAAACAGACCTACTGGGGGAAAATTCCAAACTGAGAGGAGATATCTGTGCACAGTCCAGCACGCTTGGAAACACACAGCAGTTAACAGACAGCAAGCAGTACCACGAGTGAGAACATTTGTAAAAACCTACTTGCATAAGTTTGGTTAAGAACCAGTTAAATTGGCAAAGGGAAGGTTAAAGTGAGTATGGCATCTCCATTTTTTATTCTCTTAAGCTTTGAAGTATGACGTGAATAGAAACATGCTCATCTCCAACACAAACAGTGATCTACTAACTGAGCTTTTTGACCAGTAAAGAGAATTTAAGAGACTTGCTCATGTATTACCAAACTCTTCAAGTGTCTCATTGTTTCACCTAACACTTAGATTGTTCTTAATTGTTTTACTTGGCCTACAGCCAGTGGTTGCCATCAGCTGATGTAATTACAGCCACGGCCATGGCATCAGAATATGGCTGAAGTCTCTGCATCAGAAACCACTGTTTTGTATAAAAAGTAATATAACTTTATTAAAGCAGACCAAATAAGGACACATGAGAAAAGAACGCTTAACCATGAAAAGAAAGTTTAACTAAAGGAAATAGTCATATGTATAATGAGAAGTAGCTTTCCATCAAGAATTAATACCATACACTGAAGAGTTAAATAGAACATATTTCTCTGGGCTGGGGGGAAGGCAGGCTTTTTGTTGCATATATGCTACAATTACAAAACAGAACAGAGTATTGAAATTTAGACTAGAAGCCCTTCTCCAAGCTTTGGCATTTTTACATTACTTAATGTGAATTTAGATTTCCATTATTAAGGCAAATTAATTATATAATTCAGTAACAGTGGGCCTATGCTACACATTATTTAGAAGTAATTTTAGGCAACCTCAGGTGAAGTTGCCATAGATGTGAGAGATGATGTTGGGACAGTAAGTAACTAGCCAAGATAAATTCTGTTGATATTTCCATACCATAGACAAGCCTACACAGGCCTGTGAAGAACTGGAAACACTAAAGGGATTTAAAGCATAATGCCTGTGATATTAACTAATGATTTCTACTGAAGATATATCAAAAGGCGATAATTCTCCAAGATTTTGCTGACGGGATTTGCAAAGCCAGCTTTGTAACTGCTGGAACCAGGCAGAGTTACCACCCTCTGCTCTCTGGTGCTCAGAGCACCATCAGAGATTAACTCCTGCAGCCTCTGCGAAACAGCAGCATCCAAAAATACCAACAGCTAATTCAGCTCTCCTATCCCTCCACGCAGTGGGGGGAGGAGTAGATGTATGTATGTAAAGGGAGGACATCAGAACACAGGGACAGCTTGAGCCAGATGTCCATCTAGTCCAGTATTAAGTAATAACCAACAGCAGTTAGCAAAAGGAATGAATACAAGAACATGTCATGGTAAATGTCCGGGGTACCTTCCCAGAACACTCTCCAGCTGTTTACAGCTTCAGTATTTTGAGTCAGAAGTCGTATCTGCACTTAAAAGCTCTTCTTGGGTTTATTTAGTAAGGATATATATAGATGCTTTTAACATTTTTACCCCCACCTTTTCTAAAAAATTCTGTTCAGAAACTCCAATCCACTTCAAATCCCTTGCTACTGCAAGTTTGCTTATATGCAGATGTCTCATTTCCCTGAGGTCTGCTGCACCTCTCATATAACCCATCTATTTGAACACTCAGTATACTGAGAAGCAACCAAACAGAAAAGCATTGTTTCATCAAACAACAAATTTTGTTATCTTAGGAAACAACTGTATGGACACTGCCAGTATTTAAATCTGTTTTTCATAATTTATGCAACAATCTTACCATGCAAAATTTCCCATGTTGTAAGAATTTACAACCTTCAAAATCAAAACACTTTTTTTTTTTGCACCCCACAATTTGATACTAGGAACTCTCTGAATTCCAATTCCTAAGGCTGCCAAAATCCACTGTGAAATTCAACTTTTTGAGACAAAGGTTGTCTGCTGTGGGTGTAAGCCTGATGCCCACAATGTTAGCAGTAAAAGTCTCAGGCAAATTCCCACTCACTGAAGATCTGCTGCTGCACTGGCATTACTAGATGATAAGCCATCTGTAATCTAACATTCTTCAGGTTGTGCAGAAACAACCTCATCCCATGCTCGTGTAAGCAACATCTCAGCTAGTCCACTCAAATCCTGAGCTAATAATTTGAAACAAGATGTGAGAAACCATGGCAAATTTAAATATTAATAAAAAGCTGAGATATGAAACCTTCACGAGAACACAGTAGGAGCAGAAAGGCACACAAAGGCACAAAAGCCTCAGGCACGTACAACCAACCAAGTGGTTCAGTGCTAGTGGAAGCAGCACCATGCAGGGAACATTGCACTTTATTAGCAAGCTCAGCTGGCCTGTTCCGTTCTTCAATAATACGACAACTGGCACAAATACCTTGTTTTCATGAAACCACCTCAGGATAACTAAAATACTGTTTTTCAAATGATAGAGCCGTTTCAGCTATACCTCCTTCCTGCTGAACTGCCAGGTGCTATTTTGCCTGTACAGCCTGCTGGAAAATTCCTCCTCAGCCCCTCCCTGACTACAGACACCCATGCACAGATCCTGTCTCAGCGCTCCTGCTGCTGAAGGTAAGTGAGATATCTTGCAGAACAAGACCTGAGATTTGAGTAACACTCTCTGACACCACTGTGACTGCTCTATACAGAATATTGCTGCTATTCTAGACCTCCTTTCCCCATCTCCAGACCACATACTACAATATTTTGTCTTCTTTGTTGTTTAAGGAAAACCAAAATCCACCTGGAGAAATTAGTGTTGACAAATAATCAGAAATTGGAACAAAACATACTGAAGGGAAATGCCAACAAGGGAGCATTTTTTTGTACTGGTTAGCTACACATGATATACTGTCTGCTAACGAAATTTATCAAACTAAAATTGTATTAACTGTCAGTTTTAGAAGAACTACCTTAAAACTTAATAACCTTTCCCTAATGAGTTTGGGCATCACTTTAAAAACTGAGAACAGTTTAAGTGCTGTGTCTTACAGTTTGAGCATCAGTCATCTCAGTCATTCATTTATTACTACCATGGTTGCAACTTTAAAGTAAGTTCCAGATGCCTTCTGAAAACCTAAGAGCAGACCAGCTTTCTATCATCAGATTAACTGCTTTCATTTTTGCCTTTTTTCAGTGCTTGCTTAGCAGGTTGGCATTAGAGATGCTTCCCTTCAGAATTCAGGTATTGTCCTTCAGCTTAAACTTCATCTCTGTTAGGAAAAGGAGTGAAATCTGGTATATTAGATACCAGGTTTAATAAATATTAACTCCATAATTTTAATGTGAAACTTAGAATTAAGAAAGGGTAAGTGCAAATAATTAGCAAAAACAAGTTGGAAAAATTAGGCAGTTTAAAAGTACTTTTAAAGAAAAAACCCCTAATTTTAAAAGCATTTTCTAAGCCATCTGTTCTTTATTCCTTCATGCCCAGAACTAATTTACATATATTGCTGCTGACTAGAGGGAAGTACATAGCGGTGAAGAGTTGAAAAGGGGCAGTGCCAAGCAAGGGGAATTCAAGCTGGCCAATAAAAAGGCATCACTTTTTCCACATGGAGTTCTGCTCCATGTTCAAAGCGAAGCAGGCAAAGTCAGAATTGAATCCTGTTCAAACAAACCTATTTTTAGACACAAAATGCATGCAAGCACATGCACGGCCTTTCTAGTTAAATATTTATGCAGTCTTGAGTGTCCTACTAAAATCAAGTAGTTGCCAGTTAAGAAAAAAAAACCAAAACAAAGTGTTACTCAACTATCAGTTTTTCTTCAGTTGAGCCATATTATACAAATCTCAGCTTTTCTTCAAGTGAAGTTTGGCCACAGGAAATATTTTTCAACAATTTCATTTTTCATTAAAACTCCTCCTGTATTTAGCATATAGAAAAGCTTGCAAAAACTTTAAAGACATTGAAAATGCTTAAAGTAAAAGAAATTGTTTAAACTATTTCGAGTTACTGTGATGAATAGCATGTTTAGGAAAAAAAAATAAAATTTATATTGCTTATATATTTATGTTCCTTAAGACTACATCTTGGTCTTTATAAAATACCACCAGAGCAGCTCTTGGAATAACCTGAAATAACAGTATGAGCAAGGGAATCAAAATGCATTACAACATTGTATTGTCCATCCAAAATGCTTAAAAAAAAAAAAGCCAGCTTCAATCTTAAAGAACCTATGGCTCTTAAATGTGACTTGGCCACAAATTGGGGAAGTAAGAAATAGCAGTGGAGTTACATTACACTGTTTAGAAGTGAAGAATAATGTTTGTGACTGAATTAAAAAGATCCTTTAAAAATATTTGATAGCATATAAGCATCAAAAATACTAAATGAGGATTTTGGTGGAGGTGAATGAAGGCATTAAATGAATTAAATTCCTAGTATTTTGCTGATTTTTATTCAATGACAAATATTAACGATAAAATTAATCACTAAAGCTCCTTTTTAGGGACAGTCACATCTACAGACCTACACTGGACGGACAGTTTAGGCAAAATTCGATACAGTTTTGTACGTTGCTGGAAATTACTTTGGAGGCTTAAACATGACACAGGAGGAGATGCAAAGGAAGCTGTCAAACACCGGGCATGGTATAAGTAATACTCACTTTTATAGGAAGTGTGAATGAGGGAGAGACATTAAGTGACTCATGCAATTTCAGAGGCTTACACAGTGAGTCAGTGACAGAATCAAGAATAGAATCCAAGATCCCCGACTCCTAAAAATCTTTCTGTGACAGCCTCTCTTTCACAATCTGCTCAGCCTACCATGTAGAAACGTAGCTCCCACAAGATTAATCAAAATAGAACCGATAAATTTAATCCAATTAAAAAACAAATCCATTGCCCTGTACTTTTTCAGTTCACTCTACTATAGTCAATTTTCTCTTAACTGGCTTCCTATACTGAACAGAGCTAAACCAAACCATAACTTTTTGGCATCTAAACAATTCTTCAAATATCATCAGTAGAGTTATGAAAAATAGTCTAAAACTATTACCCTCTTCTGATAAACAGTACATTGGCACTATTTTCAGGTGTTAGGGAAAGGACTTAAATTCTACCTGCTCTTCATTAGCTTAGTAAGTATAACCCTGGGATTCTGGATTCTTTCACTGAGTGAACTGTGCTTCCCAAAATTACCTTTGAAGGTGTATGTAACAAAGATATGGCCCTTTGTCAATGAACTGAGCCCAAAGGGCCCAGATATTGTTCTTCAATTAATTCAAAACATCCTGAAATCAGAGAGTGGCAAACTCACTGGATTTTAGGGAACAGTGAAGAAATGAGAGCAACACGAGACCCTTGGCACCAGGCCTTCAGAGAGAAGAGACAAAAAAAGCCAAACCAAACCAATGTTTATTGTTTCTTCTATTGCTGGGTTACTGAGCAATGAAGTTAGTTCAAATTTTTACTTTTTCATTCAGTAACTTCAATAGGAAGAAAATAAGGAATGCTTAGGCAGACCACCAGTATTTCCCCAATGAAAATCAGCTCTCATAGCTCAGTTTGGCAGAGACCAGAGAAAACTAACAGCTTCCAAGTCATGACATGCAATTAATTTTTAAGCCAAAAAAACAGGGCAGAGTGTGCTCTACTTTAGAAAGTGAAATTGCTATGAATAAAGTTCTCCTAGCTGTCAACAAAAGAGATCAGACAGCCCAACACAATCCACAGGTCAGCCTTCCACCGATTTTATTTATGACCAGCAGAGTTTTGCCAACTTAAATGGAGATTTCAAACAGTGATTTATATGCAACATCAAATTGCCTGAATGCAAGGAAAAAGAACTTATTTATACTGTCATCTTTTTTGGGGGGTCAGACTGGAAAAATTTCCAGGAAACAAAACAACTGTGAATGACGTGCTTTTCCTGAACCCTCCCTTACATTTGGGAGACAGAAAGGGAAAGAACAACATTTATACTTCCTGCACATTATGTTGCTAAGTGGCAGTCACAGGGTAAAAAAAGAAATACACACTTGTGTGGCACAGAAATACATCTCTGAATTTCTAGCTGATTTTATAAGCACAGTGCAGCAGGTATTTGCAACAGTATTCCAGGTGGGAGAAATAAAACACTGATTTGGCATTGGGGCTCTTGGATAGACTTTTTTGTTTTACTCCACAAGAGTGAAGTATGCCACAAAGTCTCTCTCCTTCCAATTTGTCTGAATTCAGACATGTAATTAATTTAAAAGGAAGAAGTAATATCCTGCTACTCTACTCTAGACAGTTATTTTAGCTTTGAAAAGAATACCGTTTGTCTGAAAGGCAAATCAGAGCATGTACATAAATTAAATGTGAAGAAAAGATTATCAGAAAAGGCAACCTCCATTCCTTGACTACATAAGACAATTAAGTCTCTATTTTAGGCAGCCAGAGGTTCCTAAAATAAGCTGTCTATATGCCCTCCTTATTTAATGGCTACAATCATATTCTTAAAGAGTATTTTTGTGTGTGCACTGCACTGTGCAACCCATACCCACAATTAAAAATCAAACCATACTGCTACTGCTGAAAAGGTTCTTGGACCTTGTTTTTCCACAAACCAGTTTGCCAGTTGTTTAAATCAACAGAGGAGGCCTTTACAGAGTATCTCCAGAGGTACTTAAAATTTCCAGACAAATCCTTATTTTAACCCTGATTTCTTACTCTGGCCCCATGGTACAGATCCGGTCCACAGCACACACAGAAGCACCAACACAGGGTGAGATGCTGCTCAGGGACTCTGCAGTCACTGTGAGCACCCATTAAGACCAGACCTAACGTCCACCTGCCCAGTGACCACTGTCTGAAACTCCTGGAGGTTTAACTACTGCGGGTTTTTCATCTGGGTCTGTCAGCCTTATGTACCAGATGAAAACCATCAAACTCCTCACTAACTCACCATTACAAAATTTCTTGTAAGAAAAGAAAGCCCAGATGCACAAAGCTGTAAAAGCTAACACTTCCATAAATTAAGGACTTTTTAAAAGAAAAGGAAACAAAGATGTTTTTGCTACCACTCTGACAATTGCCCAGAGAAATATTCCATTACACTTTGGATTCATCCAAACAAACCCAGTTCATCACTATGCCACAGTGATGTTACACTGTGTGGGCATAATGCCTGAAATTAATTTCCCTTTCTTACTACCACAACAAATCAAGGAAACATCAAAGGCTGTATAAAGAACTCCTTAAAGTTTAAGAGAATTCTGCATATGCACTGTTACAGACTAAGTGGAAAAGTATGATCACAGAAGTCACAGCTCCTGCAACCTGCTCCTATCAAAAAGTTCAGTTAGAACTAGAAAGATCCACAAGGTAATATTGTAGGTTCCTCACTACATTCATAAGAGCCAAGTTTCTATGGCTTTACCTCCCTTACTGCTTCCTGAAACCAAAATCTTACACTATATCGCTTTTGCAGCTCTAAAGGACTTCGTTTTCCCCTTAAATGTGAAGAAAGGCCAAATAAGGTAAAGACACTGAATTTTTCTCATAGTTTTCACTCTGCAGGGTGTAGGGGCATCCTTTTGCATTACTATACGGCGTGCCCTACTACACTGGGAAAAAAATTAAAATCTTAAATTAACTTCAGTAACAGTTCAAGGGTACACCCTGACACGTGCTAAATCCAGTCTTCCCATCAAACAGGGGAGCTGGTGAGAGGGAGAGCTCAGAGCAAACCACAGCCCAAAGGGTGCAATTACTGCACATTTGCTGGGTGTAGGAAGAGAACTGTAACTGCTTGTTCCATACACTCCATACTGCTAGAAGTGAAGCAAGGCAGCTCGGAATATCCAAGCACCACAGTTGTCTGCACTGTGAATTGCTCAGCATGGGCCTCGAACAAAATTTTCTGACTGCAAGAGAACATCAGTTCAGCAGCTGTATGCAGCAGTTTCTTAGTAGGTGGCAGCTTCTTTTCTGCCTGTTCCTGTATTGTCCCTCACCTTACACTGCATCTGTCATCATGCTGAGATAAATGAGGACAATGGAATTCAAAAAAGGCATGACAATTTGTGTCATAAACATTCAGGAAGCTGAAAAGGTGTCAATTGCCATGGAAATGTCCTGGTTTGCTACATAAAACAAAAAATCTGCAGCACTTGAAACAATCTCCCAGCATAATGCAGTAAACTTGTCACAGTGATTCCAGATGCTTATTTAAAAACTGAGTAACAGAAACTGACCAGGGTTTGGTGTGTAGGTTTTTGTTCGGTGAACACATGAGAACAGACTCATCAGAAAACTCTAATTGAGCTCCAACTGGACTAAATTATAATGTCACTAAAAGGCTCTCCAGCAGATGGCAAAGTTTAGATAATTAACAAAAATGAACTGCTCAATTACACTTAGAACTATACAGCTTGAGCAATATTAATCACCCAAAGCCCTAGGAGCATAGAGTCTCTAGAACTCTTTACATCTCCAGCATGTCTTTCAACAGTGACCTAAGACCACCACTTTAGTCCCAAACAGATGCTGAAGTCAAGACAAAAATCTTTAAGGCCACATTATTGCTGAACTCAACCCTCATTCAAGCAATTCACAATCACTCCCCCTCTAAAGCTGCATTCAAGTCATAATCTTAAAAAAGAACAAATTAACATGAAGTATTTTTAATTTGTTATGAACTTTAAAACCCCTCATCTTAAGCACAAATGGAAAAATGTTTCTAAACATCTCAGCAATGCAATTATATATAAATAGATGCAGATAATTTAAACATTTACATCTTCTATTTCCTGCAGCTTGTAAAAAGGATTTTTTTTTATTATGCTGCTGAAATTCTAGGACAAAAGAGCACTACATTTTCTCAACATTTCTTTTGTCAGCAGGAATACTACAAACTCTATTTTTACATTAAAGTATGATACAGTTGAATTTTTATTAGTTGTCAGTGATTTACTTTAAAAACAATTGAATAAATTGCTGGGGATGGAATGTTACAATGAAGCTCAGTTTCGGTACTGTTTGTCACAAACACAGAAACTGTGTTTTGATCAGGATTTCGAAACTGCAGTGAACAAATTAAGTATATATTATCGGGTTAAGTATAAGGAAAGAGAAAGACATGGCAGACTACACAGTAACTCAATTAAGAAGGAAAAAAAATAAACCAGAGAACCATAGGATGGTTTTGGTTGGAAGGGACCCTAAGAATCACCTAGTTCCAACCACCTTCCACCAGACTAGGTTGCTCAGCTGTATTCACTTACTTGAGGTGTTCCAGTAAATGCTTCATGGAAAAAGGTTAAGGCAAGAAAACATGCAGACATGTGAAGGTATTGGTGAATAAAGTCTGAGAAATTAAATGAGAGATGACAAAATACAGTCTTGAAATTCTTCAACAACTTCATAAAGTGAGAACAGCCCAAGGTGCACAGTACCTTACAGACTGGAATATGACCACTCAAAATACAGGACGCGGAATAATATCCTAGCTTGTTTCCCAAGGTATGAGTTTCATCAATTTCACACCTCAATTTGGATTATGTTTAAACCAACTGGTTTTTAGCTAAGTGCAATCTCTTACACATCCTGTGTGTACATCTGCAGAGATGCAGATCTGAGCGCTGTCAGTGTAACGGTTGGTGTATGAGCTCATGGCTCAGGGTTTTTATAAATATAGTCAAAAAGACAGGCACATGATGAAGCCCTTGTGGCACACCACACGTAACAAGACCTTGGGGAAAGAAATGGTCCCTCCTTATTTCACGAGAATTTTGGTTTCTAGACACTGGCTCCCACTATCATGAAACCATTCTAGAACGCAGCTATCAGAACTGCTGCATCAGCAAAATTTAATCATTATTTAAGGCAACAAACAAGACTTCTCAATATTTTTTCTGTTCATTTTGCTTCTGTGCAAGTTTTTACTTTACACATAAATCTCATTAACAGATTAAGCTATGACTGCTCATTACCTCTACACATCTCCAATTAAAAAACAGAGTATATTTTAGATACATAAACACTTTGTATCCAGCTGGAAGCTTTGCTTCCTGCATTTCCTTCCCTGTATCTTCCACACACAAAGAAGTTGTCTGTAAGCCACCTTTTTGTTCTCCTGCTAGCAACTCTGCCACTTCTCTCTCATGAGAGCAGGTCACCATTTCATTTCTTTATTCCTTCCAATTTTCTGTCACAGTTCTGTCTACTTGAGGTGGCACATTCAGTGCCACCTGCAACCTACTCAGCTTACAGAAGTGCCTGGATGGGGCATTCACAAATCACTCTTTCTAAGGTCAAGATGCCCAAGCAACAGAACCTTTGCAAGCTCAGCTAAACAGTACATTCAGTTCCAAGTCTGCCAGCTGTCACTCTGTGTATGTTTCCCACTCTAAACCAGGTTTTGAGTAGCAAATAAAAACAGCTCAAGTGGAATGAAAAGGAAGTTCTGAAATGAAGAAAAGGCAAAAGATCTACGTTAGGCTATGTCTGTCTATAACCTCAAAAACCGTAACTTCAGCATTCAAGGAATGCATTTAACTGAACAGCATTACATACATTTGAAAAATGTGCTTACTAATTAGATATTTTACATCATATCTTCTTAGAGAAACTACAGGCCAAATTCTTCTGCCTTTGAAGGTAACAGGAGTTCTGCCATTCGCTGCAGTAAAGCCTAAACCAGGAAGGGACTACTGTTCTCCTCTTGTGTCAACTCAGCTGTTAACTACCAGGAACACCTTGTATTGCTACCTATGTTTCACAAGGCAACTACACCAACAGCAGCTGTAGCCTGATTATTCACCCTTAAATGAGGATAACAATGTGGACACACACAAGAAATTGGTTTATTCGTAATCATACCCATTAGAGGCATTCAGCACATCTATCTAGAGTGGTTAATATTTAAACGGAAATAGATTTCATCACCTTTTCTAAAAAGCAGCTCAGAAATGTTTCACCTCATGAATGCCAGGAATGCTTTAGTCAAACACAGTTTTGTGAAATCATATGTAACAGTCCTTGGAAATCTACATTTTTGAGAAAGCAAAAAAAAATACTACATGTATTGTAGACTTCCATAAACCTGAAGAGGGTTTTCTGAGCAACAAACCATAAAGTCACCCTTTCAGTAACTGAAAAAGCAGAGCACACAAAGAGGGGTGGCTCTGGCGAATGAGGCTGCATGTGGTGCAGAGACCTCCACAGACAAAGCACAGCTGCTGCTCTTTGCAATGAGGGATTAGCAGTCTAGGTCAAAGGAAAAAAGCCTCTCTGTAGCTAAGTGAGCAAACTGCAGAATGCATCCTCAGCACAGATGAGAAAGGGCCAGCTAACCAGCTTGCAAATTGTGTGGAAGCTTCTGGGAGCAGAAACAAAACCAGCATCAATTTCTTGACAGAGCATGTAAAATATTTCTGGTGAAAAGCAGAGATGCCCTGCTGGAGAACTGAGGTTGCAATGACCTCTCAATTCCTTTAAAATTACATTCCCCCTTTCCCTTCTTTGTGTTCGCATCTGTAATAAGCACTTTATCTTCATGGCAGAACCAGTGCTACCTCTGAGGCTTTAACAACAGCACCCGGAAGTAACTGGCCTAGAGATAACACAAGAACCTCTTTTAACTCTAATTCTGTAAGAACTGAAGCTGTTAAAAACATACATATGCACGCAGAACTATTTTTTTTCCCCACATACAGACACTCGTACCTCTTTTAACTTTTGTACAGTTGAGTCACATTATATTTTGGCTTTACATTGGCACTTTTATTAAATTGGATATAAGCCAGTATTTGAAGAAAAACAACTACTTAACCTTTTCATTACATACTAAATGTATTTTTATTCTAAATCGTTCACTTTAGCAACACTAACGGAAAAAACGAACAGTCTTCTAAACCAAGAAATACTGTTTGCATATACCAGTGTGAATGTATTTCTATTCTGGCTTTTATTTATCAATACAGCACTGAAAACACTACTTGCAATTAGGCTGAGATCTAAAGTGACAAATCAATTGCATGTTACAGGAGGTTTGGGATCTATTTCAGTTTGTGGTATTATAGAAGTATAAGTCATCAAAATTACTTGAACTAGAAAT
The DNA here is from genome assembly GCA_035583155.1 of Acropternis orthonyx. Taxonomy (NCBI): domain Eukaryota; kingdom Metazoa; phylum Chordata; class Aves; order Passeriformes; family Rhinocryptidae; genus Acropternis; species Acropternis orthonyx. The sequence goes on from JAWWEU010000138.1 coordinate 12,618,906, forward strand.
ATCAGAAAGTTGTACTGTTCAAAAAACTAAGAGCTTTTCTTTTTTTCCCTTGTCAAATCAAAACAAATTAAAGCTAAGGAAATTTTAATCAACTGAAAAGTTCCCTAAAAGTCCCATTTCCTTGCTGGTAACTGATTTCATACAGTGACTTACATAAATGTTAGTAATTGCCATTATCACAAAGGCCCTTTTCAATGGAGCTGGGGTTGCAGCTTCTGACAGATGGGAAGTTCCCAGGAGCTGTGCGCCCAGGCTCAGCTGAGCACTCCTTAACATCTGGACCAGCTCCCCGAGTTCTTGTGGGAGTTATTTATATACTGTACTTCTCCAACCTGAGAGAGTGCTTGCCTGACAATTGACCCTTTAATGCAAGTAATCTGCACTAAGAAATCAAGATTATACCACTGCATGGGAACAGTGAACCTAAATTTAAGCATGTGAGCCTGCGTATTATATTTAAGACAGAGACACATGTCACCATTCCCCCACGGCCCAAATCCTTGCTTGAGGAACTGAGTCTTTTCACTCCTACTGAAACTGGTATTGATGGCCAAAAAAAGCTGGTTTCCACCACGGTCAAAAGCTATTCTCTGTATGTAAACTGCAACTATATTTAGAAAAGTTTTAATTGGAGTTTGGAAAATTCACATAAAAGTAGGAATCTTTGAGGTTAGAAATATTTTTGGTTCTACAATGATTACTACCAAGCAACTGCTTATTTACATACTTTCACAGCAGTAGATGCTTTGTAAACTGCATAAATACATTGTTACTTACATAACTAAAAAAAAAAAAAAAAAATCAAAGTACCTTCACTTTCTCTTTCTAAAATAAAGGCTATCACAGACATACACGTTTGCAGTGTATATAGTGCTCCATACATTTTTATAAGGAGTGCAGTTGAAAATGCCAGAATCTGAAAAGAGTATCTGCAATTTAAAGTGAAGAGACAAGCCTGGAGTGCTTCTGTCTCTAATATTATATTTTCAAATCATGCTAAGAAAATAAAAACCTTGCTATTTTCAGACATTCTTCAGCATTTTACATGGTCGCTTGTGCCCCAGCAATGGGTTTGCTATTTCCTCTTCCAAGAGCTTTTCTACCATCTCAACTGCACAGCTCTGCAAAGGACACTTCTCCCTTCCTGATGTTAATGGGAATGATTTTTAGAATTAAGTATCTGTTAGTACTATTTAAAAATACCACAAAACTCTGCTACAGTTTACAAGAGCATTTTAATTCTCATTACTCTGGTCTGTGGAAAGTGGTAAAATACAACTTCAACTGTTTCAACACCTTTGTGTTAAAGTGAACATGGATAATAAGAAGGGCCTTTGGAACCCAGTTCCCCACACCCAGTTCGTGCTATTTGTTCTTTATAGAGTCTCAGAAAGAAGCATCAGAAAACACCTAAATGCAGGAGGTGCTGACAGACTCAAAACTTTAATTGAGACTCCTTTCCCACAGTGCCTCCCACACAAAGCTGCAGAGTTTAAAGATTTTAACAGCTTATGAGCATGAGACAATTCTTTTTCCTGTGACCTTGCTTAGTCTCTGCTAACTGGTATTAAAACATCAGATTTCAGCAAAAATTAGTTCCTTGAGCCAAAGTTTACTCCTACTGAGCAAGGTACCTAACATACCACAGCTGCCCCTCAATTTCCAGAGTCTTAGGACAACTTGTATTTAGTACATCCAAGCACCTGCCAATCTGTTGTGGGATGTTTTACGGCCTTCACAATAAAGTTGAGGAAAATGTCACTTACTGTGTATTAAAAATTAACACCCTACTGCTAAGCTGAGAAGAGCCAGAGAGAAAAACTTGACCAGAAGCAGGTACATTCTATGCCAACTTCTTCCATTCTGCCCTGTTTCCAAATGCAAAAAGATTTTTAGGCAATGTTTTGAAAAAGCACCCATTAAGAGTATCATACGAAAAGATGAAACCAAAACCCATGAAAGTACCAACAACTACCTGCCCTGCTAATGGAAGAGTAAGTTATGGCAACATGGGGCTTTGCTAGGAAAGCCAGGGTGGCCAGTTCCCCGGCCTCCACCCTCCTCCCAAACACTTCTGTCAAGTAATATTCAAAGACAAATACAAGTCTGACTTAGAACCAAACTAGTGTTTCAACTCAACTAGAACTCTTGTCTTTGAACTTACAGGGTGTGCACCATTTTCTTCGCATAAGAGGAGACTGTGTGGGAAGAACACGAGATGCAAGATCATCGTGGGAAAGACTGGAGCCACAAAAGACATGGCTCCTCCCTGAAAGGCATCTGGAAAGTGTGAGTAACTGCTGGATACCCCCAGTTACTCACTCACAATCAAGCAAACTTTAGAAACACCTGATTTATTCAAAACACCACAGGTGACATCAACTAACGCAAGTGATCTTGCTTGAGCATGTCTTTTTCTAAGCACGCATCTTATAAGAAGCCCATTTTTGAAGTTCACAATTTTTAATGCATGTTATATAAAATAAGATGATTACATAAGTATTTCAAATCTTAGTTTCCTTAGTTAAAACAAATTCTATTGCCAAGACCTTAAACTTATGACAGTCTCAATAAACCCCCCTGTAAACTTCAGGGAGCTCCTTTATAGAGATACAGCAATTTTGTAGTAATTTTTAATTAAAAAATTCCATTTTTCCTTAATTTCCAGCTACCTTTCATAAAAAGTCAGCTCACAGACTTAACTTTATTCCACAAAATGCAGTAATGTATTCCCCTGTGCCAAAAAATTTATATTCTGTAATCCAGTTTTCCCAGCAAACAGTAAAATAGTTATCAATATTTGATAACCCTGGATGTATTGAAAAAGCTTTGGTAGGGCATCATTATGCTCTCCTCTTTTCATAAGGATAATAATCTAAGGACTGTCCTTCTATTCGTGGTGTTTTCCTTTGCTTTCTTTGAGGAAGTGTTGCTAAGGAAACAGACTATCACCTACTATTAGGTCCAAGGGTCTAGCAAGGTTTTTCTCAGGAATAATAGACCAACAATTACAAAACCTGCATCCTCTTTGTTTAGGTGGGCTTTTTTCTTTCCTTTTTTTTTTTTTTTTTTTTAAATAAAGAAACAAAATTAAGGTAGAATTATCACATCTCCAATGCACATAATGTGCAACAAACATATATTTGCTAGGGCATCCTCCTTCTCTCTCTCTCTCTCTAAACAACATGGTTTCATTTCATAACTAAATCAGGAGAAACATTTAGCCCATCATTAAAGCAAAACTTTGGGTTTTTCTCCACTTCTAGAGCCAGTATGGTATTCAGCTTTGCCCTTTGAGAAAAGGCAGCAGACAGTTCTGTTAAGCAACAGTTCCCTGAAATAACGACCTGGCACTGTGTGCACAAAATCATTACAGACCTATTTACTGAACTGACTCACACAGAGTAACGAAGACTGGCTCAATAAATTCAGATTTATATACTTAATTTAGAGTTTCTGGTATTGCGAGTTTACACCAGTTTACTACTAAGCATATATTCCAGCTTAACAGATCTGAGGATTTACCCAAATTAAAGTGGTTGTTATTTGTAAAGTCAATGTCTACAAGCAAAGTCAAACCAACTGGCTTTTTTGGGGGGCGTTTAGCCTGGCGAAAAGGAGGCTCAGGGGAGACCTTATCGCTCTCTGCCTGCCATGTGGGGTTGGTCTTTTCTCCCAGGGAGAAATGGCTTCGAGTTGCACCAGAGAAGTCTAGATTGGATATTAGAACAAAACTGTTCACCAAATGGGTTATCAAGCATTGGAACGGGCTGCCCAGGGAAGTGGTGGAGTCATCAACCCTGAAGGGATTTGAGAGCCAGGCAGATGTGGCAGCTGGGGACATAGCAAAGGGGTGGACTTGGCAATGCTGGGTAATGGATGAACTCGATGACCTTAAAGGTCTTTTCCAACCTAAACAAATCTATGATTCAAAGTCAAAGTCATGTGCTACAAGCACCTAAGGAAGCCCAGCTGCCTGCAGTCTTCTTGGTTCAAAAAGCTTTGACAGCATGTAGGGCACTTTTATTCTTAAAACTTAGTGGATCTTGTAAGTTGAACCCCCACTAAGTATTTTGCCCTTCATGACCCTAACTTGCAGTTAAGTGGGAGGCAGGAGTTACACATTCCAGAGGGTTAATGCCACTGGGTTCTCACATGCTCAGTGGTACACACTGGTTGTCCATCCACTCAACTAGACACAGAACCACGTTACCAGATATGGCCCCGAGCACTTATTCTCACTTTGGTATCTTCCTGCTGGTCACTTTTTAGTAGTGGGGAAATCTGTGCCTTCTGCCTCGCTAAGGCAACCTAGAGAACTTGAGAGGCAACCATCAGACACCTGCTTTTGACAGAAACATACAAATGGAAAGGAACCTTGCTGACTTTACAGACATTATTAAACACAGAAAAACAGCATAACCCTGGTGAATTCAGGCTGTCACAGATTTACATTGCTCTCTGCAGAGTTTAATTTTGAAAGTGATAGTGTAAGCTTCATCTCACAAATGTCAGGCCTTTTTCACTGGTGGCCACCAGACAGTCCATTAATAGAATTGAAAAAAAAAAGCCATCTTTCAGCAGTGGTCCACTATAAATCAAAGCCAAAAATAAAACAGGTTGCAAAGTATTATCAGTGGACAACACACAACCAAGAATATGCTCTGAAATATTACATAAAATGTTATTTGCAGGAATTAAAATCAACCTATGACTTCTGTGAATACTGAAGGTCATAACAGCTGTCAAAAACATACAGTTCCCCCAACTCTGCAGTTCGAAAAACTGCAGTGAGATAGAAGAGTATGGTTTGCCCTGGATCAATGGCCATGACTATCTACACCCATAGCTTTGGGAAGTTAGCACTGAGCTGTAGGGGCTGATTACAGAGCTAAACAAATTAGTAACATCAGCTAAACGTAAGAGGGAAGTTGTCCTGTCTACACAAACACTTGCCTCTAGTCTTTAGCAAATAAGGCCAACATCAATATTAATGTGATCAGTCACTAAATATTTTTCAATTTTACCCCCTAAATTAGCTTGCCGTACTGTTGTCTTGCAGTTGGACAGTTAACTTTGGAATAGGAGGAAAGGGTCAGTGTTTTTCACTGAGAGGGCAGCTGATATTGCAGCAGCAAGGACTAAGACTCTTGAAATTGCTGACAAAGATAGAGCGGTACTTGGTTCCAGTGGTAGCCAAAGCCTCATATGGAATGTACGCCCAAATTCAGTTATGAGAAAGTTGGGTTGCAGGTTTCATTTTCTTCAACCTTGTGCTTCTCATCCCAAGCTTCTCTTTGTTTTCTTTTCTCGATCAACCACATCTAGGCTGAATGTCTGACAGCACTCATACCTCCCTCAGGTGAAGCGGTAAATAGAACACACAACAAAAGGACTGATTACATCAGGCAGTCAGTAGAGACAGGTCTATGCTAGTTAAAGGAGGGTGGTTACATATTATTTTAAAACTTAAAGCCAGTTTTCAGCTATTAAGCTAATATACTTTCACCTTGGAGTCCTCCAATTTTTCTTCACTACAGTTTCCTATGACAGGAGGCTCTGCTGTGAAACATCTCCCTTTATCTGTCTCTTCTCTACTATCTCCCTCCCCAGATACATATTCTAGCCCTGACAGTATAAAACAGCACAGAGTTAAAACTTCATTTATACACCTATACTTGTTACACCCACTAGGCATAAAATATGACTTCAAATTCTATGAAATAGGTGGAAAACCAAAACTAAAATGAACAAATGAAATAATTTCATTCAGTATCTCAAACGTATGAGAGCAGGAGTTTAAAACTCCAATGCCAAAACCTAAGTCTTATTGTTGTACAGAACACATGAAAAAATAATTTATCAACCTGTTATGCCATTCTGTGGTAACCTGCTTCCAAGTTCAGTGTATTTTCTTGAAGGAGCTGTAAAACACAAGGTATTTTTCATAATCTGGATTGGTTTCTTTTTACGCATTCAGGTGGGATATTCAACTAACAGTCTAAGAGACTACTTTGCCCATGGTAAAATGTTTTACATTCTAGAATGCAATATTCAACACATTTGGACATGGTTAGGTTGTTAGCCAGCTAACCTCCTAGTGAAATGAAACAAAAATCACTATATCCAAATCTATCTTTTCACAAAGTTCTGCAAAAGATTTTAGTAACACATGTCCTTTCCCCTATGTTTCTCTGATTTAAATTCAGAGAAAATGAAACTCTACCATGCAGATTTTATTAGGGATACAGTACTAGCTTTTTTAACTACGGGTATTCTCATCCCTCCTCACAACTTAGGCAGATGCATCCAATTAATGATGAATCATTCCACATAAATTTCCTGTTTATAACATACTGGCAATACCACCATGACAACGTACAGAGCTTAAAATGGTTACACATCATCACCGTTTTTGTTTACAGACCCCAAAACATATAGGGCAGGGGTGTCCTAAGAAAGAAACTGTTCACTTCAGATTCCTAGATGAGCTATCACTGTGCTACTTTGAAGAAACTACACTGTGCAGATAGAGATCTGTATGTTACACACTGTATAGAACACACAACCAGAGACCACTGCTAGAAATAAAGGAAAATTCATTTACTGTGATCCTAAGGAATATTCAGCATATCTGTAATAAAATTCTGTGTGAAGGGAATCGCAGATATTTTGATCACTAAGAACCAGGGCATTTAAGAACAGAGTTTCTTCTGTATCATTTTACCCACTGAAAGTTGGGCCACAATTCCACAGAAGGTGCTGAAAAAGATAAGAATGAACTAGACAAACAACCTGGTTCTGTTTATCCACACAGTCTCTTCAAGCTCACCAAAGAAAAGTGCCTCCCAGTGTCAAAGGAAAATAAAGGCAGCAGAATATCTGCCTGTATCCTCAACTGAAAATTCTGGTCAAGTTCCACTTTCTGAAGTAGAGTTCATTTTCATTCTACCTACTTGGTTGATTAATTTCTGCATTTCCTGAAGGAGTTTTCATCTTTCAGGAATTGTCATGCCTTCTCCAGGAGCCTATTGCCCACATACTCTTGGATCAAGCTATAATCCACCAGTTTCTGATCCCTCCTAAGGAGGCTTGTCGAGCTCCGAACTCCAAAAGCTCACAGATGTTCCGAAGGTTGTTATATAGCTCCATTTTCCCCTCATTTTGAAAATCACTGAACTATCTATACTCTGAATAGCCTAGGATAAACTTCCACAGCACATGGCCATCTGAAAATACTTCAGTTCCCTTTAATTTGCATCACTTTTCATGTATTTTGAATTCAGCTTTCAGAGTTAGAATCCACAGACAGGAATTTAATAAGCATTTTTAAAGGTATTAAAAAGTACAGCCCTATCTGATTTGTGAGAATGGAAAAGTTTATGAGGAACAAAGACTATTTTTTTTGGCTATCACCTTCTTCCTAATCTTAGGGGGAAATTTTCTGCACAAGCTCATTGTTTTTGATCAGGCATTGTAAAGTGCACACCTAAATGAAACACTCTCCAGTGCATGGGGCAAGTTGTTTTACATCCAGTCTGGCTCACTAATGGTTAAGATTTTAAGCCTTCTGACCTTCAAAAAAGAAATTGCTTTGAATATTATTAAAAGCTTCTTCTCACTGACCATTTTGACTGCTGAGGTTTTAAAGGACACAAGCAGAAACATTCCAGAGCACATAATAATAAATAAATTGAACACAATAAAGGTAACTAGGTCTTTCAGAAGTCTGTAGGGACTCCAGGAGATGAGCAGTTGATTTCTTCAAGCTGAGCAGAGAAGCATGAAATGAACTTCAAGTTGCAACTAACTAGGGAGACAAGTAAGAAAGAACATGTCCCATTTTAATATTACTTAATACCGGGATTGAAAAGGCATTTTAACAGCAAAGAGGAAGATCCTGTAATGGAGGAAAGCCTCAAATCTAGAGTGATCTCAAAGCACTAATTATTTTAAGTGATGACAATTTTAGAGGTCTACACATGCCAGAATGTAGCTTCTATTTTAAAGCACTATGAAGTCTATTGTAACTGAGAGGAACAAAATTCCATTGATTCTTTAGAGAATAAACTTAAGAAAACTCTTAGAAAAACACAAGTAGAAAGCTTGCTACTAGCTCTAGTGATAAACTTATTAGTTTTCACTCTATGCAAAGGAAATGGAACAATATTAAGGTGAATGAATTTAGGTGTAGATCAAAAAATGAAGGATTATGCTGCCAGGGAGTGAAGGATTATCATCACTTACCTCCCTCATCCAGAAGCTTCCCACTCAGGGGCTGGGATGTATCTGAAGAGTAACATGTAATGGAAATTTGTAGCATTAAATTAACTGCAGCTGATTGGAAGCACCTGATGGAGAAGAGGTGAGAATACCTGCTGTTTTAGAAGCCTGAATAGGATAATCCCCAAATCTGACTTTCTGGTCTCCTGCCCTGACATTAACTATTAAGGTTAAAACTTGTCTGAACACTGGAAAAAATACTGTAATAGTCAGTTACAATAAGCTACTGGAGAGTAGTTTCCAGACCAATAAAAAGGAAATAGGCTCGACTTACGGTTTCTAACTGAGAGCATAGCCTCATGGCACCAGTACTCAAATAACCAGGCAATATGCTTAGCATCAAAAGGACACACAGGTTTTCATTGATCAGTACAGCGACACAACCAAAAAACCCAAAGCACACCTATCACCTCCTCAGCAGACTAGTTAAATATAAGTCAAGGCTACAGAAAACAAAATCTTACCTAGTAAGTGTGTACTCCCTGAGTCCTGAATGCAGGTTCATGGCGGAAAAAGTACCTATGCATCCACGTAATCGTTTATCTCGACCGATCTTCCACGTTACAAACAGTGGGCTGTTTGAGGGAGGAAACAGAGACATGATCACAGAAGCAATTTTGGCAGTTGGCGTGAAATTTCAGCAACAATGCCCTTCCATGACAGGCAACAGGGGGGCCAAAACTCTAGAATAACTGTATCTGAGCAGGGCATAGCATTTAGAAATGTCCTTTGCAATTATTTTGACTAGTCTAGAAACAGTTTCTATTGTCTCATGTGATATAATAGAAAATAAGATTACTGGAATAGTTTATGGGCAGAATGAAACTGCTTGGTAACAGATCTGATACGCTCAGTATCCCTCACTGTTACCCATTAACCTTCTCCTGTGAATGGGAAAAGCCTTGCCTTAGAAAACCTGTATATAAGGAACCCTTTATGGAAGGGAAAAATACCCCTGTCACGCTAGCCCATCCCTCCTCCTGAACACAAATACTTCGGTCCTTAACACTATCGGCAAGAAACAAAAGTACTGGAAGACACCAAAACTCAGGAATACTCTTTAAACTTGAAGAACTGCCTGAGGAAAGGGTATTTGCTCCATGAATCCCAAATTAGTATTTAACAATCTCAAAAATGACCAGGAGTGGAGCAAAATCTCTTAGTAAACTGAACCAGTTAAAAAGAAATACTTATACTAAAAACCAACCAATCTATACACTAAATTACCCAGAAGGAGGCAAACCATACAACTTTTGGGGACCAAAGGTCTCCTTGCAGTTCTAGAGCATTGCATCAATCAATACACAAGCAACAGAAGACTACACTAACTTGAATTTCTGATGGGAGTGCACATGTTTCCTGGATAGCAGCTCTAACAAAGATTTCTAACACTGAGATGAACAGGGATGTTTAGAAGAAAAAAGTATGTAAAATTTACTCTTTTTCCAGAAAAGTGACAAAGTATTACACAAGCAACAGTGCAATTTCCCTCACTTAAAAAACAGGAATAATAGTTTTAAAGAAGGCATTTCAGTTAAAGAACTTGACAGAGTATTCTTGATCACAAACAGGCTCACGTTTCTGCAGAACAAGCAACCCAAAGTACAAAGCACCTCCCCCTTAAATCCAAAAGGAAGTCCGGTGTTAATTTTTGTGGAAAGTCATACACCATTCAGCCATAAACATATGTAATTCTTGACATGAAGACTACAGCCCCTCTGCACTAAAGCTGACAGAAGCAAGGTTGTGTCTGACATTTGGAGCACCTGTGACCACCACACACACATTTACAGATGCACAGCTGACTTCTCTCCAAAGCTGTTTGATCAGGCACTGCTCTTCAGCATCATACACATCCACAAACTCCTGGTTTTCTTTACAGCTGTTTCCTGCACAGTCTCCTTCCTACAGTCCATAGCCATTGCTATGAAGACCAAGAAGTCTAACACGAGGTGACCCACCTCAGGCCAGCACTTGAGAAGCAGGAGGTGACAAAACACACACAAATATCACAGGTGCCTTTAAGGAAGGGAGCAGATACAGAAGACCAGTCAAAAATTCACAAATTCACAGAAGTCAAGTTGGCTGCATCAAAAAGTGAGAATCATCTTCTATTACTACTATCAGCTGCAAATAATGAGGAGGTTTACAACAGTGTACTGTAATATTGACAATGCTGCACGGAAAGACAACCTTTGGTAACTGTCTTGTCCAACTCCTCACCTGAACAACCAGTAAAAGTATAATAGGCAAGTTTCTCTACTTTGTGAAACAGAACCTCCCTTTCCAGCTACGGCTAAGAGCTTTCTTATATGAGCAGATCAGTCACTGCACAACTGCACAGCATAACAGGGCTGGGTGAAACTGTACTGGGGGTACATACACAGGGATGTGTGCAGTTTTGGACTGTAAAGGAACAGCCAACATCCCTTTTCTCCTTCCATCCCATTCACTTTGTCTGGTGTGGCACAAGATATTCCTCATGTGATGGCAGAAAAGGAAATGCCTCTCAGTCCCTACAACACAAACACAGCAGCATCCAGTCCTCTGCTAACCTCCTAAGACCTCTTGTTGTCACCTGTTGGTACAGCAACTTCCTCCTTACTCGACTGAGCTGGACAAATTCCCTTCTTTCAATGATGATGAATAAAACAGGAAGCTGAAGTCATAGTTTTCTTTTGGATTTCCTTTTATTTCTTATTGACCGCCACCCCCCTTCCCTTTTATAAGGTTGTTTAATAAATACTGAAGAGTACAAAGCCAGAAGGGCCATTACCTAAAATTTAGCAGAATGTGGGCTATTACATTATTCTCCAAAAGTGGCATTTTACTACCATTTTCCAGAAAGATATCCCAGTTGCTCTTAATGGCATCAACAAAACTATTAGATTGCAACGGCACCAAACACATTCTCTCCCCTTGCTCAGAAAGAAGCATGAATAAGATTCAAACTGGACTTTAGGATTATTCTCTTGACCTTTATCCTTGGATTATGAGATTTATTAGCTGTAATACACTTAGTGTTAGGCTGTAATTCAGGGAAAGATATACACATTTACTTTCTTGTCAAAACTGAATTCCTTCTAAGATGCGTCACTATTGCTGCTTTCAAAGCACAATAGAAGACCAGAGACCATCACTGAATGTCAAGTAGCACTGAAACATCTGCACAGGCTTTGAAGGTCCATGTCAATGAGCAACAACAGAAACATAAAGGCTACATGCATGTATTTTTGTACTAGTGGTAACAGGAGTATAAACATACTGTTCAGATTAAGTTGGGTAAATGAATTGCCACTGGTAGCCACACATTCCATTCAACAAAAAATCTGACTAAAGATGTTTTTCCAACCTTTCAACTTCTGTATTGCTCCCCAGGAGCCACTAAAGGTATCAGTATGTCTATACCGAAGATCTAAGCCTACTGAACAGAATTACTTAATTACCATCCCAGATGTCTTCCAAGTGTAATATGGACCAAAGGTTCAGAACAGTCAGTGACTTCAAACCTCAGGATTCAAGAAATAAGACTGGAAGGGACCTTCATGGCTCCTGCTATTGTAAGGAATAATTATACAATTCTATTCATAAATGATCCACATTCTACATGTGAAAAGTAGAAACAATGGTGACAAAATCCCCAAGATGAAAAATCAGAAGGTTGCTGCCTTAAAACCTTGCTGAAGTTCAGAATCTCTGGGAACATTCCTATTTCCTGCCAAAATGTTTTCCCAGTCAGCTTGTACCTATGTGCCAACATTGTCCTTTAGTTTAAATAGTTCTTTCCCTTCCTGGTTATTATTCCCCAAAGTATTTATATAAAGAATTCATATGCCTCTTCAGACTTCACTTTGCTGAGCTGAATGGGTTGTGCTCATTCAGTTTCCTCTCAAAGGGGACCTTTCCATTCTGACCATCACATTTTTCCTCTACACTTTTTTTTCAGTTTAACTTTGCCTTCTTGAACATCCACATCCAGAACTGCAGGCAGAATTACAGGGGAGGATCTTGCACCTGCATTGATGCTTCCATTTTTGAACTAGAAATACTGATTCCTACATTTTAGTGTTAATTCTTAGAGCCTAATGTCAAGTCCAAGCCTTATACAGAGCGTTTCTAGTCTTACACTAAACAAGGAGCATAGGAAACCTGCTCATAGAAGCCAGAACAAGCTATGCAGAAAAAAGAATATTTTTCTTTCTAGTGATGTTCTTTTACGTTTTACTGGCATCCCTGGTTTCAGCTGCTTGCCTATCTTCCTCAAGCCCACAATGCTTTTCTTGTTTTAAAGCCAATAACACACAAATAAATTTGCTATCTAACTTAACTGTAAATCTGAGGCTAAGGTGCCAAACTCCATAGATACTGATACCAAAAACAGATAAGGAGAAATAAATTCTTATTTTCATCTGTTATTTGTTTTTCTTAAAATAAAAAGGAGTTTTTTGAGCGACACATCGTTAGACCTAAAAACTTTTAGGAAAAAAGCAGAAGAGGCAGCAGATGCGATGCTGCGAGTCCCTGTTGGCCAATGATGTACAGCAAGGATGATGGCCTGCTGGAGATCAGAGTCCTTTTTTCCCCCCCTAAAGAAGTTTGAACCCACATATCCCACAAGAGTCGAAGAGTCTGTCGGGGTGGAATGCTCTCACCTTTCCCTTGATGTAGTCAAGAAAGCTGCAGGGGCATTTGTTGTTTGTTAGTTAAAACAAAACAAAATGAAATCAGGTGTTGCACTTCCCTGGGAGGTGCTCTAACAACCAGCCTCAAGTAGTTCTCTTACGCAGCTGAGGAAGAAGCATAAAAGCAAAACAGCTCCAAGCTTGGGAGTGAGCTCTCTTGAACCAGCAAACTGAGAACTTTTTTTGTCTGATGGGTTATCCAGCTTCTGTTCATGGTGCCAGGAACTCCTGACATGTGCTGCTGACAGTGTTAACAACAGGAGCGATGCAGACCATCCCCGAATACTCAGTAGCTGAAAGCTGGTGGAAGATGTTTCCAACTGTACAGCAGCAGCAGAAGGGACAATCCAGACTCTCTGAAGCCGCTGTAAACATGACAGTCATTCTACTTTCACAAGGGTCTTTATTTTGTGACTTGTTTGTTTGTTTATTTATGAGCCAGACAATGAAAAAGTATTTCCACCTAAAAATTTACAGGTGGCACAGCAAATTCACAAACACCTGAAGACTATAAACTTCCCATCCACCCATCATGTGACTTACTGTTTATTGAAAAGCCTTGCGCAGTACTAATCTAAATAGCAGGAACTGTTTCAGTTATTTGCTATAGAGGTTGTCAGGCACTACTCCATGAAAAACTGCTGATCATGTGTATTGCTTTTTTCCCCACTTTCAGTTGCAAAACTGAGTTAAAGAGAGAGTTGCAACACAGTAAGAGTTTAAACTGAAATCGCTTCCTTATATACAACTGCAGTCATCAAAAGGTGCATAGGTACATGAACTGTTCCCTTGTACAAGAGTGTATCCAACACTCTAAACACCAACCTTAAAGGCAAGCCAGAAAAGGTATGGTTTGAAGCCCAGGTGCACAGATCACCCAATCAGTGCTGCCCATGTGTCACTCAAGTTACTATGACACTATTTTCATTAATGAAGAAACTAGGACAGCCTGGTACTTTATTTGAGCACTAATCTGTTACAATTTCTGGAGAACTGGAACACTTCATGTGCAGGTCACAAAGTACAAACCTATACAGAGACTGAAACCAAGTATCAAAATAGTCTCTTATACATCATGCCCACCAGTGCCCTAAGTACACTTGTTGATGCTTCACAACCAAAATCCCCTAAACCAATTACTGACCAGCTTGCTATATGTTACTGCAAGTATTTAGACTGAAAGCAGAAGTGTGCAAGCTATTTTAGCTATCAGTCAGTTATCATGGTTAAGAGTCAGCATGCCAATAACTTACACTGACATCATGCACTGCTAAAAATATCTGCTTTCAATATAAAGCACTACCGGATATAAGCTGCCTCCTATTTACCAAAAAAGCGAAGGGATTCTTTAAGTTGGGGTGTGGGGGAGAAAGCAAGAGCTATGAATACACTAGCCTTGTTCTGGTACCCTCAGAAGCAGTATGAAAGGCTTCTTTTCCTTCTTATGGATAAGGAGAAAAAGACAGGAGGAAAGTGGAAAACCAGGGGAAAGGAAGGGTAACAGATCAAGAATATTCCTTTCCTTTTATAAAAAATGAGTTGGGGTTTTTTTTGCTTGTTTCACTTGAAGACTTCCAAGTAACATAAAAACTTGGAGAACTTTGAAGTGAAAAGGATTAAACTTGATGAAATGAAAGGTAAAATGATATTTAGACAGATATTTTAATTATAGTTATTTAACTGCTATCTTTTATAACCAGAAAAGGGAAGAAAAGCCTCGACAGCCTTAATGTTACTTGACACCCAGGGCTGTATGATCTGACACTTTGAAAAGCAGAACACTCACTCCTTTGCAAGACCAGAGTGCTTCCACTTCAGCTCTGAGGATTTCCAAGCTCCCACACACCCCAAAAGCACTTGGAACAAGTAAAGTCACACAGGCAATGTTTTCCTTTTTGTTTCACACAAGAGAACAAGTTATTGTTCCTAAGTTCTAGAAATTTCAACACTTCTGTTTTTTAACATAGAGCTTACTCTGTCTTATTTGGGAACATTCTACACCTTCTAATAATGTTAAGCCTCCACATAATACTGTTTCCAACTAGAAGCATCTGGAGGAAAAGACAATAAAGTTTATTTAGAAATTGGAAGAGCACGCTGCGATCCCTCGCACAGGCAACGCCAGCCGTGTTCAGGAGCACAGAAAGCAGCCTTCCTGCTGACTGATGCACTCTAAACTTTGGGACATTCCAGGCTGTGGCATTCCCAATTGTCACAATTCAGGGAGCTAATTCACATTACTTGTTATAAGAGAATACAGCTCAATACTGAAGAAGGCAAGCATATGCCCAGAGAGCTCTACTGAGGGCATTGGCACAGATGGCTCTGAGCACGGGGCAGGTATGTTGAAAGTAACTAGTTTGTGATGAAAGGGGAGACCGTGATGGATGATACTATGGAGCTGGTCAACAACAAGAAAGTCTGGTGAGTATCTTGCTGCAACAGTTATCGTATAAGCACACAACCCAGTGTGAGGACATTTTAGCTTACCAGATATAATCTGGAAAAACTCGGAAGACACAAGAAAGTCAAGAGAAGAGTACACCAATCTCCAAAGGGGATTAAGGGAGAATAACAACGGACCTCCACTCCAATTTATAAAGAGAAAATTTGATAAATATAGATAACATATACATAAGACTTTCTGGAAGACAAGAGAAGCAAGGAAAGGAAGAAGTGAGTAGCTTCTCACAGGAGCTCCAAGCTCCTTCCTCAAAGGAAATGGGCACAAGTGCAAAAAAGACCAGCAATCACAGCAATAGATCCTCTTGGGGAAATTGGAAATAAACCAGGTTATTGAAAAGCAAGACAGAAAAACAGCAAAGCACAAGAAAAAGAGGCATGATGAAGACAATCAGTTTGCAACATGACACAGGATTATTAATGAGTATAAAGGGGGGAAAATGCTATCATTTATGAGCAGAAAGAGAAGGAAATTGTTGGCCAGCTACTTAACTCAGAGACTATGGAGAACATCAGGCAACAGAAGATGCTAAGAAAACCCAAACTGTAAGTGTTCAGTTTAAAAAATTCTAATGGTAAGAAACATGAATGTTGGGATTGACTGCCTGGGAAGATGTATAGCTGCCATCACAGTCTATCCTCAAAGGCCTCCAAAAACAGGCCACTGTCAGGAGTGTTGTAAACATATTAACCCTTTAACAAGAGACCAAATCACCTCCTGATGTTCACTGCAGATTCTTCCTGATTTTGTATGATGCAAAGTGAGAGAACAAAGGAAAAATTCACACAAGAAACTGTGTTAAACTGTTAGAGAGACAGGTGCCATTAAAAACCTTCAGGACTAATAAATAAATAAATAAATCTGAAAATTCCACATTCATCTTATGCTTCTGTATGTTTCCTTCTACATAAGCAGAATTATGGAATTGAATAGAGATAGAGAGATATGTAATACTGATCATATTTGAAGGATCAGAAAACATTTATTGCTTCAAGGAATATAAGACTGAGTAGTTTTTGAGGTTCAAGTTGCTATTCAACATTTTCTGAATCAAGCATAGAAACCAGTTTCTTCATCTCAATTTCAAAGTGAGTTCTGATGTGAAAATTTAGAGAAGGCCATGGATGATATTTTTCCTATTCTGAAAGCCAATATAAAGAGTCTTTCGGGCTAGATGCAAACAGAAAGTCAGTTTTTCCACTACAGTGCCATTTAATACATATTTTGACAGGAGTTAATAAAAGCACAACTTGCTTGACTAGCTTTACACAATTGAAAAAGGAATTAGCTACCAAGTGTTTCAAATCCATTTCCCTGCCTGTGCCCAACTGCACACATATACAGAAAACCCCCCAACTTACTAGGATAATGACGTCATCCAGCAAAATTCATAAAGATTGGAACACATCAACCACAGATTTCTCCAAACAGGAGAAAATACGTTCTGTAATCACGTTTTTCTTCCATGTAGGAAACAAGCTGAGATTCTTAAAAACAGTCTATATTGCACTATGCCTTCAGCATGTTTAGTCAATGAAGAAGGTTCATTATTGCCACAACACACGGTAATCCAAAGACAATTGCTACAAACTAGTGCCTTCAGAAGCTGGAAGCAAGATCTGCAATTTTTAAATTAAATACTATACAATGTCTTAAAATGTTGTTAATTACTTCTGAGGGTACAGCATATTCCTTCAGTCACTCAGGACTAAATGATCAAACTCTTCCAACTACTGTTTTTCAGAAACAAACATTCAGAGATTTCTTTTGTTAGGCTTATAACACACTTAGTGTATTTGGTGGTTTTCCTGAAATCATCACATGCCCTAGAGAGATCAGCCTCAAACCTGAACTGCTAGGTGTGAATTTGTTAGCAAGTTCTGCTTATCTAAGCAGCTAATCTTAAGGAAGGTCAGAAAGCAGCTACTATTTTAAGAATATCTAGTTTAAACAACAGTATAATCAGGGTTAAAAATAAACAGACTGCTGACTGGTAGATCATTTTCTGAAGTGAACCTACAACACCTTAATTAAGATCACATTCAAAATTCATTTTAAAGATGGACATAAATTCACAAATACAGCCAGATGATGTGTCTGCTCCTACAGCAGAGCTACTGTTCTTGTATACTGTATTAGAGGGGCTCAGGCAACAAGGGCAGCATGCCAGAAAAGACAAGGTACAAGTAACAATTTTAAGGGGTAAACAAGAAAATTTAGGTATGCTTAGACAGTACCAACAAAAATGTCAAAACAAACAACAAAGAGTTGTTCTCTTGTACCTTCTTCCTCCAACTCCCATAAGACAATCAATCAATCAGCTCCACAAAACAAACTGAGTTTCTATCACATATGTTCCTAAGTTTGCTGTTCACTTTGCTAAAATAAATATTTACATGTAACAAAATCCAGAACGCCTCAGAAATCACACACATTGGTTATGTAGGCTTATTTAGCACTGCTAAAAAAAGATTTGAATATTTACAGTTCCTTAGACTGCACTTTCAAGAAACAACCTTCAAAATCCTAATATTCTCTATAGAGATATTCCTCAGGGCAGTACAGGTGGCAAAGTCAGAGCACTTAGTCTGCAGCACTACAGATCACAATGCACCTAGAAATTCCTCAGGACAGCATCTTCCTTACAGGTGAAGTAATTACTCGCTTCATTGCCCAGGGTTACTAACGAATCTTTAGGCCTATACGCTTGAATTTCCCTCTAAAATGGAATGTTTCTTTCCCAAATTCCCAAAATGACAACTTCAGCTGGGTATAAATTGAATTTGTCCAATGGGCTGATGTGTCATGGCACACTGATCTGCACAGGCACACAGCTGAGTATGCACAGACTAACCAAGAGGACTTAACCGTCCATCAGCTCATACTGCTTCAAACTATAACCACAGCTCTTGTCTACCACAAACTCCATGATCATCAAGCTGTTTTATAACTCAATCAGCAGGTATCAGGTTTATACATCTGGATAGGTGCTAAATCATTAAGTTAATTGAAGTCATCTAGAATTGAGTATCTTCAGAGGATCAATCCCTAGGGCTGTACGTTAATCACTAAAGCCATTTGTATATCCAAGATATTAAGAGCAAGTTGAAATAAGGACCCAACACAGATCCTATGCAGTTAGGCCAGAAAGAACATAGGCATGACTCTGTTTTTCAGTTGAGAAGGGGTTTTTTTAAATAAATAAAAAAAATATATATCAAGCCTTAAAATATTTCTAACCCATACAGCTGTGAAGAAAGCTTTCCAAGCATGACCCAAGTATTAGCCAATGCAATATCATAAGGTTATTCCAGCACCTTGGCTGCAGATCTTAGCAACAGCAGTGTTAGCACAGCCTTTATGTTTACTATTTCTTGTCAGAATCATCCATGCAACGGGGAAACCATTAGTCATTTCCAACTGAAAATACTCTGCAATGATGAAGAAGAGTGGCATGAAGCTGTCACCCACACAAAACAGGGAGGGGAGGATGCGATTTGAAAGTAGATAGGAGGAAGAAAAAAGCAAGGAGGAATAAAATGGAAAACTCAGAGCTCCTTCAAAAGACTGTGGAAGTGAAGGAACAGTGGGCAGAGAGAAGAGTTTTTCACCTTCCTCTGAATGCCAAGTAGAACATGTCTATTAGTCTTAAACAATAAAAGCTAACAATGTAGAATGGAGCTACCACAATGAGACAAGGAGTAACATCCTCCTCAAGACACAGCACTTGTGATGCCAAGGCTCCTCACCAGAGTATTATCACAGTACTCTCTGTGATCATGCACACCATGATCCCTTGCTCTTCCATATTTACCTCTGATGAGTCAGTTTAGCCTTCTATCCTGTAAACTTCTGCTAATCCTATCCAAGTCCTGACCAGCAGGGTAAACACAGAAACGCACTCCTCAAAACCAACCAACCATCTCTATTTCAACACCATAAATTACTAATGACAATAAATAATCAGCTTTGCTTTTCTAAAAAGGCTTATTGTTTTATACATATTCTTTTCATTACAGGTATCTACAAGTCTCTCAGCACAGGCCCACAGCTTGAAGACAGACATCCTTCAGCTACTTCAGGCGAGCATGTTTATCTGAGCAGTACAGTGCCATATGTGTGAGAGCAGATAGAATGGCTCTGCACTTGGCCTAGATGATTCTGGCTCTTATTAAGCATTAGATCAGGAATTGCTGAACTGTACACTGTTTTGTAACAGAGCCATAAGCACATAACACTCCTGATCAGCACTACCAGCCTCACACAATTTGAGACATGACAAGGTATTACAGAATGTGTACTCCTGCCTCCATCCCACTCTGAACTCATTACATTTCAAAATTCATTCTTCTGCCCATTGTGCTCGTTTCTGTATTTCATGTGTTTTTAACCTCTGTTTCCATTCCCCCAATCCTTCCATCTCCTCTTCCTTTTCTGTCTTCCCTCCACCTATTTTGTACTTTATTTCCCTTTGTAACCAACTTCAAAAAGGGGGGGAGAAGAAATAATGTAATCCTCAAGTCATTGCCTTCCACATGCTCATTACAAGTCAGTGAGGGTTCATGACTTTCTCCCTAAATGAGTCTGTATTTGCTTTCATAAAATCTGGAACCCCCCTTTTGATTAACACTTCTGGAGAATTCAGCATTTCCCAAAAAATGACAAGAAGTTATAAGAAAGTGGATTTTGAATTTTGAAGTGGAAACTTTTAAGTTTTTTGGAATTTATCTCAAATTCTCAAAAGTATTCTTAATCTTTCAAGACAGTACACATGCTTATTAAACACATCCAGAGTAAAGGACTGCAATTCAAGATAACATTCTGCTCTATTGTCAAAGGCACCCAAGAACAAGTGTAATCATATTCTAGGTTATTAAGACACCATAATTTGTAACATTTAATAAAATTATATAACAATACATATACATTATAAAACTCCTCACATTTATGCTCTGACCTACTTAAGCAATTCTTTTTCCCCAATTGTACAATTATGAACCAGAGCAGAAAAATCAGACTTTACGAAGTTAATAAATCAATTCAATGTCATTACAAATTATTAATGTTACTACTTCAGAATTTGCAGTCACCTGATTATGACTTTCTATGGGGTATATTTAAATGTTCTGGACAAACATACTTTCATTTCCTTGATACCTCTATTATTAGTCATCTGTTATACTTCTTTTAATCAAATCAAACTAACTTCAGATTATACATTGAAACTAGAGGTTTGTTACCAAAAACTATTCACAAAGCAAGGCTGTTCTCTCCCTGGCTTTTTCTACCTTTCTCATTGCCCAGAAGACACTACAGTATTTTATGTTCCCCTTGCTAACTGTTGACTGAAACATGTGAACCAATAAATAATTTGCATCAAGTAACTTTGGCTACATTTTGTGTGTTTGGAACTAGACAGGTCCCACCCAAGTTACCTCTCCACCTAACTTTCAAAGAAAGTGAGGAACTTCAAACCACATGCGGCTTCCCTATCTAAAAATGAGCTCAAACACACTTACGCCATGTCCAAATGTAGCCACATTAACAAACTAACAAGTCTGCAAAATAACAAGCACAAATTAACCAAGACACTACTTATCCTTCCTAAGCAACACTATGGAATCTCCTCTTGAGGAGGAGCAAGTAGTCCTGAATTAGACATAGCCATGTTAGAGAGAAACATTCTAAATGGTGCAACACGGTCACCCTAAAAACATATAATTGGAAGCTTTGCAAGTAAAAGTTGAAACAATTTCAATACCATCAGATCTCATGTATAGTTTATGAGAATTCTAGGTACAAACTGGAACAAAGATAAAGTATTTCCAGTGAAAGTATTTTCCTTTGAATAGTAACTTTTTTGCAACTAATGGTTTGAAAGGATTCAGCACAACCCTTTCCTAAAATTCCATGAATGTATGCAAACCCAAAAGAACATCACATCCAAAATGTTTCAGAAAGATGCATGAGGTCCCCAGAATTTCTATCCCCTGGAAGAACAGTGAAGAGAGTGTTAAAGAGATCTGATAAGAACAGCTGCAGCTCTTAGATTTTTTTTTTCTTTCCTTAGAAGTCATCAGCAAGAATGCAGCAAACATTAGTTTTGAGGCACTGGTATCATGTTTCCTCTTCTATCATAGCAGAATGACTTGGGCATAAAATTAGTTTTGAAATTTGATAGAGAAAAAGCATTCTCCAGGCATTAGAAGTCTGAAAGCTTTGTGCCACAGCATCATTTCCATTCTTTTAAGAGAGCAAACAATTCCATCCTCACAAGTAGTTGCTGCATATTTACTACAAACGAAGGGCCAGAGAACATTATTTTGCATAGATTTCAGGCAGCAGCTTAACACGCTACTCCCACCTCTACAGTCTACATATACTACCTTAAAAGAGAGTCTGTTCTCATTGCTGAGGAAGGTACTGAATTTTTCCTTCTGATTACGTGGCCGTTTTACCCTGTTACGTTAGTAACGGGGATGCTGGATTTTCGTGAACTGGTTTCTTTCGTTCTGCTGAAATATCACCTGAAGCAGTAAGTCAAGCCATCAGTGAAAATCAGGAGTTGCAGTTATTAAAAGGTCACACAGAATTTTATTAGAGCTCTGAGATTCTCCTGCTACAGACAAATCATAACTTATTTTTTAATGAATTTCAGTTAACCATGAGACATGTTCTTTCAAAACATTAGATCAATGAATGAAGGAGGCAATGCAATGTATGCAATTTGTTCTGAAAAATAACTTTGTTAATTAAGTTCAGATACTTTATACTACAAGACACTAGGCATACAGTCATAAAGGCATCCATTTGGACCTTTAAAGTGCTTTCTGTTAGTTGCCAAATGCATGATGCATGCTGAGACATAAGCACCTACGGGCACAGCACAAAGAGATGAACAAAAGATTTATGCCAATAACTTATAATTTGCCAAGCCTGTGAGAAATTAAAACACAGGAGTTCTCTGCTTAAGTGGAACTTAGTTCAAAGGAATGAGAAATTTTTAAAGAAACCTAAGGAAAAAAGCCTGGAACTACACAGGGTTTTTTTTTATATATAGCAGTATTATGTTACAAAACTTATATGCCAAGGTGTCAGCTGACAGGAGAGACTACAATTCAGACAAAAATTCAAAATTATTCCTTTAGAAATCATTGCTCCTTCTCATCTTAAAACTACATATTCTAAAGGTCCACTGCATAACAGTAGCTTGTAAGAGACTTGTAACACTAGGAATCTTACAACAACAAGATACAGTACAATATACTTTCAAATTTTTAGAATTCATTTCAAAAATGCTTAACTTTGAAAATTTAGCAAACATTCAATTATTTTGGAAGTGGTTAAGAAGCTCATGATAATGTTGCAAGAGGAGCCAAAAAACAAGCCTCAGCAGAATCTGAATTTGCCCTATAATTCAGACTTCACTAACTCAACAGCTGGAATAAATTTATCTTTTGGATCACCAGAATTACTATTAAATCAGTGCACTCTAGATTGCACTATCCGTATAGAACTTAGCCATGTAACTTACCCAGTGAGACACGGGTTCAAAGACAGACTAAATACAGTGCTGGAGTTAGAGCCAAATGGAATTTATATTTTAGATACAGAAAAGACGCAATAAAAGACAGCACTTTTAAGATGGACAAAGATGATTCAAAAATCACAGAGTTCTCAATGGTTTGAAAGTAATGTCTGCTATGGAGATTGGATGATTCTAAGGCAGACATCTGTCAGCCAGCACAGGTATAGAACACGGGGATATCAACCCTTCAGGATGAACTAGGCAATCTCTCCTTGTCTTCCCACCCCTTAAATCACAAATGACTGCATGGAGGGTTGAGTAACACTGAAGTTCAGAGTTGCTGCTTAAATAAAAACAGCCTCACCCAGTCTCCCATCCCCAGATAGCCTCCTCTCTTATTCTGCAACAAACACGTGTGATTGGGGAACTGATGTGGTTAAAAACACCTCTCTCCTTTTTGCCAGTTTAACTCAGAATAGGTTTGTTTCTCTTTTGTTTCACTGTGTAGGAGCACACACAGGGACATCAGTTCAAAAAGAGAAGAGGCAAAAGGGGCAGTGAAAATGGGCAAGGATGATGACTGCTTCTATCTGCACCCCACAAGAAGAAACATACACAGTACTGCTTAAACAACAAGAAACAGCAGTAAGATTATTAAAGAAAGGTAATTACTTTATTTAGAACAGTCTATACCGCTGGAAAAAGCAGAGGAGCTTTCAGACACCTTGCTGCTCTAGCAGATTAGGCAAAGCACAAGACAGAACAAAACTGCTCATGAGGTAAACATAACCACGCTAACCTTGAACAAGAACACACTTAGCACTTAGGCAACAGAGCAGTGTGTTAGCAACAGGCCTGGTCACTGATCCCTTTGGAAACAGAACACACTGCAGTCAGTGACACAGGGATGCAGTCATACACAGAGCCAGAGTATCTAGTTCAGGCCTAATTTTCAGCATGCAGCAGACATGCCTTGGTTACCCTCAGACATCAAGATAAAGCATCATTTTCTGAGCAAGTGCACCGGTTGCTACATGCTGTCACCAGCCATACAGTCAGACAACCCATAAACACAAAGACACTAGCTGTAGTATAGGAATTACTGGAGGATACACAAGCATCTTTACAGGCTTTCCCTGTTCCTATATTCTTCCAGTAGCATCTGCCACTGGCCATCTCTGGGAGACAACATACACGGCTAAGAGGATCCTCACTGGGGACATCAGTTCTTTCACTGTCTCTTAATCAAACACTAGTTCACACACATACAGAGTTGTCTGTAATACAGTAATTTTTGCTTCAAAAAATATACTTTTTCTATTTGAAGTCTGGTAAGTTTAGGGTTATGCCTTCATTATGAGGAAACAAGTCTAAGAAGTTTTGAAAGCCCTACTACCTCATATGAACCTCACTGCAGTTTTACAATCAATAATTAGCAGTGCCACTGAAAAAGGCGCTCATGTAGTCTGCTTGTTTTCTCTTCCACGCTTCATCATGTCTTTTGCCATCTCAAGCATCCATTTGGACATAGGTTAGAGCTAATCTCTTTGAAATAATCAACCCTCCACAACCTGTCAAACCCGGAATACTCCTTATAGTAGACAGAATTAAGAGCAGGAAGAAGCAGGTGGGGTTATCAGATGACTACTAGACACACAGCTCACTGTGTTTGTGACATCTGACAATCAGTTGGCACAATGCCCAGCAGATGCTCGGGCAGCAACCTCTCAGGGCTTCTACACTGACTACTTGGTGATTCAGCAAAATAAACCCCAGCCTGCAAAACAAAAACCAACGGAACAACCCTGCAGTCCACCAAATCCACACTAGTAACAGCAGCATATGGAATCACAGGATGGATTCTCTGGAGAGTAAGGTCAGGTTGATGCATAGAAGAATTACACTCAGGATATTCATGGTTTTACTTTCTCAAGTGCTGCCAGACCCACATGGCAAGGTCCGAGAGGGAGGCTGAGATGGGAAGTCAGTGATACAGAGGGAAAGGATTTAGGCATGATGGGAAACAGGAAGAACTTGTTAGGCATGCACATAAGTCATGCCAGAGTCAGCCAGACCGGCATGACTAATAACAGTTTTGGAACTACAAAGACTTCTACACTACTGCTAGACATTTTAGAAGTAACACTTGGGAAGCCCAAACGCTTGGCCTCACCTGACACCCAGGAGGTAACAAGCCTCTCCAAGACCCGGTGGAAGGAGGACAAATCAATACAGTGTAATGCTGAGAGCCTACCAGCTGAGTCAGCAATTCCAGTGGGAAAGACAAAAACAGGCAGGTGGGAAAAGGCTCTGTATATGAAGGATATATAAACATTTAATGGCACATAATCAAGTAATAAAGGTGCATCAACTGCACTGCCAGTTCAGGAAGATTATAAAGTTGCAAGTTTAGGAAAGGTAGTAACAATGGGCAACTGAAACCTCCTGATATAAAGTGAACCCTGTGACTGATCAGAACAGCGCACAGAGATTCACTTTTTTTTCCCCAAGTAATGACTTCTGTCTTGAAAATTAGTGCTGGGACCTACTTGAAAAGATGCCATTTTTTGTTTGGTTTTGAGTGGTACATAAGACCTGGTTAAAGGACATTTATAGAAAAGTTGCTCAGTAACTATGTCCACAATGCAATTATATTTCGACATCACAGTTGAATACAAAGGGGCAAAAAATTATTTGGCATATGGATAATTAATTTTGAATGAACAGTATATAAAAAAATGAAGTAATTAGTAATCCTCCCAAACCCATTTCCCCTCAAAACCAACCCAAACAACCAACCCAACCTAAACACACACAACCCTAAAAGGAGAGGGTGGGGAGGGGAACCAACAAAAGCAGCAAAACTCTGAGTTAAGAGATCAGGTAAAACATCATCACAGAAGAGAAAAACAAAAGCAGTCCAAGGGACACATCAGCCCCAGCAACAAAAGCCTACAATCCTGCATGACTGAACAGGGAAGTTCGGGAGCAAATCTGAGAGGTCAGCTTTTAAAAACAGAAAGCTTGCCTAATGAGAACATAAGAGATTATAATAGAGATGGTAGGTCAAAAGTAAACAGTAAATAAAGAACTTAACATGTTTGGGGAGCACCTTGCAAAGTTATTCAACTACATCAAAAGCTGGAAACCAACTAGAAAAACCAGACCAAGATGAAAAAGGGACACCAATGTAGAGAGGCTCAATGGAACACTCTGTTCCCAGTCTTTACTGGTGAAGCAACTGGGGAGACACACCTATCTTTATAGGTCAGAGGATGAGGTCAATTTGAATTAAGTACAGGGGATGCATCAGGTTGAATGAACAAAGCAGACTTAGTTCACCTGGAGCAGCACAAGCCTTCACAGGACAGTTCCAAACCTGAAACTGAAGAACTGCTGGGCAACAGACTGCCAGTGTAACTCCAGTGCACACCAAAGACCCTGAAGGGCCCAGCACTACAGAAAAGCAAATGCAATTTCCATTCCTACAAAGTAGCAGTGGATCTGATTGCTGTGCACAGATAAGCAGTCTGTTGGAGAGAGTATGTACAGCTTCTCTGAGAGAAAATCCTACCAAGACCACAACACCTTCCCCTCTCATGCTGGTGCCAACTTACATATCCCAGCGAACTTGGGGGACTGAGCTGTTGGATCCATTGAATATCTGGGCTGAGCACTATATAAATTTGTAGAAGGAAGCCCTCAAGATTATTTGGAAAAAAATTGGTAAATGCAGTCTTCAGCCACCCGAAAGGGGCTCAAGACTTTCTGTGACAACCTGCATATGCTTCTGCTACACACTGCAGGCTCCTTCACCATCTTAAAATCATAACGCAAAGGTTTATTGTATGTTGCAATGTTTGCAACTATGTGCTTAAAAGCACCATGATGCACCCAGATGAACTCCACGAGGGGGAAAAAAAAATCCCATAACCCTGTTTAGCCTTATATTCCAGCCTGTAAGCTTTGTTCTGATGACTGGGGAATTGGATGTAGGGCAAACAACTGGCAATGCAGCTAACAGCAGATTCACAAAACGAAATCTGTCATTATGTGATTATTTTTTCTGCCATAGCTTCTGGATGTACTTGTAGGCATCAATCTACCTGCTGATGGTGGCAAATTTGGAAAAAGTCACGAAGGTGAGTGCAAAAAAAAATAATAAGAGAAATCAGGTTGAAACCCAAGTATTTCTCTCTTCTGTCATTAATAACAGCTGGTTGCAAGGGTCCCAGACCACATGGGAAGATCCAATCCCTTTTAAGCCAGCTCTGGCATTTAGTGTGCTAAAAGACTCAGCAAAAAAGTCTTTAAAACTCAGCAAAAAAAATAACCTGACAGAAAGCAGCAGAGTATCTGCTGCTGACTTATCAAGCAGAAACAGCACTGCCAGCATACACTGATCAATGCAAGTAGTACAAGTGAGGGTGTGGGGCACATTATACGAGGATGTTTTGTTTGCCATGGGCATGCAGTCTCATCCAAAAGTTGCATTTACCTCACATTACTGCCCCAAACCAGCAGACTACAGCCACAGCATTAATGATGCCTGCAATGGATTTGGTATGTGAGTGAAGTCAGGTTGTGGAACTGCGCTCCAGCTTTCTGGTGTCAATCAAGTGGCTCGCAGGACACAAATATGCTGCATAAGACAGTCAGCTATTCAACACTAACAATACTAAAGGAAAACAAAATTCTGGAAGACCTAGAATTAATCTCAAGCAAAGCAACTACAGTGTTTCCACAACAAAGCTTAAACATTTCTTTCCAAAATTAAATATTCTCTCGAACACCACATGAGATACAGTCTCTCATAACTATGTACAGAAGACCTTAAGTAAGATTCCTTCAAATATCAAAAATTAATTTCAAAAACCACTTCATC
This sequence comes from Acropternis orthonyx, assembly GCA_035583155.1. NCBI lineage: Eukaryota > Metazoa > Chordata > Aves > Passeriformes > Rhinocryptidae > Acropternis > Acropternis orthonyx. Next base: position 12,646,748 of record JAWWEU010000138.1, read on the forward strand.
AGACTGGAAACTGGAAAATAACCAGGATGCATTTTAATTTTGATGCATTAAAACCTGTGTGCTCATGTTTTGGTTTGGTTTTTCTTCACTAGATATCATTTTATGAAAGCAAAAAGCTAAATACATCTTCAAATTAACCTTGAAAACTACACATTTCTGGAGCTAACACAAAATTACAACTGCACCGCACACCAGCAGAATTTTTCATATGTATCTCTCTATGTATCTACATATAGATATCTATATATATATCTCCTTTTGAAAGCATTGTCAGGAGTTCTCTGAAAATACTGTATCCTACAACTATGTCACAAAAATACACAGTATAAATTTGCTAGTTTTGTTAAAGATAGTAATTTGGTATACTACCCAAAAAACTCCCAACAACTCACCACCTATGAGCAGATCCCACACAAACATAATTCAATTATTATTCTGGGAACTAACTGAAATAAAATAGCTGCAGACCAAAAGAGAAATATTATTTTGGTGTTATTAAATCTGTACATTAGTTAATCAATGAAGTTTCTAAAGGTCAAACCAATGAAGATGTACCTTTATTCCAAAAGACCAAACATGCAGCCTTTCTACTGACTAGTTATTTTTTAAATCAACACACATTATGTTAGATGGCTTTTAAAGGACTGTGAAAAAGGCCATAAATCCCTTGAGAATCCCTTGAAAACAACAGAGAGGTCCAAGTTGTTCCTTTTTGGATTTCTCACTGCAGTGCTTCAAGGTGCCAGGTCTCCTATTTTCACCTCTTCCAAGGCCAAAGAACTCAACTGTTCCCCTCAACCAGACTCCAGGCTGCAACTTCTATTTTCCAGATGTGACAGCTGGAAGTCAGCACCCATTTTTCTTTCAGTAATCTGGGACAGGTGGGTCTGCACTGTGATCAGCAAGTTTTACTGAAAAACCAAAGCATGGATTTACACACTTGGCTTTGCTCAGGGAGAGCCATTAGCACAGCATCCACTCCATCAACAGCACTCAGCTCTGTGCCAGAGCACACACGAGGTGGTGGCACGTCAACCTCTTCCTTTGACCATCATTTCCAGTTTTACCTCCTTAGAGGCTGCCACTCCGTCAATTGCATTCAAGCCCAAAATGCAGGCAGTGGTGGCCAACCTTCAGCTGAGAGGGGAAACCTCAACTGAGATGAGTGGGACCAGAAGGATCAACATACAAAAACACTGATAACCGATAACCATATAACCAGCTGCAGAAGCAATGATCACCTACTATATATCACTTTGTTGGTTTGTTGTTTTAGTTAAAAAAAAAAACAACAGAACCACACAAACAACTCATCAAAACCCAGCTTTGCTTTAAAAGTTGTTCATGTACCACAATTTCAAAACCTATCAATTTGACATCTTCTGACATTTCAATGTAAGCTTGAAAGCCCCAACTCTCCCAGACACCTCAGGGTAAGCCTGTCTTTTCAGCTCCCTATTGCTCGCTTTCATAGAAACTGTGCTCCTAAACTGCTCCATCCCTTTGCTGTCATGAATTTCTGTGCAAATAAAAATCCATTTTATTAGTTGGCTGAAGTCAAGTAGTAAAGTCTCCAGGATCACTACTTCAAAAAAATTACTGTTTAACAAATAAATTCTTTGCCATTTGAATTGTCATTTCCTTGAGTTTTATTTTGGCAATGCTTCTTGTTAACAGCAAAGATACTGTGTTCAGAAAAGCAATATCCCTGTTCAACATGAACAGTTTCTGAGTTACAGTTCAGTTCCAATCCAGTGAATAGTTATTTATACACACATTATCCAAATCCATTACTTCCATACAGCTCCCTTATTGACCAATGTTTGCCTCTATTCATCTCTACCTCAAGAAAATCATAAATCTCACTCAAACCAAAAGTAGAGTGGAAAGAATGGTAAAAGTTTCCCTGTCAAAGCAAAACAATATATTAAGAGAACAATCCCCACTTACTAAGTGCACTCCAATGAACTCAAAGGGACTTTTTAAGGCAATGCACCCTACATTTCTTATCATAAAGTACTCAAGATCTAGCTAAACTATTTGGATTGCTTGCCCCCACTAATTCTATTAGTAAAGCCATACTGCTCCAGAAAGAAGAAACCTTACACTCTAAATCTAAAACTTATTCACAGTACTTTTATATCCTTTTGTTCTTCTGACAGTACTGGCATCTAGTTGAAACAGTTAATTTGCGTCCCTTTGTCTTTCTCTTCCTACATACACCACACACACAAAGGTATATATACATAGACCAATATATATGTACACACATACATACACACCTCCCCTCAACCAAATTTTGTACCTCTCAGCTATTGTTCTGATCCTCTAAAGCAACCCAGCACTTCTCATCTTCCTTTGCAAGCTGATCTCACACTTCAAGCACTCTGGCTGCTCTGCTCTGCAAATACAAAATTTCTTTCTCCTGAGAGCAGCAGAACCATAAAGTTTTATAAGTAAGCTCTCAGCCACTCTCTTGTACAATTGTATTTAATACTTCTCTGTTCTTACTGATAATTACTCTTTAAAATAGCCATTTGTCCTTTACGTATCTATAGCATAACGAAGCACTAACTGACAATCAATTGCTAATACCAGGAAACCATTAAGGAGAGAAACAAAAATTCCTAACTTACAGAATCAGTTTTTATTTACTCCTGAAGTACATGAAGTTGCTCTATAAAATATTGGTTGCCATTCTATTTCTAACAGTATAGCTCCTTAAGTATTTCATAGCATTCTGATCTTCCTCCCAACTCTGCCTCACTAAAACTTCATTATAATCTACCCTTGCTGGTGGAGTGGGTGGGGTGTTGGGGAGCATAACTGGTAAAAGACATCACTTCTGGCTTCAGACGTTGCAAACTGCAAGTGCCTGAAGAGTAGAAAAATACTTAGGGAAGTATCATCATACAGTCACTGACTGTACCTTCCTCGTCACCCTATCTTTCTGCTCATCTCCACTTTCAACACTCGGTAAATCAGGAGATCTTGTCTCTACAAAACCATAGCTTTCTGGCTCTTGCAGGGCACAGAATGTGTAACCATACCCTACTCTCAGTTCTGCAGGGTCCATTAAAGAAGTGGTGTTCACATGACTCAGACAGGAACAGTTATGGGAAACATTTTCTAGAGCAGAAACGCTTACACAATATGATTTTTGTAAGGTCTTGTCTTCAACTTGTGCTAGCAGACTTAAAACTGTATAAACTATTCTCAGGGAAAGGATTCACTGAACAGTAGCCAAAAAATATGAAGGAGGATACTGTGACTATGAGAACCCAAACTGAAAAAAAACTATTCTGAAGAGAAAAAAAAAAAATTGAAAATTCTGTGACTTAACTGAGAAGCAACAATAGCCTTTAAAGGATTCAAGCTAACGTGAATACAACTGTGATTCATTTCAGATATAATGGATTAGTTTAAAAAAAGGAGAAAAAAATAAAAAAGATAAGTGTATGTCTCCATGTTGCCAATTTAGGCAAAAATATCCTGAGCTGAGTCTGGAGAGCTTCCTGGCAGGGTAATCCACTCAAGGGAAAGAACAATTGCAACAATAGCCAATTTCTCTCACTACTAACTGGAAAAAGAAAAGTAGGTTGAGGTGCTTTACTTTTTTTCAGTAAGAACACAAGGTAAAGTGATTGAGGATCTCATCCAGGTTTGTCCACCATAATCACATCATCAGGAATGAAATACAAGTCTTCCAAAACTCACTGCAGTGATTCATCCTTCAAGTCCCACTTGCCTCCTCTATTAACTTGCATTACAGAGAAGTTGGACAGAACCTGCAAAACCCCAGAAACACTCAGAGGTCCAATAGCCATTCAAGGTTTTTATGTAAGACTGTCTCTTAGTTTTTTGACTAATTCAATCACCTAAAAATAAATAGAGGCCTTATCTGTGGAACTATCTGAACATTACCGATCTCTCTGCAATGGTCTCTTCCAAGAAATTTCTGGCATCTTCAAAATCCTAAACTTTAATGCCAAGATGTCAGACACCATTCTGAATCACCCTAATTTTCTCTTCCAGAGCAATTTCCATTAAACATTCTACATAAAATGACAATCAAGAAAGTATATTATGCTCATGTTGCCTAATTTTTGGATGTATGTCTGTGATCCATGCATTTAGATGACTACCAGTCAGAGAAAGAGTAAACATCTCTCATTGCAGCAGCAATCATCTTCATCTACCCTATATAATGTAAATACTTTCAGCTCAGGACAAGTAATACTCATCTGCTGCTGAGCACCATGGCATACAAATAGGAAGAAAACATACTTGAAGCAGCAGAATAGGGTAGTACACAGTGTTTGAGTAGGTTATTCTAAGCCATTTATGTTATATATGTAAAGAAACTTAACATCTTGAAATCTTCCAAAAGAAAAAAAGGCAAACAAAAGCAAAACCTCCAGCACCAAACAACCTGAAGGACAGATTTCCTATTCTCCCAAAGACAGATACTGCTGGGAGCTACTTTTTGCAGTGGCTTATATTTCTATGTTAAAAGCCAAAGCTGTCCAAGCACAGCAAACTGCAATAATTCATCCTTGAGGTAAAAAGAGACCGCAGTTGCAAGTGTACACAGGAATACTTGTTTCACTTGAATCTTTTCCCTCTGAATGAAGAAAAAGGTAATTTGTGTTCTATTTACCCTTCTTTATAACACTTCATTTTTAATCCTTGGTTTTATCCAGCAGTCCTTCCAAACGAACAGTAGCAATCTTTATCTTCCTTCAACTTTTAGCCACAGTATTTTACAGGAATGCTGATATTACGGTGGGAAGTATCCCACATAAGATTTCTGATTTCTGCCACGTCCTCTTCTCTACCTGTTTACTATTCAATGTCAGTTGAACTGAACCAGAGACAGAATTCTGTTCCTATTTCTTAAGGAAGAGTGAATCTAACCACTACAACTTCACATTCTATCAGCACCTTCATAGGGATTGGTTTTAATACTACCTTTCCATTTGGAAGTTCAATTGTTTCTTCAGAGTTTGGGTAAGTGCTTGTACAATAGTGTACAGAAAGAACTTGCCTACTATTGCTTGGCTTGCAGTTTTTCATCTGGGCCAGTGCCTTGCTGAAGTTTTGTTCCTCTCATGTTTAAGAGATACTTCATTTGCAACTACTCATCTCCCTTGAGGCACTGCAGCACTCTTTGAAGAGGGCTTCTTCCCTCACTACACCTTTTCTGTGGATTTTTCAACCACTTGCTCTGCCTCCAGCACTCTCTCTGCAGACACACTACTTAAAGGAGGTTGGAGCAACACTTTCATTGCCTGTTTAATTTGACAGTCAAAGTACTGAGGACTACAAAAGTATTTTTTCCTCCTCATAAACCTTACAAGGGACATCTATCTAGCACACCATCTTCCAAAAAAGTCAATCTTTCAGCATGTTTATTTATACAGAAAAGAACTGCCTTACAGACTTGCCCTTCACTGGCAGCTGAACTTACCCCTTGTGCTCACTTACTGAGCAAGAAAAACTGCATGGAACCCAATTCTTATATTCTTTCAGTCACCAGGAGAAAAGGGCTGGAGGCAAGCAGATTTTCTTAGTTGGCCCACATTGCTGTCCATCAGTGGATGATCACGTACTTTTTTCTACCTTTCTTAATACACTTGAATCTTGTGAACTCTTGAGCTTCACCCACACAAATCTTATCTCTGTACAAAGTGCCACATGGAAAACAAAGGAAGTGTTTTAACTCTCTGGAAAAGATTAAGCAGAAGTAATTTTGACTCTAAAGATAAAAATTTTTACAGGGATCCTTTTCTCCTTTCTCTTTTATTTGAAAGATGGACTTAAAGCACCATCCAGTAAAGCAGGCAGTGTCACAGATGTTGGAACCCATCACATGCCAACAGAGCCTGGAGAGGAGACATCTTGCTGGCAGAGCGGGAAAGGATAAATTACAGGAGTATGTCTATGGCTCATCTATTACAGTTACTACAGCCCTAAGCCCAACCTTGCCAAAATGCCACAGAGTTCAAGCTAATGGAAAGAAATGCATAAAATTAGATTTTATATATCATGAGGACTGTGAGAACTCACTCTTTAAAACACAGAAAAACACGAGTGCTCTGGGAAGACGTACAGATCTCTATATGGCTGCTGTCCCAGTGACCTTGCCACAACTCTGCGGAGCTGTTCTGCATTCCATAAAATGTCATTCTCATGAAATTAGCACTTCAATAACCCTGGCTGCAACACTCAGTGTGGCAAAGCAATATCCACGTACTCACAACAAGCACTGCCTTCCAGGAATCTATCAAAGCCCAGTCAGATTATAAAAATTTAAGGCATATCCTGTAAGGCACAGACACAGGAGTGCAGCCTGTTAGGTGACAGCAGTTCTGAAGACATGGGACAAATGCAAAAAAAAAAAAAATCTCACCAAAGACATATTTCTGGTCAATGAAGCAGGAAGGTATGCCACTTCAGAAATGAAGCCCTTTACACTGATCCCTTTTGCTACGCTCCAGTTATGAAAGCAAAGGGTTTTTTAAAAGGTTATTCAAGTAACCCAGGAAAGATGCAGACTGTTGTTTACAGTGCTGGACTGAAAAGCATCGCAGCTTTTGGTCCATCAGCATAGACTACAGCACTATCAAACAGTAAGGAAATGCAGCATTGCACCAACTTAAAAGCCACATTCCATTTGAGTGCTATTGCACTCCCCAACATACTCTGTTATCAAGGACATGTTTTTGAGAATTTGTCAATTAACTTCAGTAGAACTGCCCCATCTTGTTATTTAAACACAAACTTTGCAATCCTAAACTGAGTACCAGTATAATATCCCACTCCATAGGAGCATAAACATCAAAAAAAGGTCAAGCATTTTCATAATACTTTGCAAATGAGGGTCAGGGCCTGACTGGACTTGTTTTGGCCTCCAGCCTAGCAACAGTTTCTGTATTGGCCAAACTCTGATCATGCTACTATTATTTTTAAATAATTTGCATATTTCCTGCCTTCCATGGAAACTCTTGCCACATAATCCATCAGTATATGGCTCAAACAACTACCACTTCTACTGCTGAAAACAATAATTTCATGCTATGGAAAACCTGCAGTTAACTAAACAAGTACTTAGTGTAAAAACAGACAGCACGGCATACTGAGCTTGCTCCATTAATTAGGGTATGAGTCTTGAGAGAACCAAAAACTATGGACTAGATAAATACATTTAATTCATTGACTGGTCAGTCTAGATCTGTAAACTAAGCAAACTGAGTTAGCTCAGGGTTCCAAACTTTTGTTTCCTGGTTACCTCTGAACGGCCAACAAGAAAAAAGTGCCAACATTAAATTTCTCTTGTTTTAGTATTCAATTCTTGGTAACATTACAATTATAAAGGTGTCATAAGAGACAACGTATTTAACTCACAGCTGAAGAGGAGGCAGAACAGCACACTCTTTTAGCAACTCAAAATATTTGCATTCTTAAATCATTACACTTCTCAACAACTTCTAGCGAAGAATATTAAAGTTAGATGTACACGTGAATTAAGCCAAACCCAGACACAAAACATTTTTCTCACAGGCAGACAGGTTAAATGTCAAAAACAACGTCAAAATTTGAATTTGCATAAAAATCTTCCTTGGGAAAATAAAGCACAAGATAGAATAAAGGAAAACATGACAAACTATATGAACGTAACTAAGCCAAAGGAGGGAATAAAAATGAAGGACCAGACTGATGACACAGGGAAGGGCGGTTGCTGACTCCTCCTAACCCTACAAGGGACGTAAGAACAATTACTTTCCACAGAACTAGTACTGCAGTGAATCAGAGCATTTATTATAACTTTCTGGTGACTGATTTTAGCTGAACAAACAAAAACAGGGTCCATCCCTAAGATTGTCAGTAATGTGATCTCCTGTACTGATACAAACTACCTAATTTAGACATAAGAATCATGGCTAGGCTTCGCGAACGAAGATTTGGGAGACATAAGAATAGACAACTAAAATAAGCTTATAAAGGAAAAAGCCCTCAAATTATAGTTAACCTAATTTGAAGTTTACCATGGCATTATTTTCTCCATTCACCAGTCATATCAGAAGATGAACGTCCTGGCAAAGGCAAGCTCTTTCTGAAGCTATGCAACTTAATCCCTTTTCCCCCTCTGCTGCACCAAGATGCATTCACCAGTTCTGCTTTCAAATATGCTGGGAATTCCCTGCTGAGCACTGCCAACACCAGCCAAAATACACATTTTCTACTGCACTGTATTTTAAAAGCGCCTACCACAGAATCCCAATCTGAATAAACCACCACTTCATACTCCAACATTTAATGTTCAACAGTAAAGACCCTGTTAAGCCAGAAGAAAATACTAAAGCTTATACAAATGCAAGACATACACATGAAAACCAGAATGAAGTCAGACACACAGACATGAAAGAACGCTTCCCTGTCTGTTTGTTTCCTTGCTGTATTTTTTGTTTTGCGACTGGTGTTGATCTTTAGCCGTGGCCAAGCAATCATTATAGCTGTTGTGTAATGTTGGAGAGTGACAATAAATACAAATTACTGCACGGAGTTTGCCACACAACAGTCTAAGTCTCCACTGCCATACAATTAAGTCCTGCAGAGAAACAACAAAATTTCAAACTTCTGGCATCAAGAATAGTGAAGTTAATAGGTACAGTTGAACTCTTGAGTAGGGACTGCAAAGGAAGAACATTGCTGGGTTTTTAAGACAATATGAAATTCATCCTTTGGTAAGATTCCAGGCAAAGTTTCACAAAAATGCTTGTTAAGAACCATACACTAAAGCAAGCAAGGAGTCAAACACAAGGTTCCAACTTTAAACATCACAATAAGTTGTAGACACTAAAACAGGAAGTCAAGCTGCAGCCAAGAAACAAGAAATTGAGAAAAGCATGAAATCCTATCAACTGCAAGCCATGATGTTTTTATTTAAATGTATGTGTAAGCATATATACACACTAACAGACAAGGCTCATCTTTCTTCAATGCCTTAAAAGAAAGTATCAGACAACTAACATTGTGGGGAAAAAAAATCAGCTTTGGGGCTGTACAGGAAGATTTTAAAATATTTCAATCTAAATTACCAGCAATTCACCACCATATTACCAAGACAGTAACTAAGGAAAAAAATTGGATGGCCAGTAACAAATTCTAGAACCATCTCTTTACTACAGAGTCAAGTTACACTCACTTTGAGCAGAATCACAACTTTCTTTGAGAGTGTGAAAACTAACAGGCACAAGACTAGCTAACTCTATTTTTAAACTGTATTGAATTGAAATATTTCCAAACTTCACTAACAAAATATTAAGGTAATGTAGTACTGCTACCCCACATACTTATAGATTATGTAAATTTACAGAGGTTAGATGTGAAAACACAATTAAATACAAAGGTCAGGGACATCAACATGACAGCATATCTATATCTCTGTCCTGTAGCTAAACAAACAGTTGCTGCCAAATACTACAAGTCATCCACAAAGAAAGGAACAGTTAAATTTCCATGCTAAGTCTTTAGGTCAAAACTGGATATCACCTAGAAAATATTTCAATACAGAGGCCTTCAATCACAGAAGATGGTCAAACCACACAGATTATTCCTGTGACAAAGAATGTGGGAGCCAGCAACACTTCCACACACGCACAGGGCTGTCAGCTTCCCTCAAGCACCAGATCCACCACAGGTATGTAGGACCACCTCCTGCCTCTGGCACAGTCCCCCTACCAGACGATGGGGATATGAGCAAGCCCTCATCCAGGTATTTGATCCAAGGTACTAGTGGTAAACATCTTTTCCAAGAGCTGCTCAGCCAGATGGGAAGCAAGGCACAGGCCACATTAGCCATTCCAGCTGCAAACTTTTGTTCTTGATTGCAAAGCACCAGATGACAGGAGCAGAACAAACGACTTCCCTTTCAAATTCTATCAAGTACAGGTGGTCACCACTAAATTAATCATGTTCACTAGCAGGCAACCTTCGGAAAGGGAGTACAAAAAGCAAACAACTGGCAAAAGAGTTAACCTGCTGGATTGCCAGAAAATGTCTACCCCACAAAGCTGCTGACATTAAAATTTAGCAGGCAAGCTGAAGAGCTTCAGGCACACGCTGCGTACGATCAAAACCTCAGAAAGGTGATTCCTGTGTGCCAAGGGAAATCTTTACAGTGAGCAGAGATACGAGATTGTTTAAGAAAAAAAGTCCTCCTTGTTTGCCACAGCACAGATTCACGTGAACTCTTCTTCACACACTTACCCTTCCCATCTTGTCACAACCTTCTTGCACTTCTACTTACTTTCCTACTAAAAGAAAAACAGTAGTGAGCCCCTTCACACTGGGAGGCAGTGCTTTCCACCTCCACAATGGAAGGCAGGACATGATATTGTTTCCACTGATCATGGTGGCACAGGGTGTACTGCACAAGACCAAATCAGACAGCAAACAAAGGGATGTAAGTTACTTGTCAGAAAAATAAGAAACATAGGAAAAAGAAGTTTCTCATTTTCCCTCTCCCTAAATGAATGGGCTAAAATGTTTTACAATTCTTCCTGCATCCCCTTACATTTCATTTCTATGGACACTTCCATGCAACCTGCTTTTAAACAACGCCAGTGTTCAGTAACTTTACTCATCAAATTAAGTTTCAAAAAAGTGTCTAAATGACACTTTGTCTATGAGAATTGTTTTCTGGATCAGCAATTTTCAAATTTTCTATCAGTGTGCACACCTCCAGGATAATTTCTACATCCCTTCTGCACCTGTATTTTGAGAGCCACCACACTGGTAGAAGAAAAGCACGTGCCCTGTAGAACATACCCCATGAGGAAGGGAAAGGGTGCCTTAGAGAGCAACTCAAAGTGAAGTGAAATTACAGGCAGGAGAAGTTCTTCAATTAAGAGAGAGAACAAAATGTCAATAGATCAACGGAGCCTACAAGAGGAGAGCAAACGCATGGCTGGACTTCCTGAGCCTATTCCTGCCAGAACACTGGCAGAGAGATTCAGTATCTTCCAGCTATCTTCTTTTGACTCTGTGAGTCACCCTTTCCAACCCAACAGCTCCCCCACAATACCCACGACCAACACCCCATTCTCTGCGCTTTAGGAACTCCAGAGATATGAAAATGCCGACTATTTCTTCCATGTATGGGCTGTCCTACGTCCAAAACCTGCACTCTTTCAAAACAGTCATTTCCACTCATTCCTACTAACTGCCTTGAATTTCCTGCCCTGACACTGCCCTCATCTTGGCGTCAAAACGTTAGAAAAATCTGGAAGTGTCACAAGCAGGTTCTGTTCTAAAGACAACAACCCCTTGTCCAAGTGATTCAGCCACCTGCTTTTCTTTGATCCTGCCCAATTTCATTGTTCAAAGACCTGCAAGGAATATGAGTCATGTCTGTGTCAGGACACCCGCTCACAGGTCTTTCATCCTCCCTGTAATAATGTAATTAAAAAAAATTTGCTAAAATTCATATAACCCTTATTTTAGACTACTACTCTTAGAACAGATGTTACAGCCTATGGACAAAACCTCCAAAAGTATTGAAGGCAGAAAGCTACAACATACTCACTAAAAAACTCCAGCTCTCATTCAGGTTTTTTTTTTGCTGTACAGGATGAAGCTCAGCTTCAAAGTTAACATCCTATCTTTGTAAGCTATGCAGTTATCAATAAGACTGCCTGAAATCTTGTGAATGCTAGAAATTGAGCTGCCTCTGAACACTTAGGAAGATCAATTTATTCACCAACCTAGAATTTTACATGCAATACTAAACAACTTTTTCAAAGTTGCTTCCCCAACTGCACAAATATAATCAGCTCACAAGGCTGCTGAAAGCAGCAGTTCTGCCATCTGTCTGCTTATTCCCACCTCACACTTGTGCGGGCACAAGTGTTTGTGAAGCCACGCAATGATCTAGAGAGAACCAAACTCTGAAAACTAAACAGGGAAAAATATAAAATTATCATTAGATCATTTCTCAACCTGTGTAACTGTGCATGCTGGCACTGGCATGGGAATAAGCAGAAATTACATTACTAATTTTAAATGGCAGTGCCATTTTCAGAAGTCCATTGATGCAGCAACTTTTCATCACATCTAGCAACTAAATCTGAAGAACACTTAATCACACATAAGAATTTCAGAAAAATTAAAATAATTTTACTTGATTTGCTATTGTATTCTTGTTAAAGAAGTGGGAGAAAAAAAGTGAACTGTTGCTTACTAAGAGAAATCTTAATGGAAAACATTTCTGTGCTGAGATCTTCCCTCCCGCCTCAGTTTCCTCCACAAATAAAACAGAGACAGTAGCACTAATCTGTTCAACTAAACATTCTGCAATACAAATAAAAAACATAACAACACCAAGGTAATATTGTTACAGAGAGACACAGACAGAATTCAACTCTCTTACAGCAACGAAAGAGTGAAACGGCACAAAGCTGATGTTGCAACCTAGAGTGGTCTGGGATGGAGAACAGACACAGGACAATGCACAGCAAAATGGCTACTGAGAGCAGCAGTTCCTAAACAGTTGGTATCTACAAAAGGACAGACATGGATTTGCAAAAGACCTGGGTAAAGAAACTCACAGTGGAGTCTCCCTGCCCTCCTTTCATTATTGGTACTCTGATGAAATCACATAGGAGTTATGAAGAGCATATAGGGAAGACTTGCTGGGGTGGCAGGTTAAGTAGGAATCCACAGAGCTGGGTTGTCATGACAGCAGCTGAAAGTATGCAAGAGATGTATAGATCCTGGGTGTTAGAACAGCAGGGACTACAAATAAGATCATTAATACATTACATTTTTAAACACCAAGAAGCATACACTACATCTCATTAATGAAACACAGACTGCATGATAACCGTTTGCATTGGTGAGGGTGCACGAGGGTCCAGGACATACACAAATCACTGGTATTCATTAAGTACCGATTAAAGCACAGGTTCTCACAGACTCGACAGTCATGCTGTACATAAGAGGAAAGAAGTGACATGCACTCTGGTGGACCAATGCACTCGAGTCTCAGCTGGAGCTTGGAAACTCACCACATGAGCTCCATCCCATTTAAAAGCAAAGTAAAACAGCGGAAACTCAATTTCAACAACCCCTTACGTTAACTTTGCATTCAAACGGACTTGGAACATGTAGCGACTCGGTAACTCATCCCAGCTGAGGCGAAGTAACTTCCTGTCAGAGAGAAGTTACTCCGCGAAGTGTCTGAGCTCTGTCTGCAGCAGCACGCCCGGCTTCCCGGGCGCGGGCAGGCTGCGGGTGCGGACATGCCGGGCACCGCCAGCCTGGCGGTCACTTCCAAAGGCAGTGGGGCACAAACACTGAGCAAGAGTGGCCGGGGATTGAATGAAACAGGTCCCTGGTGGACACTCTTGCAAGGAAGCCTGGGAGGCAGAGGGAGGATGGGAGTAACAGGTGTTTATGTGATCTGTTCAAAACTCCGGGAATTTGATGTGGTGGATTACTCAGGGACTCGGGATGTCTAACACTGGGTGATCTTCGGGAGTCGTTACAAAGCAGGGACTCTGCACAGTTTGAGACCAAGGTAGCCTTTACGAGTGCCGGGCACAGGGAACGAACAGGTAACACCAGTGCTCACAAATCCGGGATTCGCACGACAGGGCTCTTACACTGTACTCACCATCCAGCACTGGTGAAGGAGAGGCCCGCACTCGTGCAGAACACATGGACAGCGAGAGGCTGACTAGTGAAGGGGGTCCCAGTTAGGACTATCGGTGGAAGGAGCGGGGAGCGGGCAGCTCGGGCGCCACCGAGCCCAGCACAAAGGGATGGCGAGGGGGAGATGCCACCAGTGAGTCCCGGGCCGGGAGGGGCCGGGCAGGGGTCAGAGGGAGCGGGCGGGAGCGGGTGCGGGCCGGGCCGCGGGGCAGGCGCGGGGCCAGGCGGGGACAGCGGCGGTGCCGGTGCCGGGCGGGAGGCGGGAGCCGGCGGGGCAGGAGGGAGGGATGGAGGGGAGGGCGCCCGGCCGGGGGGGAGCCGGCGGGACGGGCGCGCACGAGGCGCCCACGCGGGCGGCCGCGGCGATACTCACTATGGGTCGTTGGTGAAGCGGGGGCTCCGCGGGGGCTGGTATCCGTACAGGTGACAGTAGAGCACATCGAAGCAGAAGCAGCACATCTCGGCCGACACCACCATCTTCCTGCAGCCGGGCCCGCCGGAGCCGGGGGAGGCGAGCAGCGAGGCGGACGGCGGGGAGAGGCCGGCGGGGCCCCCGCCGCAGCTGGGCGGCAGCGGCGGGGACAGGGCGCAGCCGGCGGCGCCCCCCGCCAGCCCCCCGAGGC
>JAWWEU010000138.1:12661186-12735363 GCA_035583155.1 Acropternis orthonyx
CCGCCCGCGGCGCCCCCCGCCAGCCCCCCGAGGCCGGTCAGGCGGGGGCCCCCCGGCGGGGGCAGCGCCCCCGGCTCGCCCCCCGCCGCCGCCGCCCCGCCGCAGTGGGAGCCGCCGCCGCCCGGGCCGGCCGAGCCCGAGGGAGGGGAGCTGGAGAGTTTCTGCTTCTTCACCCCGCAGCAACCCGCCGCCATCTTGGAGCCGTCTCCCCCCACGCAGCGCTTCCGACCCATGGCGGGGGGGCCGGCCGGCCGGCCGGGGGACGTGCGGCGGCCCGCTCCGCCTCCTGCCGCGCCCGCTCCGCCTGCACGGGGAGGGAGGGAGAGGGCAGAGACAGAGAGAGCTGCGTTAGAGCCGCCCGGAGCGCGGCCCCGCCGGGCACGGCCGCGGCCGAGGGGGCAGCGCGGCCCGCAGGTGTGGCGGCCTTTCCCCTCCCCTCCCTCACGCCCCTCTCGCCTTCCCCCCCCCCCCCCGCGCGGTATCTCCTCCTTCTGCCGGGGAAGTGGAGCAACTCCACCTCGCGTGCTAAAAAAAAAAAAAAGAAAAAACTAAACCCACAAACGCGAGCTCTGCAGGCGCCGCACGGCAGGAGCAAAGCCCTTGAGATGGTTAAAAACACCCCGCTAAATAATTCAAGTGACCTGAGATGCCTTTCTCTGGGGAAAAGGAGGGGGGGGCTTGTGTTGGCGCCGGCAGGCTGGGAACCTGCAGAGAGTGCTCGGATGCACCTATTGAACATGCGATCGTGATGGCTAAAAGCCACGGGCTTAATGTATATATTATTTATATATTTATATGTGTGTGTGTGTGCGCGTGTGTGTGTTTTTAATTACAGCTTTGGCAATTGCCTCACCACCAGTACAGAGCAGCTCAGAGCGCAGGCCCGTAGCTACAGCAGCCGTGCCCCGGTGAGAGCCTGGCCTTGGTGCCTGCAGCCCGGAGAGACCTCTAGGGAAAGCAAGCCCAGGGGGGAAGGATGTGAGTCCCTGCTGTCCTCCAGACAGCTAAAATTAAGCTTATCGAGCTACCGGGGTGACAGGGCAAATGTGTTTTATATTATCCTCATATATAGGTATATCTGAATTTACGGAGAGGCTTGCATACAGCCATAAAGTACTTCAAAATCTGTCTGTATGTATATTTAGAAAACAAGACCTCACCCGTCAGTGTTATGCAGCCATCTCTGGCATGGGATGTAACAGCTGTTTAACATAGAATAGCAACAATACAGTATCAAGGAAGACAAGGGGGCAAGGACTGCCGCATGAAGTTAAAATAATATCACAAGTATAGAGAGACACAGCCGTTATCCAAGCCAGAATGCAGTATACAGAAAGTTTCCAGTTGCAAACTACTTAGAGCCTGAGTTTTACATTTCTTCTTGGAAATGGTTTTTCCAATATCCTCCTAATCTTAATTTTGTCTGGATCTTAAATTATGGATTTGAGGAGAAAATCCCCAATTACTAGAGCTCTAGTACTAATGGGTTAAAAAGCCCTTCGCGGGTTTCTGTACAAATACCGGCCTAAACTCCTCTTGCTTGGACTGTGAATCATAGCCTGAGGTGAAACAGCTGCAGGGAATAACAGCAAGCAAAAAGGAGAAGAATTGGATGGTGTGAAGCAGTCTTTTCCATTTTTAAATGTAATGTTTATGTTTGGAGCTGGAGAATACTTAAGAAGGGAACCCAGTTCCCCTCTCTCAAACAACTTTCAAGTTTCTTTCAAAACAAAGGCAGTGTTTTCCCCTCAGGGTTCATTTGTTTAAAATCAGATAGCAGTGACACCTTCTGTTGCTTTTGGGAAAATAGTTTCTCCAGGTATTGAATTCTGTCTTTTTCTAATTTTTTTAACATCCTGTTCTATTTAACACCAATATTTATTAAAAATGTTAGTGTAACTGAAAAAGCTTATGATACAGACACAAATATAAGTATTTTGCTCCATTGGGACAGATATTTGGAAGGCTCAGGGTAAGTCTCAGAGCTAGCACAAATATACTTATGCAATATCAAGACTATTGCTAGCACATAGGGATAACTTTTTGATTAAATACTGTCTTGCAATGGTCTTTGAATGAAATCTATTACTCATCTATTAAAAGCACCTTTATTTTTTCCACTTCTGCAGATGTTCTTTGTTGTATTTTCCTCTAGTTATGCTCCTATTTTACCTCAGTGCAGTGCAAAGCATACCAAATGTCTGTGTAAAGACAACAACAAATACATACAAACACAGCTGTGGAAATTAGTGGAATCAGAAAGACACAGTTGTATTATGAAATATCTTGAAGTGAAGAGAACTGCAGACTCAAAAAGCGTTTTTCATAACTTAATGGAAAACCTCCATTTATATTTGAAGGAGCATTTATTCTTTGGGTAAGATTGTTTCAGTTCATTGGCCCTTTGCATCAGTTAAGTCTGGAGTACCTTTACACTTCTTATTACAATGAAGCCTGCATGTGTTCAGTTCCTTAATGTACACAGTACTCTATCCATTACTGACTTGAGCGGGTTCTCTGCTGTTGGTTGATGGCTTGTTGGTTGTGCCTCATATACCATCAAATGTACCGAGTGAACACCATATAAAAACCAAACTCTCTAGCAGTACAAAGGGAGTCAGGACGGTAGTGCAATTAGGACAGTTTAATTTAGGTGTGAAGTAGCTCCCCTTTATGACTCCAGCTGTTTAGCACTAATGCTCACCTCATGTTCTAAAACCCCAGTGGTTTCAGAATTGTCGCTTGTTACAATTAAGAGATTAAAATTAATGTTCTAATTAAAAATTGGAGCCCATTATTCTTCAAAAGAGCTCTTAAAGAAATTATTCTAAGAAAAACAGAGTTATTTGCAGAAAGATATTTCTCAGTGGTCTGAACCTGCTCTGAAGCATTGTCCTTCCTAAACAAAAAAAATTACTAGTATCTGGGGGGAATTATATCCTAACACACATGATCCAATTCCTTTTGAATCCAAGGCAAAATTTGCTCTGACTGTAGCAGAAGTCAGATTGTTCTCCAGTGGCCCAAAAGACAATTTATGTTCTCAGTATCCTTCAATCTAGTTAGAAGACAAATCAACCAGAACAAGGAAACAGTGAGCCAAAATTGGACTCCATGGGTAAGCATGAGTGATATAATCCTTGCCTTATTAGTACCAATTCTTTTAATAGGCACTGTGACAGGTGAGGGATTTAAAAGGGTACTTAAAATAGCCTGTTTAGGCTGTGGTTCCATGTGATTTCTGCAGGACTAGTAATGTTGGTTTAAGCAGCTCTACCTCAGCTAATTGTTCTCTTTCCTGCCCCACCCATTCTGTTGTGTTCATGCAGCTGTTTGTGCAGATGTGAGGCAGAAGATCAAGCTGAAAAACAGTTATTCTTTTCCCTCAATTATTTTTCAGCCAAATCAGTTCTCCAGCCTGGTTTATCAGAGGGCTGCATAAAAATCTGTGTTGGCCTATTGGAGTGGCTACACAAAATTGAGAATTAATGGCCTTGGGCAGTTTAGACAGTGCTAGTGAAAAATTAGAAGATGCGGCCTAAAGCAGCATAGCACATAAACTGTCAGAAGTAACAGAAGTGTTTGAATTTTAAATTGTAAGTGAAAAAAAAACAGTTGAGAAAAGATAAAGGGCCTTGAACAGGAAGAGAATTACTTTATGCCTGAGACTGTAGAAAAATCAGAGCCAGGCAATGAAAGAAAGGGAAACAGAAGGCCCTCTTTTCAAAATATGTAATTTTCCAGTTTTGTGGAACTAAAGGAAACATTATTCTACAAATAATTCTATAAAATAAACCCCGAATAACTTCAAAACTTGAACAATGTAAACAGCATGTCTATGCAGTTAGTTATTACTCTAGAGAAGAGTCTGTACTTGCATCTTCCAAAATGCAAAGGTTAAATTCTATCTTTTTATCTTCCCATCATAATGAGCATTTTTGGATGGGCCTGCCATAAAACTCTAAGATTTACATGCTGAAAATTCCTTTGGTCTGAGGAGTTTCCACCCATTGTGGAGCCAGTCTAGGCAACTCTTCCCTTGCCCTGCAGCCTACAAGGCATTATGAGCGTAGCTGGAAAGAAAGTGGGTTTGCCTGTATTGCTTGCTCACATTATTCCCAAACTGTTTTATCACACCCTTGAGACTCATGTGAGTTTTCCTTAGTATATTCTGTTTAGACAGAGTAGTTACTGTTCTTCAGCACACTCCCTGTCTCAGCTGTCCCCAGGAGAAATTAGATGCAGCACTGAATCTAGGCCAGAAAGTGTGCACAAAATCCAATAAAGTTAATGAAAGTTAACTTGCACATGCCTGAGAACAGCAATTGTACCTACCAGTTAGAGGCCATATCCTGCTATTGTTCTATGTATCAAACCCCTATTGAAGTCTCTTCTAAAAAATCTTGTACAAAAATCATCTCAGGATGTGATAGCAGCCAGCAGACAAAAGGTCCTCACATGTTGTGTTATTGGAATCCTGGCCCTGTTTCATATTTTAAGCTATGCTATAATTTTACCATACTGTGAATCCAATCTGTGTTATTTTAAAATTAATATTGTTTTACCAACACTTTTCACTCTTACACAAATTTAGGGTTTGATCCTGTTGCACTGCAAAACTGGGCATTAGTTTGTTAAAAAAAACCCCACACCAAAACACCTAAAACAAAGAATCAAACAAACCCCCCTCCTCAATGAACTTCCCGATACAAACAAGAAAAGGAAAAAATTGCCATGCATTCTAAAATGTTATTTGTCAAAGTAAATAATCTAGGACTGGACATTTTTTGAACTAGAAATAAAAACATTAAATGTGTCAATGAAGTCAGGAAAGTTATTTAGTTAAAAACCTAAGGTTCAAAGCACTTGTAATAAATGAAAGGTGATTCTAGTAGTAGCTTTTTAATCTAATTCTTTTCAGCTAATTCTGTGAGCTGGAATGTTCCTCAGATATTATGTTAATGCAATATCCTACCCTTTTTGAATGTGTTTTTCCATTGTACAGTGATAAAAGATGATGTAGCTTACATAGCTTTATTCTCAGTATAAATTCACCATGGCTTCATTGAGGTCAGTGGAGCTACAGTGATTTATGGTAGCTGATACATTAATAATAACCCTTAGGACATATTTTTTGACTTGGCTGTTTGTAGTTGGTCTCCTTCACAAAATATTTTCTATCACTGTAGAGCAACCATATGTATTAATAGGGTTTGTCACGTCTGAAGAATCAGAGCTTTAAGGGTTTGAAGTTAATTAGAAAATACATAGGTGTCTCCATGCGGTCATACAGACACCCCTAATGATCTCTAGTAACAGTCAAATAGGACACAAAAATTGAGATTTGTTAGGAAGAAAATGTAATAATTAATTTTCAAATGAATGAGTGGATTAGGAGGATAGAATGCATGGTGATTTTTTGCTAAGAATTAAAATCTGGTCAGGACACCACATGCCTGTTTATTCCAAAGAATTGCACTAGACCTTTAAGCATCTCAAGTGGCCCACACTTGATTTAATATCTCATCTGAAAATATCAAAATGAAACTTTCATATAAATGTAGTTAATGCAAGGAGAGGAATTTCAGAAAAGAGGCGAATATTAACAATTGGTTGTTAACAATGTTAATTGATAAAGATGACAGAAATGCTTCCTTGTAAGGAAGACAGGCATACATTTTGATCTTCTTTTTGATGTGAGACTGTGTAAAGCTTCCTTTTTCACGTGTTATTTAGTTTTCTTGTTGAAATTATTTGATTTCTTGTGGCTGCTGCTTTTGCTATCTTTTTGCACATGTTATCTAGCTTTTGGTGTGAAGGAATTTCACCTCCATTCTTTTAATGGCCAGTTCTTAGCTCAGGTTCATGCTCCCTTGCTTTGGTATTTTGCACTGCTCGGATAGCATTGAAGCTGTCATCTCTCTGTTCCTTTCAGAGAAATGAGATATACTGTTCTTTTCTCCCGAGACTGGAGAACTTTTTTCTTTAATCTTTGTGAGCAGTAAAAACCCAGTGAATCCTTCTGCTTGCTCTTTACCATTTTCACTTCTGTAAAAAAATTCGTGAATGTTAAGGTGGCCAAGAACTGCTTCCACTGTTTCAGGTGGGAACATCTAATCACTTGATATTGGATGGTTTTAGTCTCGCCTAATGAAATACTTTGGCTACTCTTTTGAAAGAATGTTCATTAGCTACAGTAGACTATTGCAGCCTCTAAAAATACACATGGCATTCATAAGTATTTTTCCTTATTCAGTATTTGAACATATTGCTATTTATTGACTGTATTTCTTTTACTTTTTCCCTAGAAGTATCAGCATTCTTTATACTCAATGCCTAAATTACTTAACCCTATATACCTTCCAGCACTTCTGATCTCTCCATGTCACCCTGAATGAAGTGTTGATCCTCCTTTCTGTGACTGGTTTAATAAAATCACTATTTATGTCACTTTGGTGCACTTATCTTCCTCTTTTCCTGCACAAAGAAAAAAACTGACAGGTGCCATTTTTATGCATAAAGCTACTATCCTCTAGCACTATCAACTTGTAACTGCTAAAAACACTGAATACATTGTATTAAAAGAGACTTGACGTATAAATAGAATGTTAGTTAATAGCAGGTGTTACCTGCCATGGCAAAAAAGCCGGCAGGGCTCCAGCAAAACTCTTCCCGTTGCAGTTGTTACATTCATCATTGGCAGTTTGTGAGTGCAGCGCCAGCAGGGCTGATGCTCATGGTACTTTGGAGTCACCTCTCACCCTCACCCCTCTCTGCTTTCACATCTTCCATCCTGCAAATTCTACTTCTTTACTTGTTTAGCGTGTGGTAGGAAAAGCCAAACATGAGCATTGACTCTATAACTCTTTCTTATGTCTTTATGGCTTTAGAAGAGACTAGCAAACCTGAACCCCAGCTCCTGAATAAAGTTGAATCTGCAGGAATTGGTAGCATTTGGTACTCACTTATTCATAGTTACACATCCATTAGTTTTATTGCTTCCTTTTTGTAGAATTTCTGTTCTCCAATGTAATACTTTCTAATGTACTTTCTATTGCAAAATTCAGTCCTCCTTTCAGACACGTATAAATCAAATCACTCCAATGAGGTCAATAGAATTTCACTGTTACAGAATGATGAGTTCAAACCCAGGCCTTTTAAACCTGTAGGTTCCCTTGTGAATTGATGAATGACTTGGCAGTTCCTAGGTCTCCTGAGCTATCCTCTGCTTTCAAGGACAGTGTTATTTATATAGATCCACAACCATCCCACACAAATTTAATTAAACAAAACTTTGTCTTCTTACTCTTCTTATCTCTCACATTTGTATTCTCACTCTAGGGAAGGGCCTTCAGGCTGCCTGCTGGAGGTGATTATTTCTGTCACAGTTGTTTAATGTATAAAATAAACATGTTACATTAATTTTGAATAAAAACCAGCTGATAAACATGCAAACTTCAACAAAGTTTCACCCAGTTCTTGACAGAATAGAGCAACCCCTCTTGTGCACTCTTCCTTTCATTCACCATTTCTGATATTCCGTATAACTCAGTGTGCCATTATGGCAAGTAAAAGCAGACTTTTTCTTTTTAATATGATCATTATTTAAATGAAGTAAAATGTGTTTTAAAGAGTAAAATAAATAGTATTTCTTCAACTGTGAAAGAAGTAATAGCATTCAGGAAGAACTGTTGCTTATTATGTTTTCCTGCTAACCATATAAAAGATTAAAACCTCAAAATATCTGTAATCATCAAGACTCGCATCTGATCCTTGGTTTGCATGTTTGTTTTTCTTAATGGTTTCTTCATGGTTAATATTCTAGTAGCCTGCTTCCTGCCAGAGATTGCACAGGAGTATCATATTTTGATTTAAATACTGAACACTTGATTTGAGGAAATTAATATTTCCATCCTTAGCACTAAAAGCATATCCCTGTGACATAGGCACAGAGAACCCTAGCACAGCATGTCAGATCTAAGGAAACATTGCTGAAATATTTCTGGGCTATCTATTCATGGGGTAGGTCCTTGCAGTTAATATTCAATTTAGTTTAGGGATTTAGAAGAAATTTGAAAATAATTTCATAAAAAATGGCATGTATTTAAATGTCTAAAAAAAAAAAAAAAATCACACCAGAGCCTGAATTCTCTGGTTTTTTATTGCCTACTTTGTGTTTGTTTTCACAGGTTAAAGTCCCACTGCCCAGTGTCATCACCTTCAAATCCTGCAGTGACCTGTAAGTCTCACCTCTAAATTTTCTATTGCAATAGAACAGCTGCCTGAAAACTGTTGTAGTCACCTCATGAGTACTGAAACATGCCTTTCATTGAACTATCTTTAATTGTTGTATATTGGGCTATAGTCTGTCTTGTTAAGTCCCTGTAGTTCAAGCATGTATACTTATAGTATAATACACCTACATTTTAAAATACTAGCTGATGGTAATCTAATTAATTGCATTTTGAATGGAAGACTCACAGCTTATCAAATCTACTTCTGTTTCTAAAGGTACCCTTACTCTAAACCTACTTCTTTACCTGGTTAAATCAGAACTGAAAGTTATCAAAGAAAAGTATTACGCTTGCCCTTTGATGAACAATTACCAAGGATTACACATTCAGAGAAAAAAATGGATAACATTTTATTTTATGAGTCCACTAACTAATAGTGAATTAGAATAAAACTCCCATGGGAACACATTTGACATTCACATGAATAACAGATGAGTTCATTATGATCCCCTGCTTATAAAAAGAATGGCAAATGAATTCATAATTATTAAGCATTTAAAAATAACACATTCCCCCCAAAGACACAATTCTGCATTAAATACCCGGCTACAGTTCAGCTGCAGGGCTCTGAAGAACCTGAAATGAAATGGTAGCACAATGATTTGGTCATTTGCCACATTCTTTAACTGCTTGGTACCCAAAGTAATGAAGATTTGTATGCTATTTAATGCTTTTGAATTAATTCTGAAATTTTGAGATTAATCTTGCTTCCAAAGCAGAGAATACAGATTAGATACATGGTGCATGAAAGGATTATGCTGGGTCTATGTATAAAGAGGAGGATTACAGCACATATGGCTACTGACATGTACTCATGTTATAAGTGCCTGTGGGCATCTCATTTGAAATATGTATTAGAGCTGAGTTTTGTGGGGGTTTTTTGTTGATAGGTATGGGGTTGTATATATGACAAATAGCATTCAGGACAGTTATTTTGCTAGCAGTGACATTCTCAAGTGCTTGCCAAGCTGTCACATTAGCATACTGCTCACAGCCAGGCAGGAGACAGCCCTTCCATGAACTGAACCTCTGCCCCGTGATGACACTAATAGCACAGGGGTCCCAAAGTTTGCCTTGTCTCCCAGGCAGAGAGGGAAGTAAGAGATGCTGGGAACAAAGTTCAGAGAACAGCACAGAGGATTTGCAGAGGAGGAGAAGGGGAATAAGTAAAATCCTGTTCTTTGAACTACCTACACCAAGGATATAAACATAAAAGGGAGCAGAAGTAGATCAAATTAAGACAGTTCTAAATGCTGTCAGAGGGAAGGGTCTCAGTATTGTGGAGAATGAGGGATGTGCTATACAATCATGAAAAGGGTCATGAAGACTAGAAATATATTAACCAAAACAGAATTCTGTAACATAATCATACACCTTTCTAGTCTGATTGTTTAGTTGTCACTACTAGGGAAAAATTAATCAAAACATCAGAAAGGCCATTTGTACGATACAAAAATCTGTGGAATTATTTGAGAAACTGTTAAATGAAGATGAAATTATGCCTTTCTGCTTTGGAACAAGAATCACCAGATGAGCTTTAGAAGTTGCACAGCTGCCAGTGAAAGAATATGATTTATACACTGCTGAATTACATTGCTTTTAATTTTAAAAGTCTGTTGGCACTATCTTAACTTCTGACTTGATCTGGGTGGGTAGAGTTTGGATGTATGTCCCAACAACGAAGGCTGAGCTGGTGCTTCAAAGGAAGATGAAAAATACCCAAACCTAAACCCAACAGACAAAAACTAAAGGTGTATCAGAGAGACTAATTGTCCATCAGGGAAAATAACTCCTTCCTGAGGCCTGTGGATTGTTGGGTGAAGTATGTGGTTTGATTACAGCTATTGCCTTAATGCAGAGTTTTGTTTCTTATGGGTCCCACAGGGACAGTGCAGGAAACCTGTTCTATCTGCAGTGTATGAAGTGAGGGCTATGAACTGTTGGATTCGTACATTCACAGATTCCAGGACTAAGGAGACGATAATAGCCATGCATGCTAATTATGCTGCATACACCTTTTGTCCCTTGGAAGATAAATTCAAGTTTGGAGGTTTTATTTTGGTTTTTTTTCCCAAAGATGATACATTATGAATTCAATACTTATAAAACTGTTAAAATTTCTGTTTTGAAACATTTAACCTCTGTCAGAAAGGTAGTTATTTTTTATACAGCATTTAATATTACAATGTATCTGTGGTTATCAATATTTGAGGTAATTGTTACTATAAACAAGGGCACAATAAGAGAAATGCTGTGATAGCTCTCCAGCTGATGACAAGAGAAAATATATTTACTTTTTACTTATGAAAATCTGACGGCACTATCTTACAAAAGACTGTCTGCTTTAGAAATGTTGGATAAATCACTCAAGTCAATGTCCCATCATGAGTGTTCCAACCATATTCTCCCTCACGAGGCCACTGCTGGTCATCATCCAGCATCAGTGTGCAAAAAATTAACATGAGAAACATTATCGAATAGGTTTCTGCTCATTACCAACACATTAGATTGCAAGTAAGTTATTCCAATGTTTACTTGGTAAAACAGAGTGGCCTGTTGCATCACCCTTCTGTGGAAAGGGGAGTTTCACTCCACAAAGCTTGCAGAAAGCAGTAAATTAAACACTTCTGACAAAATCAGAGAACTGTGGTCACTAAGATTCTTTTTTGAAAATTAGGAAAGAAAAAGAGATAAAAATGATTTAATACTAGGAATGGGTGAGTCCTGACTAAGAGAATCAGAGCAACAGCCATCTCTGAGAAGGAAGGACAAATTCATACAAGACTTACTTTAATTTTTAAAGGAAGCAGGTACAGTTGTGAGGAGATTTGAATAATTTATAGGGATTAAAGTCTAGGCTTCAAAATGCGCTTACAATAAGACAAGTCTCAATCTGAATCACCTCAATTTGTGATATGTTGCCTTGCAGCAGATAGGAAAACATGTTTGCTCTAAATCTTATGAAACAATAATTATAGTAAGTAAAGGCAATTGGCAGTGATTGTAATACTAATAACACACTGCATTTCAAACATTCGTTTAAAGTGACCTCAGCCTGTTACTTTACTGCTGGAGAACAAACCTTTCAGACTGCATTTGTCTACCACTGAAATGCTCTGATAGTATGCACTACCCAAATTAAGTGTAATTGCTAAGAATTTATTCACCAGAAGGTTTGCTATTATCAGCTTTGTTTATGTAAAATGGAGATTAAAAAATAGTTCTCTTTCCTGCAAACTACTGTGCAAATTTCATCTGCTCTTATTAGATGTTGTTATCTCAGAGGAATGATATGAGATTCTTCTCATAACAGGAAAAAAAGTAACCAAATATAATACAGACCTTATACAAATTTTAGGATTTTAGTTGGCAGAGCCCTATTTATATGCATTACATCTGTAATATGCTATAATCTTTCTATTCTATTTTCACGTAATATTGCCATGAACACTCATGCCAGGAAAGGAATAAAGCTTGTGAGTGTAATATGTACACACTGTGTATTTTGCAGAAAACGTGCAAATTTTTTAATTTATTTTTTAATTTTGCATTACCCCACCTTATATGCCAGTGCTTTTTGCTGGTTTGATTCAAAATGTCAGGAACTCAGAGACAGGTTCATTAGGAAAACATATATATCCACTGCATATCTACCCTGTATTAAATAATGTAAAATCACTTCTTAGCTCTTGTGAAGATGTGTCGTTTGAAATTTTAAAGAGATTAAAGTATGTGACTAGCTCCAAACTATCCCTTTTAGCTGCTGTTTTGATAATTATCTTTTTCTTTATAACATATCTTGCTGATCCTCAGTTGTAGTGGTTTCTGAGGATGGTGGGGTCTCTTAAAATAGGTGGTATTTTTACTTAGAAAACTTAAAAGAAGGAAAAAGATGAAAAGCTGCACATCATAAAGTACAAGCTACTTGATGGTCTTTGTATGGAACTCCTTCCTTGTCCACAGTGTTGTCCTTTCTCAGTGCTAGGGAATGCACAATATGCTACTCATAGCCAACAGAAATAGTGGAGAGAATCCAATTAGTTCCTTACCTTCTGTAATTTAGGGGCTGCATTCCCTAGATGATTAAAATTCAGCTATATACGTAATCACATTTATTAACATACAAATGCATTTAGATTTCTTGTTTATGACCTTGCACATCACTGAAACAGGAAAATGCTACAGGAAAATGTAGTTTTATGTTAGTTCATAATGAATTTGTTCTTTCTTGCAAGCACTGGAAATGTGGCACAATGTTTTAATTTCAAACACTGCAAGAGAATTTTAAAATCCAAATAATTTATTTGTTTTAGCAGGCTGCTCAGAAACATTTACTCTCTTTTTTTATTCTAAAAACCAGGATTTATTTATTCCAGCTTTTTACTGAATTTTCTTCTCTACCCACGAAAATTAAATGCAGAGGTTTAATGTTTTAAATCATGTGCTTTCAGGCAACTTCATACGTGCCTCTACATGTTAAAAACTCAGTAAATATATGGCCTTTTCAGAGAAAGAAAATCTTGAGGAAATAGCCGTTCCTCTTCTAGAGGTAATGACACAGTTATGGAGTTTTGGCTTTGTTTTCCTGTTGTTATTCTGCAGAGATAATTGGTTGGGGTTCTATCCAAGGCTTTCTGAAGTCAATGCAAAGGTTGGGCACTTGGGATTGAAGTCTCAAACGTGGAGGAGTGTATTTGCTCCTGTGTCAGGGCCAGACCAAAGAAGGAGGGAGAAGGATCCCACGTGTCCATGGTTCAACTAATCTGATCTCAGCACAGATCAGAGATGTTTAGAGGCAGTATGTGACTGAAGAAAAGCCCCTGGGATCTGTCATAACCATCCCATTTTTCCATCACCAATATGCCAGGGTGAGACTGGAATGGCAGATGCAGGAGCCAAACCCAAGAGTCTCTGGAATTCCTGTGGAATTCACCTTGCAAGTGAAGCCTGGTTTGTGCTGCCTGAGCCCTGCAAGCTGGGTCTGTGTGGTGCCTACCTGAGCAGAGAGCTGGGCTCTGGGAGCTTGGCCGGGGAAACCCTTCCTGCAGGGCCGTGCCAAGGGCTGCCGAAGGGCAGAGCTCCGCCTGCCGCTAAACTTACGTGATTTTCAAACCCTGTCAGGGGCTGGTACAGACCAGTGCTGTGTGGCTCTGCCTGTGCACACTTTGCTGCATAACTTCTAGTTGACTGGAGAGATAAAAATAATCCCTGACATAAATCAACTTCATTCTGCCTCAGGACATAATTTAAATACCTTCTCCTGGGTGTTCTTCCCTCTTTGTAAAAGCAGCAAGTTCACTCTCCAGCCTTCACACTCTAATTCTAGACAATGTTTAATGAGGGACTATGCCATGGTGAGGGCAGAGCTATTGCTGCATGAGGGTACAAGGAATATCAGCAAGGGACACCGTGGTGGGAAATGGAAAGGTATTTTAGTAAGGCTCCTGAGTATTTCCTTTCCCGAGACTGTAAGGCCAAAATGTTGCTTGAATTTATGAAGAGAGATGGACAAAAATTTTGAATTATTTTTAAATTCTTAGAGTAGAAGAAATTGGAAAGGACTTGGGACCATTTTTGAGATTAGGCTGAACTAAAACACTTTCAATTGAAATAACAGGAAAAATATGAAACATTTCCCTAGTTTTTAAAGGAAATATTTTAACATGCTTAAAATGAAATTTTTCATCTTTTGAAACCACAATAACATTTTCCATTTCAAAATTAATGTAAATGAAAAGGTAAAATATGAGGGTTTTTAAAAAAGTAATGAATAATTTTATTTTTAATTATAATATTCAGATTTACCCCAAATGGAAATTACTATATGTAAGAAAAAAGGTATTGTGTGAGCTCTGTTTGAAATTATGTTTGTGCTTGATTCTTTCTGACTTTTTGATTTGCTTATTGAACTGGAGAAAACTTCACTTGCTCAGTTCTGTTTCTGAAATCTTCACGAGAGGCTGTCCTGAGAGTTTTCAGGTGCCCTGTGTGTTCTCGGGTGACCGTGGGTGTGTAGGGGTGTAGTTCCTCCCTGTTCTGTAGCAATGCTAGACTTTGAGCTTTGCAGCATGTACTGTGTGCACTGTCCTGTGATTCTTTGGGATGAAAATGTCACATGTAGGGATTTGGGATTTCAGCAGGCTGTGCATGAAAAGCAGAGTCTCTTCATTCTGATGGGATTGTGGGATACCTGCCTAACATATCCTTTGCTCAGCATACACTGAGTATAAGAGACCTTATTGGTTACAGATCATTCCCTTCAACTTGCTCTTCCTATTCTTTTCTTTCATGTTCCTTGTTCTCTTGTCAGCCACCAGTTCATTTCAAATAGATTGGACATGGAAAATTTTCCTGTAAAGTTACAGAGCAGGTGATGAGAGCTCCAGGTGCTGCATCAGACTCATTTTCTCAGACTGCTCTGAGCAACTTAAAGGCAGAATTTTCTCATCTGGGGTTCTTCTCCCGTTGTCTGTAATTACCCTATGTGGTGGACTTGGGAGAATACTTAAGGTTTTAAGAAGGTGTTTTGCTCAGTCATCATTGTCACTCTAACACTGTTGACCTTTGGCAACTCAAAATGCTGCTGCAATTTGCAAGAAAGGCTTAGCAGAGCTTTCCTGGGAGAAATAGAGTAGATAATGAAATCAAGTGCTACATGTCTCCATTCAGAACATCTCTTGAGCATGTATGTGACTAGAGATTTGTGTGAAGGATTCCTATTCTCTCATACAGTTGTTGTTTTGTTGGTTTGGGTTTGGTTTGGTTTTTAATGTAATTTAAAGAAAAGTTATTAGGGTTGGTCTAGTAGCTAAAATCTTCAGCAAGTGGGCGACATTGTGGGCAGTGAAAAACTAAGAGTATCTGTAGTCAAAACAGCTAATAAGAGTTTGCAATCTGAAGAGACAAAAATGAGGAAAAAGAGAGAGAAAAGGAGTGCTGTCAGTGCAGTTTTACAGATGGAGAAGGGGACAAGCCTTGATTCAGAAAAGTATGGAGGCAGATTCTGAATTTTAGTGTTTCCAAATGTGTACATTTCAACATACTCTGTTTGATACTGGCAATGCTTTATGCCTACGCATTTCTAATTTTAACTGTTCTGATTTTTTTTTTTACTATCAAAGAGAGGGGCTTTTATAGTTTCTCTTCAAACTCATTTTTAAATACATCAAAGCATCTCTATTCTCAGCACAGATTTTCAGTATATTTTCAGCAGGATTTTTTATAGATATGTGGAGGTTCCCCCCGCCCCCCCCCAATTTTACTGCAATTGCACACATCCAGCAGAGAGAAGCAGGAAGGGACAGATTTACGTACATTGACTGACTGTCCTGACTTTCCAATACAAAATAACAGGCTTATTGTACTGCATCAAAGTAAGAGTCTTAGCCTGGAAGGGATATTTCACTGACATTGAACTGAAAACCTAGGCACAGTGTAATGGATCTTAAAATTGGCTGGACTGTTTCTGGATGCCTGTGTTGTTCAGTATCCATATGAAAATCCCTGTGCACGACATAAGCAGACTAATGAGGTGAGACTTTTTCTTAGTGGTATAATCTCTAAGACAGATTCTAGCAGTCAAGCAGTAAATCAGAAAAATGGTACATTCGAGCTACTTGTCTTTGTCCAGCACTCTGGTACTAGTGTGAATTGAACAGCGTGTGAAGAGGTTTATTCCTCACATATGCCTTGACACACTCTAGTGGCAGAAGTTCGCAGTGCCGTTCAGGCAATGGAGCCCAGTCCGTTTCTGTTCCTTGCGAAGCAATAGTTACACTGGCTGAAAATTTAGGTGATTATTGAAAGTAACTTGTCAGTTCAGGAACTACCGTTCAATTCCTGTGCTTTTATAAAACTTGTATTTCTTTTTATGTTTTAATATCTAAAACACTGATTCAGGAATTTCACTTGCTTGATATTTGTGGAGAGTTTTGAGCAACATACTGACTGAATCATTGACGTGTGGCCACGATATTGACACAATATATGCAGGTCAATAAGCAGCACCTATCCACAAGTCCTCAACATTTACCCTTTAATGGTAATGGATGCAGATCTTGGGCAACCTCATCTTTTACCCGACCATCATTAAATAGTAGATCAACAAGCACATTGAAAAATATATTTATAGCTAAGCTCTAAACCCAGTAGTTTTGCTGATCAAACTAGTCATAAATGATTCACTGTTTTGTCTTCTGAGAAGACATAATGGACCACTTGGCTGCCTCAGTTCTCTTAATTTTTCCCTTCATAGTGTCTACTCTGTGGCAAAATCCCTCTGATAATACAATAAAGTATCTAAATATATGCTTTATCACCACAGCAATTAGAAAGATAGTCCAGCCTGTGAAGTGTTTTCTCCAGAATCAAGACCTTTCTGTGGCAATACTTTTGGTTTGACTGTGGGCTAGTACCGATCCTCTGCCCTCACTGCTGTTACAGTTTGGGTTGCAGCGGGGTGGAGTATCTTTCTGTGTTTTACTGCAGTTTGCACACTAACATGGCTTAACTATTTCACATAGCACAACTCAAAATTTTCCTTCCTTGGGAAATTTTGCTATTTTGAAACTCTCATTTGATTGTGTCACAGTGAAACCAAAATCCCATTCTCCACAAAACAAAAAAGTAGAAGCATCTCATTCTGGTTTAATGTTTGAATTTTTTATTTGCTTAAACAACACAAGCACATTACATATATCTAAGGCTCTGCTTGTTCTTTCTACCTCGTTATTCTGTATTTCAGTGACTCTATTCTTTCCTCTTTTGAGTGTTGCTTTCTGGTTATGTGGACATAAAAGAGCCATTACCCAGACATTTCAGACTGGCTCTTGCTGCTCTGCCTCTGAAGCTTTTAAATTTTATTTTTTTTATGTAACTTTTCTCTTTATATGTGCAAGGTACTCCAATAACATAAATCTAAACCTACCATATAAATGCAGACCCATGAAAATATGCCTTTCCTCCAACGCCCTGGAGGTGCTTGCTTTGGGTTTAAAAGGAAGTAGTTTTTAGGCTGGTGCAACTCAATTCTAAATATTGGAAAGATGCTGACTTAAAATTAGATCTGGAGTGAACAAGTAAATCTCTCATTGAAATCAGTGGGAATACTGTCAGTTTACACTGGGCATGAATTAGACCTTGGTTTTTTTGTATCCTCATTTGACCTTCTGTCCTAAAATAGCATTGTCAGACTAGATGTATCATAAATTTGTAGTTGTCATAATAATAACATCATTATTAGTGATTAGATCAGCTTTAGAGGTTTTTTTATTCCTTGTCCTGTTGCCAAGCTCCATGAGGGCACAAGCTGTAAGGTAGGTTAGAGCTCTGATTTTTTTTTTTATTGTGGAATAGACAAGGTACTTCCAAGACCAGGAACCTGCTGTGCATTCATACATACCTACATATAGCCCTGTTTGGGCAATACATTATTTTTTCTCACTGTTCTGTAGTGATATAACTAGAAATGGAATGGCATTTCCCATTCTCTGGGAGTTGTGCTATAGGGAGATCCGTGCTCTTGGTGAGCACAATTGAGAGGACCTGACTTTGGGGAACGACTCACTGCTCAGTTAGTTAAGGCAACACTGGTCAGCAGACGTCTCATGCATCCCTGGATTATAAATATTCCTTTACATTAATCAATCCATTTTTGATCTAGACTCTAATCCAAGGAAAGAATAAATCAAGTCATAGGAAAAAATAAGACAGCAATGGATGAGTGAGCATCCACGAATGCCATCTTGAAAGATTTAATCGCTTATATCTAATGAGGCACCAGTAGTTTGCCAGATGTCTGGGCTTTGTGAAGCTGCAGCATTCATTGAAGCAATAATCACTGATGAACTATTCAACTTTTGATAATTAATGTGCTTGCTTTGTCCATCTTTACATTTTAAACTAATGCCAGATGACTCTGTAATCTATCTTTGCATCTACTTTAGGCTCCTGTTGTAAATAAATAAATATTTGAGTATTGCATGTCAATGCCTTAGAAGTCCCCTCAGGGGCTTCCTTGATGGAAGGAGGTTTTTCTCTCTCTAAGACACAGAGTCAGACTTGGAGCAGAGAAGTTATATTGAAGATAAAATTTGATTAGTTTCAATGAACAACAGGAAAAAAATTAACTAAGCATATACCTAACTTGATTAGCTTTGAGCAAGTCATCTCAGCCACACGGAGGATTTATATCCTCTGGTGCAGTCGAATGAATATGGCTCTCTTGCACTCTGAGCCAGTTCAGGTTCCAAAGTAATACAGCTCTTTTCACTGCCAGTTGAATAATGGAGGTTGGTTGACAGATTCTTCCATCTGTTATGCCCAGATCATACTTCTCAGTGCAGATTTTACTAACTATGTAATCTGGGTTTTTTTGCATGATAAAAAATTAAGGTGCATTCTTTCTTTCTTCTCTGCTGGACAGTAAGGAGCTTTATAAAAAACATCAGATACAGGTATTTTGGGCTGTGAGACTACAAGCTGTCTTATGTGGCTATAGTTCCATTCTTTTGCTTCAAGGTACTAATCCTAGGAGGTTTAATTCAGAAGTGTTAAGTTCTTCCTTCTGTTTAAACAGTTTGGTTGCTTTTATGAAAAAGGCAAGTTTATGTTAAAATTCAGGGAATATATTATAAAAGTGCACAGGGATTATAAGGGAAGCCAATGTATTTCAATCTAAAAATTCTATGAAGTGACTCATTTATTTGCCTCATGACTCTGCAAAGTCACTAGATAGACAAATGTATTATTCAGATAGAGAAGTGGAGACAGAGGTTATGTGATGCCCAAGGCCACGCAGTGAGTCAAAGCTGAGCCAGGGTGAAATTCCCATTTTAGTGTGCCTATTAATAACAGCAGCACAGACAAACTACATGAAAGAGCTAATTTGGAGGCTGTGTGATGTCAGCACACTCTGCAAGGCTGAAATATTGTTTGTT
This sequence comes from Acropternis orthonyx, assembly GCA_035583155.1. Classification (NCBI taxonomy): domain Eukaryota; kingdom Metazoa; phylum Chordata; class Aves; order Passeriformes; family Rhinocryptidae; genus Acropternis; species Acropternis orthonyx. The sequence continues at coordinate 12,680,418 of JAWWEU010000138.1, forward strand.
TCCCTCTGACTCTAAAGTGGTGAAATTATTAGACATAAATATGACTGGATCGATACCTGATCTGAAGGCTTTCTCATACTTTCCTTCTTCCCAGTTGCGGCCTTTTGTTTTTTCTTTGCAAACAGAAAATATTTTCAACCATTTTATGCCTTCAAATTTTGGGGACTGGCAGCTTAACACTGCATCTGACATCAAAAAAACAGTCAGATTTAGGGATAAATGTGAACTAGTGATGAGAGCCAAATTTTAGTTGCATTTGCTAGCCTTGTTAAAAGTAGTATTTGCATTTAGTAGACCATTCCTGCATTGATATATCATAGTCTTTGAGTTTGTATACTTTATTTAGCTTTAGATAAAGTTAGTGACTTCAGTTACTAACAGGATGTGGCAGAGGAAGCAATATTGCATAATAAGAAGTCGGAGTTAGGGGCTGCTGTATGTCATCAGTATCTGTCAGTGATTTGAATGGTGACTTGGGCTTGGACTTTCACAAATAAGTGTAATTTTTAGATGCCATTGCCAATGGTTCTCTTTCTTATCATTGGTAGTTTGATTAGCATATGTAGTAAAACCGAAGTCAATCAAGAATCAGCAAGATTAGAGAAATATCCACTAGAACTGACTGAAGAAAAGTTGACATATTTGATGGGGAAGGTTAAGGAATGTGCAGATGTGTTTAACTGGAGCCAATGCCTAGAAAGCTAAAAGATGGTATCAGGGATTATATTTGGCTTGCAGCATACAAAGCATTATCACAGAAATTCATGAAATGTTAATGGCAATGGTTTGCTTTCCCAACTAGTTTTAAGGAAAATTAAAAAGTTCTTCAGCTAAGTCAGTCTTTACATGCATAACATTTTAAAGTATCCAGCTTACCTATTTCAACAATTTTACTCATTTTTGGCAACAAATTAAATATTGTCAATACCAGAAATCTATTTTTCTCATCCAAAGGATTTATTTCTTTTCAATGCAGCTGAAGTAAAATTACCCAGTGACTGCAGCCGAACTGTTTCTTGTAGCCACTGTTTTGTGTAGCCTCAGGCACATCATGTTTTAAATACACCTCGTTGATACATTGTACTCCCTGCTGCTGATGTGAGAGCTCAATGCTTTGCAATCTCAAGATAATTGAAATACCTGAATAGTATGGAATATACAGTGGCTGATTATAGTTTTAGGGATAAAATTTCAGTCATAAATTTTGCAAGGATGTCTTTCAAAAGTTGATTTGAGAAGAACAGCCATCCATTTCTAAAGGTTGATTGCAACAGAAATGCTGATTTCTGTTGAAAGTTGCTCAAAGCCTTTCCTGCATTGATACAACAACCTGTGAAAAGACCTCTGAAGGATATAAATCTGACATACTGTAATCTATACGGGAGTTGTAGAATCTATATAGAAACTGGGTTACAATACTGACATGGTTTTGCCAAAACATTTAGCCTTGGTGTTTGAGGTTTGTTGCTTTGGTCAAACAGACAGATCAGTCCAGATCTATACTACAGTGTGTCTCTTGTCCATGTGGCACTGAATTTAAATTTGATTGGGGAAAAAAGGAAGTAAGCGTCTCATGGTCTTGGTCTTCCCCTCCATTGAGTGAGGGCAGCCTGTTGGACTACTAGGTCCATTTGGGTTTTGGGCAATAGAGGGAAAACTTCACATAGAAATAAACTTTTGGTTCTTTTTTACACTTGAAATAGATATATCTTCAATATATCCTAATCTGTGCAGCCTCATAACAGCTTTCCAAGATTGTTCAGAATATCAACAAGAACCAAGTTCTCTCCATTCATTCTGCTTTAATTCAAAGTGCTAGTTTCATCTGTGTATCTTAAAGAGGCTGGTGTTACTGCATCGATGTTATCTTACTGTTTGTACAGAGAGAGAAGTGATGTCAAAAGGAGCAACATTGTTCAAGTTATAGCACCTATCCATTCATCACACCCAGAGACTGATTCTTATCTCTCACTTATGTTAACATGTATGACAGTGATCTAGAAAACAGTCCTGGAGCCATTATAATGTTGCAGCAACTTGCAAAAATAGGCAGTGCTTTTGGTAATTGGTCATGCTTCACCTTAAAGAAAGGATAATTAGGGTTCTTGCTCTCTTCTCACTGCTTTAGTGTATTCTCCTAATTCTAATTGCTATATTCAGTTTATATCTGTTTGTTCTTGGGCCAACATTGCCATACATCTTAAATAATTAATTTCCCTGATAATATCTTTACCATAGCCTTCATATTCCTGCCTCATAGTTATGATACACATTGATCTTCCTGTGAGTGACAAGAACTATGTAAAATTCCAAGCAGAGACTCACCCATACATACAGGATGCCATCAGTACTGTATTGTCTCTAGTACCAATGTCTGTAGTGGTGTACTGTAAAATGGTTTTGTATTCTTCTCAGCTGTATCCCTCTGGGAAATGTTGGGTGGCAGCAGCTGCACTTTGTCTACCTGTCTCTGCACACTCCTCCAGGATGTCCTGTTACATCTCCATTCCTCTGCTACTCCCACTCTCCTGTCCAGGCCTTGTAGCCCTTCTCTCATCTTTCCCAGTAGTCCTTATACCTCCTGGTGCTTCTCTCTTACCAGAAGCTGATGTTGAGGTTGAAGTGAGAGCCAAAAATCAACGAAGGCCTACTCCTGCTGTGGGATGATGTGGGAAGAAATGGGCGTGGGAGGATCCAAGAGAAACAGACTGCAGAGCATTTTCATCCCTCTGCTGCCATCTGGCAAGAGACTGGGGAGTGCTAGTGCTGCCAGGGCCCAGCAGCTACGGGGAAGGCAAAGCTGAGCTACTGGCACTAGCCAAGTGAGTGCCTGCCTCCTCACACACTTGTCACCAAGGCTGCTCCCTCATCTGCTTATTCCTGCCTCCCGTGAGCCCTACATTTCCTCTAATTTCTGCTACTCTGTGATATTCCTCCTCTAAACTGACACTGCCTCCCAACATACTCCAGCACACCAACAAAATTTGTCAGTTTTCTGTTGTAGAGCCCTGCCTTGTATAACTATTACAATTCAGACCCAGTCCTTGAAGAATTCTTGTACTATTCACTTTTTGTTGATGATTCCTCTTTCAACACAGTTCCTCAACTGGATTTAATAGAATTAGTCTGGTGCAAAGTGGCAGCCAGGAAAATTAAAACTGTCCCTTCAATTTTAATGAAGCTCTCAGCCATCTGATCAGGTTGTTGCAGTTACTGCATGTCAATGGAGCCATTGAGACTATGAGTACTTTTAGTTCAGCCATTTGCACATTAGTGCAGAACCAATTAACCTTCTTAAACTGATTTTTAAGCTAAAATTGGAAAGATAAAAAAAAAAAAAGTAAGCTGAAGAGTATATAACTGATCAGTTACCATGGTTGTGTTTATGTACAATGTCTACTGCAAGTTTAGTGTGTGTTTGGGGATGTCACTAAAAGTGGAGGGACCCACTTCTGTGATATTCTGAGGAATAATTTTGCTTTTGGCTCATGTTTGGACTCTAGAACAAGTTCTACTGTACATCAGCATGGTTTCCACTTTAGCCATTCCGCTTATTGATATCCATTAGCCCTTTATATATGCTTGTTTCTAGGCAAGGATCATCAAGTATGAGCTATGGAGTGCCTGGCATCATAACTGCTGCTGAATTATAATTTGGTACATTTACAGAGTCAGTTAATCTTCAGTATCTTTTGTGTGACTGATTTAATGTATATGTACACACACACAAAAAGGGTGTATTAACATGGCATGAATGCATCCTCAGGTGGAAAGGTCTGGAGACCTGCTAATCTCCATGGTCTATATTCCTCTAACAGAGAGCTCCTATATGCAACAGTTTGTTTTAAAATTAAACAGTTAATATATCCTAGATGGCATCTGTTTTTTTTGTTATTTAGATTGTTTCCTTTCTGCACATACTGTGAGACAACATGCACTGTCTTTCTAATAATAGTTTTTATCAATGGCACAATTTAATATGACATTTTCTGAATTGAATCCAAGCACACACGACTTAAATGGTTAACTCTACAGGTGTAATCACTCTATTAGGTTTATCTCACTGTATTCCCAAAACACTCAGTTCTGCACAGACCTGTCCTGTTGGTAGAACTTCCTTCAATTGGCTTCTGTTTGTGCGTAAGAGTAACTTTTTTGTGAGAGAGAGAAATACGTGATGTAGCTTTACATGCACACCTTGTAACTTGTCTAATGAAACATCAGTCCCTCTATTAATAGTAAGAAGTCAAATGCTTTGCTTGCTTTTAATGAAATGCATCAAGATTTCAAACAAGCTGAGTGCTAACATTAGGGATTGGATATAAAATGGAACTAAGGACTAAAGGCTTGATTCCTATTTCTCGTTCAGCTTATTTATTATCAGTGACTTCAGTGAAACCGAAGCAGAGATTCACCAGTTGGAAGAGAGAGCCAGGCTCAGGCATCAGCCTTATGTTCTGAAAGCAACATTGACAGTATCACAGAAATAGCTTCAAAATTAAGAGGCTTTCAGAAGAAAAAATTCCACTTTCAGAGACTGATCCTAAGTCTACTGATACCAGTTGAAGTTTTCACTTTTTGCTTCTAATGCTCTGAGTTGTAAGCCATTAGATCCTGCATGACTTTATTTTTTAATTCTTTGCATATCAACACCAGAACTTTTTCCATACTGAAAATTAAGCCTTAAAGATCTTCATTGCATTCAAATGCAGGTATAGCATTTCTCCTATCCCTCCACCAGTTTCATATATCACTCAAGAAATATTTGCAAACTAGAAACTGAACAAAATTAGTTTCTAAAATACTGTTTCAAAGGCTGTGCTAACTTTTGTTTCTGTTGCAGACTGTAGTGTCTAAGCATTTTTATAGGAAATGCTACAGAAATACTGTTGTTCATTATGCTCTTGTCTGTCCAGGCAGCAGACACAGGTAGCTTTCATTGCTTAGCCTGTCTGAAGGCCTCCCTACCTCTAGTGCAAAGTCAGACTTTCTAAAAGCTCTCCTGAAAGGACAACAAACACTAAGCTGCAGTCAAATATTTGGATGATGTACATTAAGCCCTCAGGGGAATTCTTTGCAATCATTGTATTACTAAACATGAAAGGATAAAGCATAAAGCAATTCCAGTTTTTCTAAGAATCCCTTTTCCACTTTCTTTCACCAGAGATTCCCAGAATTTGTTTTGTACATTGATGAGACATTAACTGCATTCATCTTCCTGCAGCAGTATGTATAAGTAAAATATTCCTGAGGATGTTAAACTAATTTTACAAGTATTTAAATAAAATAGTATGTCTTCTTGCAGAGGTTATTTGGTGCATTTCTGTGAACATATAAAACCTAGTCATTTTTAGTACAGCTTGGTCTGCTGCATTGGTTTTATGCTGTCAATGCCTTTGTAGTGTTCTTGCACTGCTCTGTGGCAGCTTAAAGGTGTTTGAGTAGCGCCGGTACACAAGCCAGGAAAGCAATGTATTTAACTGTAAATCAGCAGGAGCTGGGCTTTCTTATAATGTTTCCATCTACCGTAAATAATCCCACTCCCTGATTTGAATAATTTGCTGAGCTAAATAACAAGACTAACAGTATACCTTCAATAGAGAAGATCAGGAAATAAAAATATCCACAGTTTCAATCAGGATTGCAAATTGCAGATGTTCAAAAGATGCTAGAATGTAAAGAAAAAAACCCCCGACCCCTGGAACTGATCAAAATTAGTGTCAGTCATTGGTTTCTAGAACACACAAAGAGACGGTGAGTATAAATGTGTTACTTACAAGTGCTGAGGATTTTAGGGAATGAAAATGGAGACCAGGAGCTGGAGACTGCCTGCCATGCCAGCAGTGTTGATTTGGAAGCGATGGACACAAATAAACGTTCAGCAAAGCTTAAAAAGCTGCAATGCAAGGCTAGCCAAAAGTGTCCATGTCCTTACCGTGCTGTGGCTGGCAGGCAATCCGTGTCTGGGAGCCTCCAGTCCCTCTAATCAGGCTCCGGGTATTTTGTTTGCAAGAAAGATTTTCCTTTAAGTGATGAGTGCAGGAAAACAGAGAAATAAAGAGAAATGAGCAAATTGTACAAGGCAAATAGCTGCAGGTCTTTAGCATGCTCCCTGCGTTTTCCTGAGCTGCATCTGCAGTAGAGAAAATATCCCAAAAATAGCTCAGGCTGCCAATGACTTGCTGAAACCTGAGAAAGAATTGCTGAATTTGAAGATCTGGGTTGCTGTGGGTGTATGATTAAAGTGAGAAATTGCTGGCAGGAAGAACCTTGGATGAAACCACATGCTTAAGGAGTAACTTGTGAGTTCACCGGTATCAGAGCATGAGCTGACCTCTGATTTCCCCCTCCTCCACCGACTGCCAGTTAACCCTTAAGAGTTCAGAGTGGAAGAAAGTTCTGCAATAGCAGATGGAAGAGGAAATATGATTTAAAAAAAAAAAAAGTTATTTCAACTGTAGCATCTGTGATGTAGTGACAATATTTTGTAACAGTGCCCTATTTGTTAAATTTCAGAACAGTCAGGCAAGCTGATGTTTTTGCAGAGTTCTATCTTCTGGAAAGCTCAGTGTTGTGTGGGGTGTATGCTAAATACCCCTTTTAGCCTGTTTGTGGTCCCACAGAGTGAAAGGAATTTCAGGTTAAGTTTAGAGGAAAGAAGGAAAGGGAAGGAAGGATAAAGCTACACTACACTACATTTTAGGAACTTTTCTGCAAACACTGACTTATGGACAAAATATCAAGAATTGCCAGAGTGTTTGGCACAGCCTTGGAGGAGACACTGCTATCTCTATACTGTACCCAGAACAAATACAGTAGTCTAAGGACTACTCCAGGCTGATCTGTTCTGTAAGTGTTCCCTGTGGATCCCTTGTGCTTACAGAGACCACTGGAGCTTAGTGTACTTTAGCCCCAGCCCTCTGCTTGCTCCCTGGCACTTTTCTGTGTTAGTTCCCTGATTTAGAAGAGAACAAGAAGCAATTGGCACAAAGCTGGGTACACTGGCTTGACATCAGTTAAGTTTCCCAAGTGGCATCAAAAGTAATCCTCAGTAACCTACTTAGGCCAGTATTAAAGCTGCCAGAGCATGGACTAGGAGCTACTCCCTAGTTTTCCTTGTATGAAAAGGGAAAAGGCAAAAGGCTTCAGTATGGTAATTGAGTTAGATTCAAGCCACAAGGGACTGGATTATGAGAAGCTTCTGGGTTGGAATTTCTTTGGAAAGCAATTGTGCATCTCAGAAAAGAGCTGAATATCACTATTACTTCAGAATGTGGTTTTGGTTTAACATCACTTTTCTAATATGTGCCAAAGAAAAATGTCATCACAGGGAGAACAAAATATCTAATGTGCTTCAACCATAGTAGTGTGTGATCAATTAATCATTCTGGTAGGACTGTCCACTTGACTTGATGAAGCTGTACTTCTTTACAAGTGTCTATGAGTGTTTTATCTTGAAGACACTGTGAGTATGTGAATGTATTTAATTTGTACTGGTGGCTATAGTTTCACATTCTCAGTGATGCCGTGAGAAGCAAAGGAGTTAAGCATTTGTCCTATGAAAATAAGCAGCTGTTTAAGTTGTACATGTACAAGGGCAGCTGAGAATGCCCAAATATGAACCTCCCTTTTGCAGCTGCTTTGGAGGAAAAGGCCCATTATCAGGTCTTTTGGTCCATCTACAGTTCTAACTGTTCTGATTGTAAATGTTTCTCTAGGAGCTGGAAGAGAAGACAATCCCTGAAGTAGTCTGGTCATGTCTTTTGTGTTTATACAGGCACTTTCTGAAGTACTTCTGCCGACCAAAAGGAAATGCAGAAGATTAGAAATTATGGACAGAATAATTATGACTCGTGTTGCAGCATTCACTCTCAGACAACAGGCAGGAAGCACTTACACACATCTAGTGTTGGCATATAAATATATCTCATAAATTTTGTGGTGAGCTCAGGAAGTCTGATTATTTATCTCCAAAAACTCCTAATGCAAACTTCTGTTCCTGTCTTTGAAGTGGTAATAAAAAAAGACTTTGTAGGCACCTTTTTCATAAGTTAATAAAACCTAAAGCCAGTAGTAATGACAACTAGTAGGTAATTCATCATGTATGGTGCTCTGCTAGTGAAATATCAGCATAAGACCATCATTAGTGACTGTGTGTTAGCAGATGAACTATGCATTAAAAAATGAGACTTTGGGCGGTCCCCCCCCCCCCCCCCACAAATGAGGTAATTAATTCAAACACTTTTTGTCTCTCCTTGTTATGAAGAGGTTGCTAATGCAACGCAATAAAGCAGTGCTACCTCTTGAACAATGGGAAACTTAGTATTCAGAACCATTCCCTCTTTGTTCTGTTCTCTCCTTGTTGAATTTCATTAGTACTGAGAGTCTAAACCATAAATTACATACATGCAATAATGCGTATTTTTGTATTTTTTAACTTAAATATAGCATAGGGCAAAAGTGAAAAGAAAAGAGCGTGACAGAATTCTGAGCAGAGAACAGATGGGTGTTTTGGCATGGAAACAAAGACATTAGCATACATTCATCGTTCTTATAGTGAAACACTAATGCTTATGGTGCCTATCAAATAGATGTATGGAGAAAGCACATCTTCCACTAAGCATGATGCTTTATGTCATGCTACCTCTAAATTATCTAACACACTTGTGAGAGTTAAATGTTTGAATGCTCTAGCTCTTCTTTTCTTCAACTGAGTCATTTCTTTAATATCATATGACTCCAGTTTTGCCTGAGCACTCAGTGTAAGCTAAATGTTGTCTTTTTTCTTTGATTTCCCTGGAAAGAAGTGGAGAAGTACCTGAAACTAGTGCTGTCCTACCTGGACTGATTTTTCCATGAGCCTTTTGTGATCTATAAATCATCTGTTTTTGTGTCTGTCTGCACATCAGGATTTGGATTTGAGTATCCCATAATGTGTGGGAGTCTTGCCTGTAGGTGTTGGTTGATCTTGAGAAACAAAGCCCTATTTCTACCAGTGGAATCAAGTCACCAGACTGGTGTGGGTGTAAATGAGAACTCCATTACAAAATACACAGCGAAATGCAGGTGAATGTTTCACACACTTCACCAGGTAGGATGTCACCAGTTGTTTTTCTTATGAGATAGTCTGTTGTTCAGGGAGCTCTTTGGAGCATGAACTTCAAAATTGTCTGGCACATGTAAATCACTGAAGTAGTTCCAGGGGATTGACAGATAGTTATCTTTTTATGACAATGACCAAGTCAATACAAAATTGATGCTTTGCATTATCCAAAGCTATGATTTCAAACAGGGCCTCAAATGCCAGCCCTGGTAAAATTAGTGGGGAAAGAAAAAGTATTGTACCTGACATTGCAGTATGAAAACTTTACCTGAAGTAACTTGGAGTTAAAAAAAGAAGACCAGGGAATATAATAACTGTTAGTGCCTTGAAGACTATGTCCATCTGAATTGTTTGAACAGTAAGGGTCCAAGTTTGGTAGGACAGGGCAACCTGAGCTTAATGGTCTTGATTCTGCACCTTTTTGCCATGTTTCAGTTCAGTGATCCATAGCTAGCTCTATTTCTCTAGGCAATGTGTGAAAATGTGCAAAATATATCATTTTATGACAGGAACCTGAAAAGTAAGATCCCTTCCTGTACTTTACAGCTAATGTACAAGGGCTTGCTAGAGTATATTCCTCCCATTTTAGCTAAGGCTAATTAGACTTAGTCAGTTGCTGTTATCCACCAGAATCTCTTCACTCATTTTTCCTCTCCTATTTTTTGTCTTTCTTCCCTATTGTCTGGGACATTCTCCTTTGTGTTTAAACCCCACTTTTAATACCCATTTTTCTTGCCAAGTGCATTCTGATTGTGGTTCATCCTGCCCGATGCTATTCAAGACCCATTCTGTTGCCCTGTATTTTCACTTCTTTAGTGGGAGACCTGTTGTTGGGATGGGTAAGTCTCATTCTGTGTAACTACAGGAAAGGCAGCAGTATAATAGAAACTGTTTGTATAATTGGTTTTCTTCTCTACAAAGGACTGGCTGGAAGATTTTCCTTATAAGGATTCACAATCAGTGAAAAAGAAAATAAAAACCCCAAAACAAAATCTGAGGAAAGCCACAACCCTTTTTCCCTCTAGGCTTTGAGTTTCTCATCAGTTGTCATTGCAAATGTTGGCAAATGCTTTTGGCACCATTTCAAAAATTCTGTCTCTGTGCTATGCTTTGTTTGATTAACGAGTAGTTCCAGAGATTTTCTTGTGTGACCCTCACATGAGACACAAAGAGTTATCAATGGCCTCAGCAATGTCTGGGAGCAGAGTATGTCAAGGATATAGTTTGGTTCCCTGAGTTTATAATGAAATATCACATTGTATTCCTTGCCCTAAGGTATTAATTTGATATATTCTGCATCTGCTTGGCCCAGGGATTGCAGGTTTGTCTTAGCAAAGTAAGAGAATGTAGTAAGAAATTACTATTAACAACCATCAAGTCCACACTTATTTCCATGCTAAGAAATGTTCAATTTCACCTTACTGTGTTTGTTCACTTTAATATATACAATAATATAGAGTACTCCAAAGCAACTGATTCATGAATACTAACAACTCCCTTACCAAAAGTTTTATTCCAAATGTTAGGGAAAATAGTGAGCAAAATGGTCCTGGTTCTACTCCATTGCACAGCTGTAAACCCAAGTAATTATTTCTAAACTTCCACATTTCAGAGGGGTGTGGAAGTTGAGTTACATAATTGATACATCCTTTCTTGAGATGAGCCTCACACTGATGGAAAGGAAAGATACTTTATCTCAGATATGTGATCAGCCCAGTTTCTAAATGCATGGACTTCTGTGAAGAGTTAGGGCTTTTTTGTTGAACTTCATTTTACTCTGAAGTGTACAAATCAGGAAAGGTTCCATTAAAAGTCAGCCACATCCTGAAGCCCATCAGTGCCATTCTGTTTGATATGTTGGCTGTGGGGAAAATTGGCTATTGCAGCTGCTGCATTGCTTTTCCCTTCTCTGACCGTCATTATCTGTCTCTGTGCAGTGATTCTCTTCTAAGATGGCTTAGAGGTCCCTCTTCTTTAGCATGCTTTTTACATCTCTGCTGCCTGCAGTCAGACTGTCTAAATATCCTGGGAAAGTATGCATAGCAAAACAGTATGACAGGGAGCCTTTGAGGTACTATATGGTTTTATAATACAGAAGAAGAAGAAAAGGGGGAAAAAACCCAACAAGCCAAACAAAGAGGAAAAAAAGTGCAATGTTTGAAATTTCACAGAGTGTGCCATCATTCCAAAATTTCCCGTCTCCTCAGAGACTTCCTGCTACCTTTTCTGTCCCTCAGAGCATTTTGCTCTGATTTCTCCATGGCACTGGTATTTTTATCAGCTCGTGGCATTTTTCCTATGAGTGGAGATGTCAAACACCTTCTGTAGCTACAGATACTGTTGATGTTTTGTATTTCTCAGTCTACAAAGTACTGCTAATAGAAGACTTTAAGAAGGAGATTAATATCTTGAATCAGGAAAGCACTGAAATATGTATCTGAAAATAAGCATAAATTGCAAGGACTTTATTTAGGACCATTTGGACTGTATTTAACCATTCTTTTGATTTGATGTAATTTTCATAAGCTTTTTTCTGTGCTAAGGCTTTCTGGTCTCCCCCTACATATGCAAACATTTGATTTCCAGAGATGAGATTTTGCAGTAGCTGAATCAGGTCTCATTGGGTAAGACAGTTTTTCCATTCCTGTTCAAATAACCTGCCTGTTCCAACGCCAGGTTTGTCTGATGTGTAAACTGGCCAGCAGGGCTTCATAAAATTATTCTTTTCCTTCAACAGTTTAATCCCTTGGTCTTTTTTCAAGAAAAATTTCTCACGACTACAGTAGGAATTTTGCCTGAGGCCTGTAGAACCCTACTTAACAGTGCTATTTCACAAGTATTGGTTATAACACACTGAAAAATTATTCAGGATGAATCCCAGTGGATTTAAGTCTGACCTTTCAGCAAAATGGGTGTGGACAAGAAGCTGAACATTTCAAAGAGTGTTGTTATTTATACTAAAAAAAGGGAAATAATTTGATGGTATTATAAGAATGTCCCACTGGTTAGTTAAAAAGAGAAACTCAAAAGTAATATTTAAAGCAGTTTCACATAATCAGCCTCAAAAAATGGTATAGGATTCCTGTGTTATGGTTAATTTGAAAAAAATATTTATTTGGACAAAAGGAGCTGGAGGTTTTAATCTACTGATTTGTTCCATGTAACACATTTTTCCACTACTGCAGCATGCTTTTCAGTAGTGTCACTTATAAACCCCTCCCAAGGTTTAAATTTATGGGGAAAAGGTTAATGGAAATGCTTGGAGTTTAATATGAAGTTTCCAGTAGATACAGAATAGCAGTTTACTGTAAAATGAAGGCAGAGACATTTCCATGCCTTCACCCCTCATATGTTTATTTAATATTTGAGCTTTAATGATCTACTCTGCTCTCCTATTTGGCCAATACAAAACCCCCTCAAATACACAGCTGAGGTATTCTAGTGCAAAGTGCTGTTCCTGGTAGTCATACCCCTCCACCTGGGCTGTCTACAAAAGACAGTGAAAAGAATAGGGGCAGAAGGACATGTAGGTCAGTGTGGCCCTCTCGAGCCGCCCAGCCCGTGGGTGCTATAGCTGTGGCAGCCTAGTGCAGCTTGGGGGATGGAAGCAGGGAGTCAAATGCATCTTACTCATGTCTTCCTCTCAATGTTTCCTCAGCTCAATTCATATGACAGCAGTGATCTTTTGCTAGATCCTTAGGGAGTATACTCAAAGAAATACAAATTTCTTTGCCTTTTGCATTATGTTTCTATTGATGCCTGACCTTTACTTTGCTATAACTTTCCAAATGTGCATCATTTCAAGGAAAAGTTTGTTCTTGCAAGTACCTGAAGAGCCACCCTTTGCCCAATGGCTGTCAGCTCACCATTGTTTTGTCAGCATTTCTGGTGCTTTCCTTGAGATGCTGTTTTTCTTTTTTAATGGAAAAATTGTGTTTATTTGTTGCTTGTAATCATGGGAGCCATTTAATCAGAATATTTAATTATGTTTCTCTCCACTTTAGGACTGGAGCCAGTTTGGTTTGGTTTTAATTCAAACAAGGTTTGCTAAATTAAGTCCTTTTGCAGTGGCTTTCAACTCAAATAGAGATCAGAATCTTAAGTCCTGTTTAGGTCATGCACTCAGAAAAGTCTGTAGGTCCGACTGTAGCTCTTTCTGACTTCAGTGGTCCTGTTCAAGGTGCCTTAGTGGTAAATATACCTAGGCCTGAATATCAACACAGGCTTTGGGACTTTCCATATGTTGTGTCATGCCAAAGAAGAAATCTAGTTATACCTATTTGTTTTATATCTGCCCTTAAAAATATTAATTTAATTTTTAATTTCAATTATTATATATTTTATTGTTATCTCAATTCCCAGTTGGACTGAGTTAGCAGCAAAGAGTGATCACAAATTATGGAGGGAAAGGAGTGGTAGAGGCAAAATTGGTTAGGAGGTGTGAGACCCCATAAGTGGATCTAGTATGGTTAGGGATTATAGTTCCAGCCTTGAAGTGGAAGGTTCCTGTACAAGTAGTGCTGGAAAAAACTATGAGAGCCTCCCTAGGTTTTCAGAGGGCTGTAGAGCCACTGACAGAGTCCACCAGCCCCAGACTGTTTTCCTTAGAGTGCAATTTGCACTGAGTAAGCAAAGGGCTGAAACCAGATTCCCTGTGAATAAGGTGGTCTAATGGAGCAAAGATTAGTCAGGTATATATCTTTATAAAGCAGTAACTGTTTCCAAGTGTGTTTAACTGAGTAGCTGATTTTGCTTTGTCTATTAAACTATTGAAGAAAATTTACCAAGTAAGAGCTTTAAAATGCAGTTTAAAGCACAGTTGAGGCAAACAACAAACATTTTTTGAAAGGAAAATCAACTTGTGTTCTGAGAAACCCTTCATGAATGCTGTGCACTGGTTTTTGGTTGCTAGAGGGCAGCATGGTATAAACAATGAGAGTATGAGACCTTCAGGTCTGTGAGCATCTAATCTGTCCTGGTTTAAATGGGGTAATTCTCGAGGATGTCAGTGATTTCTGAGCTTTGTGATTGGTGTTTAATTAATAAAAGCTATTTATACTTTTATTTCTGTCTCTTTGATGTTAAGATTCATATGTCTACATTTCCCCAGTTTCTTTTCAGCTGGTCGTAAATGCTTAAGAGACAGTTACCTTGATCACTATTCTGATTGCAACATGCTAACATAAGTAAAGAAATTACAGGATTTTCAAAGCTGTTCCCTAAGTTATTTTATTTGATACATGTTTTCCTACTTCCCCAGTAGATGGCATCTGCAAAATATTTCTGTATTGGCTCCTGAAACAGAAAACAGGAAGGTATAAAATTTGTGACAAATTATTTATTTATTACTCATGGGTGTTGCTTTGCTTTTGTTCTGTCTCAGAAGGGTGTGCCTCTGCTTTATGTTGCTCCTCTTTTGCTATTCTTTATTTTGCTAATGCAATGTTTGCTGTAAATGCATTTTAAAACTGAGTATAGAATCAATTTTGTGCACTGTGCTTATGAACGTCAAGCACTACAACAATACTTGGAGTAAATTTTCGTTTCAAGCACTTGTACAATCCAATTTTCATTTACAAAATATTATAAAATGTAAAGATCTGAAATTCCAGCAAGTTCAGTAAATTATTGAGCTTTTTATGGCTAGATAGAGCTTTTTGTGGTGTAGAAGTCAGCATAAGAAAATCAGTCTTAAAGCATGGCAAGTGGGGCTCCTGGGTGGGACTTCTTTCTCAGGCATTTAAAAACTAATTGGGAACTACTTCTGAATGTTTGATTATAGTTGCTCTGGGTTCTGCTACTTTTCAGCCTCCTGTGGAGATTTGTTTTGATTTGGTTGTTGTTCATTTAACACATTTCATAGAAATAGGTGAAAGCCTCTACAGAGCTGCCCTAAGCTTCCCTCAGCTAGACTTGCTCTCAGGCATGTTCCCTGTGTCTGGGAAGGGCTGGACTTCACATTCCAGCCCCGACCCTGACCGTGCACTTTGCACTGGAAAGCTGTCATCATGCTCGATGCGGAGCTGGATGGGAGTGATTGCTTAGGCTGAGTTTATCTTGCCAGAAAAAGTGCTTTTCAGAGGAGAATCCTCAGTGTCTTTTTAGGGAAATTTTATGTGCTTGTAAACTAGTGTGGATCTAAGTGAAGATATCAAAAGTAACATAATTCATAAAGTTTCTTCCATATTGTCCCAGATGCTGTCCCTGCATTTTTAAGATCTACTGATCCTCTACATGATCTGTGAGGATCCAAGAAAGGAGGCTGAGGGTCTGTCTCTTCTCACAGGCAACAAAGGACAGGACGAGAGGACATGACCCCCAAGCTGCACCAGGTCAGTTCAGGGTGGACATCAGGAGGAATTTCTTCTTACAGAGGGTTGTAAAGCATTGGAACAGGCTGCCCAGGGAGGTGGTGGAGTCACCATCCCTGGAGGTGTTCAAGAAATGACTGGATGTGACACTTAGTGCTATGGTTTATTTGGCGTGATGGTCATCAGTCAAAGTTTGGACTCAATTATCTTGGAAGTCTTTTCCAGCCTAATGATTATGTGAATCTGTGACTGGGATTGTCAGTCCTGCTACTTGAGCATGAGGTACCGCAGTGCTGAGACAAGCTCTTCTTACCTGCAGCAGCTCCTTCTACAGCCAGCAGTAGCCTTCCCATTTCCTACAGCAGGAGCTGAAACAGGGTTTTGGTACCTCTGAGGTCTTGTGGGTTAGAATAAACTTTCCCAGGGAAGGCCACCCCATCACTGTTATGTAGTTTCTTCCTCTTCTCCCCTGTATGCTGGCAAGAGTGTTCTGGAGCAGGTACTGCACAGTTCTAATCTCCAATATGTGTCTGCAGGTCTGAGCAGCAGACTTCAGTCTCTACAGACTGGCAATCCTCTTCCTTTCACCAATGTTACAAACAGTTCATTTTTTAACTCTATGCCTTTATTTGCAGACTCTCAGTATGAAATTTCTTTTGGTTGTTTGTCTAGTTTTTAGTTTCACAACTAAGGAACAAAAAACACTTTTAGACTTTCTTTAAAATATTTTTTTTTATTTTATTTTTACTGTGAAGGAAAAAGCAGCCAAAAACACACAGTACTGAATAAGTCCAATTATACTGCATTCTTGTGGTTGAGTAAGACACAGAGCAACTAAAACAAACTAACATAAACAGGGAAAGCCAAATTAAATACTTACATTTGTATAGTGCAAGAGGATCCTGGGCTCAGGAATGTAATTCAATCTTTATTTATTTTTTAAGTAGGCAGTGCATAAAATAGTTGGGGATCTTTGCAATGCAACTTTAAGGTAGTGGAATATTTTTGACTAAAGAGTCAGCTCATACAGTATTGTAAGGGGACTAAGTGTTTGCTCAGCATGTGAGAGAGCTTTGACAAATCTAAAGAAAGGATCACTGAGTCAGTCATGGCTCTTCATAAAGCAAAAGCAAATTATCAAATGGATACCTGACACCAAATGGGGAGAGAGAATTTGGGTGTCTAATTGGCATATACACAATCTGCTTAGCATTGGAAGTGTGAAGTTCTACTTGAAGCAAAAATGACTGTGGTATGTAAAGAATGCAGATGTTTATCTATATATCATTGCCACTGGGCCTTCTCACAGCTCTCCTAATAACTGTGCTGCAGAAAGAGCTTTAGGACTTTTCCTAAACAAATCTGACCTTCCCCTCACTCCTCATTTCAATGTGCTCTGTACAAAAGAAGATACATGAAAAAGTGGGTGCAGAATGTTAGGAAATTACTGCAGCACATTATTTTATAGCTGAAGATTGGGGTAGAAAGATTTGATTTGAAGGCATTGCAATTCACCCACAGATTATTCACTTTCTGCTAGTAACTACTGCGCTTCTGAGGTCTACCAGTGTTTTATTGGGTGCTGGCAATTGGTCCCTGAAGCACTGACAGACAAAATGGCTATTTCCTGCAGTTAGGTTGAACTGAAGAAGCTGCAATATATTATGTACTTTACTGGTTACTTTTCCATGCACAGAAATGCCAGCAGCCATCACTGGGGTATTTGGGGAATGAAGGAAATGCGGTACATACACACAAATGAAATGGGAGCGAATCATAACCTTCATTAAGCAGTGGCCCAATTAAGGACTGTGTGGGTGACCGTTACTTCCAGATTCATCTACCTTTATAACGAGTTGTTTTCCACCCAACCTGATGGTTGATTTCTGCTCAGTGTTAATCTCAGTAACAATAATCATCAGGAATTCCAAATCCATGAATTCCACACCCATACTCCAGATTTGCAGATGACACCAAGCAAAGTGATGCAGTGGCACCCCTGAAGGAGGAGATGCCATCCAGAGGGACCCAGACAAGCTCAAGAAGTGGCCCATGGGAATCTCATGAGGTTCAACAAGGCCAAGTGCAAAGTGCTGCACCTGGATTGGGACAAGTCCCTGTATCAATCCAGACCAGGGGATGAACAGATCGAGAGCAGCCCTGCTGAGAACTCAGGGATGTCTGTGGATGAGAGGCTGAACATGGTTTGGCCACGGGCACACGCAGCCCAGGAAGCCAAATGTATCCCAGGCTGCATCCAAAGCAGCATGGGCAGCAGATGGAGGGAGAGGATTCTGCCGCCCTGCTCCTCTGTGGTGAGACCCACCTGCAGTACTGCATCCAGCTCTGGGGGCTCCCAGCATGGGAAGGACATGGACCTGTTTGAATAAGTCCATAGGAGGGCCACCAAGAAGATTAGAGGGATAGAGCCCCTCTCCTATGAGAAAGGGATGAGATAATTAGGTTTATTCCACCTAGAAAAGAGAAGACTTCGGGGTGACCTAATTGCAGCCTTCTGGTACCTGAAGGAACACCACAAGAAAGACGGAGAGGGACTTTTTACAAAGGCTACAAAGGCATGTGGTGACAGGACAAGACAGAATGGCTTCAAAATGAAAGACAGCAGGTTTAGGTTAGATATTAGGACAGAATTCTTCCCTGTGAGAGTGGTGAGGTACTGGAACAGGTTGCCCAGAAAAGTTGTAGTTGCCCCATCCTTAAAAATGTTCAAGGCCAGGTTGGACAGGGCCCTGAGCAACCTGGTCTAGTGGAAGGTGTCCCTGCCTGTGGCAGGTGATTGAAAGTAGGGGATCTTCAAGGTCCATTCCAACCCAAACCATTCTGTGATTCTGTTATTTCCTTTGTTACAGCTGTGTATGGAATTTGCCTTAAAAGCTGTGATAAAAGGATAGATCCACAGTGTTTCTATGGTTTAATGTAAACATTGAGGGGGAAAGTGTCTCATGATGCTTCTTTGCCAAAACCATCACTCCAAACATTGTAAATAATCTTTGTAAATGTTTTTTATTTCTTTCTATCAGTTTCTAAAGGAAGATGGCAGAGAGTGGAATCCTTTGGTGTCCTGTTGTGGCTCTTACAATTACAGCATTTGGTGGCAATAATCTCCATAACTCTGGCACTTTGACTTGCATCAGTTATGAGGACAAGAGACATTGTCATTCTCAATTATTTCAGCCTATCAGTCTATCAAAGGAATGTTTAACCACCTGTTTTCCTTTCCCCCTTTTTATTTCTTTGAATATCTGTTTTCTTCTCCTTCTCCCTCACTAACTGGCTGCTGCAAAGAACATCTGTCAGGTTTCTCTGGAGTTTTTCCCCCTTAATAATCAGTCTGCACAGTCTCCACATAAAAGGTTACCAACCTTGGCTTTTGCTTATACAATTAATACTGATTTTATGTTGTAATCCCACTTCAGTTTGATGATCAGTCTTGTGCCATGCCCAGCTGTTATGATATGCAAACCAAAATATTGAGATGTTCTTGTTAAGAACAGTGGCCCAGCTTTAGTATGCAAATGCATTTTTTGTCCCTTATAAGAGACAGATTTTTGTATAGCAGTTTCCACAGAAACTACTGGAGACTCAGTTGTTTTGGAAATCAGTCCCCTGGTTAGAGTGCATACATATGTATACATAGGCACTTTATTACAGCTGAAAAGTGAAAAAAGCTGATATTAGAGTTGTTATTATTAGTTATTACCCCTCCTGCCCCTCTGGTTCATATCATGTGTTGTTGCTTTGGTACATGTGTTACCCAGGCAGGTTCAGTGCCTTCGTGGCTTCCCCACTGAATGAGGCCAGAAGTGAGCTGTCCTCTGGCAGTGAATCACTGTCAGCTTTTAAACAGAATCCAAGACTCTGGACTGCTCTCATCTGTCAAATGAAGGTCATGCTGTCGGTGTATGTATGCCAGGGGTACTCAAGTGATGGACTCCAATATGGATTTAGAAATAAGGCAGTTTTGCCTAGATATTTTGTAGATCCCACACAAGATTTCCCCCTGCATTTTTTTGTTTTTTTTTTTTTTAACTGATTGTGAGAATTTCTCCCAACACAGGTCCTTCCCACAGGCTGCAGATTTTCACAAAGTGCACCAGTGTTGGTCCCTCCCATGGGGTGCAGTCCATCAGGACCTGACTCTCCACACATGGGTCTCCTATGAGATCACAAGTCCTGCAAGAAAACCTGTTTCAGTTTGGGTTCCAATCTCCACAGGTCCACACTTCCTGCCAGGAGCTGATGTGCTATTATAGAAGTCTCTGAGGCTGCTGCAATTCTTGACAAGATTGTCTTTGTTTCTTTTTGAGAGCCAGGGACTTCTCATAGAGTGAGAAAGTCAGTGAATAGTAAACATCCTAAGAGTGTAAGACTCATGGACAATCACTCAAGACAGAAAGGGAAATGGTTTACTGGAGCATATGTGAGATATAAAATTTCCCAGCTTACTTACCCATTCTCTTCTCTACGTTCAGACCCACTGAAGATTTAGACTCCTAGAGCTGAGCAGAGCTGACGACATAGAGTGTATTGCACCCCTTGACACTGCATGTGCAGCACATATGATGAGGCAGGACATGGGCACTTCACTGGGGATACTTAGAAGTGCCAAAATTGTTCTCTCTGAAGTACTTGGGCATATACTTATACAGAGGCTGAACAAGCCTGTGGGCTTCAGACTTTATGGACTTTCTGGGCCTTAGCAGGTAACCCACTTTTTATGCTGGGAGCAGGATGCACAGGTTTGCTGCTGCCTGCAGATGGGACAGGAACATGCAGCGCCCGGCTTGTCTGGCGGCTCTGCTTCCTCTGCACTGACCTGCCTCCTGACAAGGGAACCTCCACATTCGACCCAGTGGACCATGGTAAAAATTAGCAGACTAAATTTGGTGTTCATGATTTCGTCCTCCTCCTCTGCAATATTCCTAGCAAATTGGATACCTGAATTCCCAAAGGGCTCAATTCTAGATACAATTACCAGTTTTGGGGGGGACCTCACAGGATGTCCAGCATAATCAATGCTCAAGGGAAAGCCATAGGAACAGCTGTAGCCTTGCTCAGAGTGAGAGAGCTCTATTCTGTGAAAGGTAATGGAAAACTTTACTGCTCTGTTTTGGTGCTGAGGAACTTGATCTATGTGGTTATTTTTGTTCTTGTCTGTTTACATTCTTAGTGCCCTTTCCTGAATTTTAGACATATATGTACTTTTTCCTTCTATCGCCTATGAGCTCCTGGATAGAATTCTGCTGAAGCCCTTCCCCCTAAAACCACAGACAAATGCAGATTAAAGGTATGTGCTTTTGCAAGAGGTCTGTACTCACACTGTCACTCTCTGGATTAAGATTGCTGTGGTTTATGTATGTGCAGCTGCTTTCTAATTAAAGCCCAGATCTGCCCTGGCTTTAACACCAGTCAACTGTAGTGAAGCCATTAACCCCCTGTGTTACTTCCACCCTTTGTCCTATGGGCACACAAAAGGATATGTGGATTGAGAAATGAAAAAACCAAAAGCACAGTTCTCTCTCTTGCTGGGTTTATGCTCAATACATCTGAAGAGGGAAAGACATGGAAACCAGGTCTCTTTCTGTTCCCTCAGTCTTAATAAGATTCTGGCTTTTTGTCTAATTCAGCACACATTCAAAGCTGTGCAGTCCTTTATTCTGCTGCCCAAAGACTTTTTACATTATTGTCTGCTTCCAATCCATTTAGTTGCTTAAAACCCCTGACAGGCCCCAGGAAGGATGTGCATTTGTTGAGTAAAGTGGGTTACCCTGTCATCCATCCACCCAAAGGATCCCCTATGTCAAGGGAAGGAATCCATAGTAATTTCTCACTTGCTCCGTGTTGCTTCAGCTGTACAAAAGGAGAACCCTGCAGTCTTGCCCTGGAGACTGTGATCTTTGCTCACGTCCAGCTTGGAGAATTCAGGAGGCCATGTCATCCAGAAGGGATTTTTGTATGATTCTTCTAAATGACAGATAAGATAAATGAGTACAGATGAATGCTTTCTCTCATTTCCTTGGGACCGAGGAATAAAACAGAGAATCTGTAAAATGAATTTAAAAAACCACATCAATGTCTCCCAAAAAACTATGGAAAATTTGGCCTCTGTGACTCCTTCAGCACTGTTTAGACTTTCAAAACTGGATCAGACCAAGTTCATGGCTTATAATTCAGGCTGCTCTTGATAACTTCTGAAACTGCATCCAAATGAACTATTCAGATCCTGGGTGGAGTAACACTAATGGTGATGTAACAGACCTGAGGTCAATGCATCTCCTCCCAGTGTGTGGTCTGTGAATAATCCATGGGCCTGTGGGTCCCAGAAGCAGTGATCTCTTTGTGAAAGAATTTGACAAAAAGGGTAGCTGTATCACAGTTAATACTCCCATTTCCTCAAAGAATCCATTCACTGCAAAGGAGGAAGGAACATGCCTTTTCAACATTTGTCTTTTAAAATGCACTCAAAAGAGAAGGCCCTCTGGCTGGCTAGAGTTGTGTACACCTGAAGAAAGTCTCTGAAATGAGTGCCTGCCAAATATATTGATGCAAGTGACTATGTTTCTAAAGTGCTCTCAGCTGCTCCTCCTACAGCTTCCCCTCAAGGCACTTTTAAGGGTGAACTAGTGGGGTTATGTTTTAACCAAATGGAAGTTTAACTTTCCTGTGAATGTTCTGTTCCACAAAATGCTGTTCAGATTTGGAATGTTAAGTATTGAAGTTCAATGGAGAAGTTCTAAAGCTCTCTCTATAATGCTGTCTCTTCCTATGTATAGCAGAATATTGATATAATTATCTTATCCTTGTGGGTTTTTTTTATATCCTGTAGTTTCAGGTTGTGAACTTAATAGTATAAAAATTATTGTTGACTCAGATGGTTGAGGTAAAGCTTGTGGATCAATTCACAATAACAGTGGGTCTGATGAATGTATGCATGTCTGTGAATTTTCAGATGGACCTTTTTCAAATGTCTTAAAAGGATAAGTTTTTTATTTCCATCAGCATGATCCTCCTTGTCATGCCATGGTGGATGGAGAAGGTCAGGTGGGAACCAGGACATCACCTTGACAAAACTTAATGACAAACAGAAGCAGCAAATCTTGTCTGCAGTACACTTGTTCAAAGCTTCAGAGTAGCTGCTTCCAATATGCTTTTTGATGGCAAATATTGTGTGCAACATTTCACATCAATACCATCACGTAAACTCTTATTAGTTGGTATACTGCAGGCCATTGGCCAAGTTTTGTAGCCATGTACCAACTTACTGAGGTGAAATAGTGCCTTTGGCTACAGCCAAAGCCTTTGGCAAACAGGTTAGTCGTTTTGAACTGACGTTATGTTCCGGTTTTGTTAGCAGAAAGATACCTTTACCAGAGGATATTTCTCTTTGCTTTTACCTCAAGTGTATCCCTCATATTGCCTTTGCGTGCATCTGTGTATTTGTGTGCTCATGCCTTGAATCCACTATAATTATTCAAGAACAGTATCCAGTTCTTCAAATATATGTAGAAATTGAGCATTAAACAACCTTGCTGCTTAGAAGATGAGATGTGTCTGTTTGCTGGGTTAGAATGCGTAAAAAGAGGGATTAGCTCACTAAGTGTCCTTAGGGATGTTTTTCTAGGTTATTCTCCCCAAGAAGAGATTGATAGAGGTGATATAATCCAGGAAGAACTGGACTATGGATTCTGGAGAGTGAGGATTCTCGTGCGCTTTTTAATTATCATTTGTATGGTCAGTCTTGAATATTCCTGGTTTTGCAGCAGTTGCTATTGGAATATTAAATATCATAAGCAGGTTGGAGTTCAGTTAGAAATCCAGAGGAAGATAGAAAATAAATAGCCTTTCAACTTCCCACTGAGATTTGGGCAAGAATACTCTTGCTCATGAAGGCAAAAAAAGAGACTCTCAGAAACTCTTTGCTGTGGATGAAAACAGGCAGCTTTGTGCCTGATAGTTCTGTCATGGGTAGTCCGGTTTCCTCACATTAGTTAATTTTTTTTTTTTAATTTATTCAATTGACATTTTTTGTTATCTGATTTGATTTGGAACTGAATTGGATAAACATGTTTTCAGAGATGGAGAGCATCTATTTTCATATATTCTTCCTGGTCTTGTGATAAATATAAAACTGAATAATGAAAAACTAATAATTCAATGCAGTTTTCCCCCTTAGTTTTAATAATTCATGATATGGCCTCTGCCATAGGAATCTATACACATAAGATGACCTTGGCAAGTTAGGTCTCTGAGGAGATATGTCTGAATAAACATGGCTTGATATCATAAAAATGTAAATGGCTGTTCTAAATGTTGATATTTGACAGAATGAACTGTAAGTGAGAGTGCACATAATTTTAGATGTATGGGTGGGTTAGTCTGAATTGTTTTTTATTAAAATTATGCAGTAATGCTTAGTCATACCATAGATACAGTTATTGGAATAAAAGTAGATTATGCCCAAGAGGTAAGAATCACCTTTATTCAATTGGTGCCTGTGCAATGAAAACCAAACCGGAGTGATCATATTGCTTTAATTCGTTGGTGTAATCTTTGGACAAGGCCTTTCTCTAATTAATGAACAAGCAGGCCTTATCTCCTAACAGCCAGGAGTGCCTTGTTACTGTGGTAACTGAAACATACCTCTTTCAATTGTATTAATTTGTTGAGTCTCATTCTGTTCAGTAGCTATGTTACATTTCCAGCCATTGCTCCTGGTGAAAACCAGTCTTCCCTTTCTGAGTACAGTGCAACTCCCAACCAGCAGTTTTTACTGATGAATATTTGAATTAGAAAGCAAAAACAAGTTTGGAGGAAGAATGCAAAAACACACCTGCTACCTCAGTGAGGGATCCCAGACTGAAAAGGACTTCCTTGTGGATGAATCCACAGGCCTTAGGTCAACAGCCACTTCTGCATGACCAGGTTTTGTGAAATGTTGGTTGTATGGCACCGTCTGAGAGTCTGCTGGTATCAGACTGCAAACACAGAACTACCTTTCCCCTAAGTCCAAACACTTAGAGGAATATGAGTCAGTGTTAAGGAGATGAACAAAAAGCATAGCAGCAAGTGGTTTTCTTTTCTTATTTTAGTTAACAACCAGATCAGCCCCCATACCATACAGTCACTCTGTATTTATTTGCACAAAGGTCATTTTCACATTGCAATAGATAAAACTGACCTTAAGCAAGGAATGAAACTGGCAGTTTGGAAAACTTCTGACTTGATATAGCAATAATGAAAGTCTATGTGAAAGTGAGGATCTGCCCCTTACTTCTGTGAATTTTTAAATATTGCATACGTAGTAGTTTAGGAGACTTTGTATCATTTGGAGTTGATATTTATTTTGAGGAAGAAAAGTTCCTAGAAATTTCTGATGCTTTAAATAGCTAAATTCAATGTGTTGGTAGTATTGATTTTTTTTTTGACTATTTAAACTAATTTTGAAGTCTTTTTCCAAGTCATATTTTCAACTTTCAAAAGGTTGTTGTTACTCTTGGTTCAAGTCTTGCCTCTTTATTGCAGGTTACCAAATTGTATTTCAAATCTCCTAACCAGCATTTATTCACAGATTGTCTTTGGACCAGAAATGACCCCTTACTTATGCAAGAAAAGTGTATCGTTTTCCTAATGAACAGCTGCATTTTAATTGCATGTTCTGGGAATAACCATCAACGGCTGAAGCACAGTCTGCTCAGCCTTCAGTGAGTGAATGCCATCACCACTCTTTGGTCACAGAAAGCCAAGTTTTCTCGCATCTCTTTTGTCTGGAATGGTTGCAGCAGCGTTCCTTGAAAGAACATGTCTGGAGAGAGCTTGGTCTCTAAACCACCTAACCCAACAGCAATCACCTTCCTAGTCTTATCCATTAAAAGCAAAAGCCGTGGGCAACCCCCCCTCTCCGATTTAACATGGCCCTGTACTCAGGGCTTTTCTAAATACAAAATGAAATCTGCAGAAGTATGAAATAAACAGAATTTAATGATAAGCATAATAAAAATATATTCCATAATTCAGAAAACTAATTTTCTTGTCTCTGCCCTTGAACTGCCATGGAAAGTAATTATGAATCTGTAGGACATACAGAAATAGCTAATATTTTTTGATGATTTTTAGCATTTTTTACCTAAGGCCTCAGCTGCTAGAATAATTTGATTCTACAAGCATCTTAGTTTACAAAAGAAGTTCTTGAGCCCACTGTTGTGAGAAAAACTCTGAAACACAAACCCCAAAGACTTAAGATCTGTTTTAAAAAGCACAAGCTCAATTAAAAAGGGTATTTTGATTTGACTTATTTTTTAAATGCCTGAGGCCACCAGGCCTTAATATCTCTCAGGATTTATTACTGCTTAATTATGCCCCTTCTGAAATTGTAAGACACTGAAACTGTAGCACAATCTAACAAGTTCTTACTAAAACCTGTTGGCTCCACAAAAACCCTGTTCATGGGTTGCCACAGCCGTGGCTGCACCACAACGGGGCTGGGACACCTTCCTGCGGCTGCTGAACGCAAACACCCCCGCAACTCTCTGCTTTTTATGGGACTCTTCCAGGGCACTCACTGCTCTTTCCTTCAGCCATTAACTGAGCTAAGCTCTCTTTGATTCACGGGTTAGTTTTGCCTCAGCAATGAGTGCAGAACTGGGCCTTACAAATAGTCCTAGTATAGATCAAAAGATTATTGTATGTAGATATTAACTAACATTATTGCTGTTAATGAAGAAGCACGTTGTGCTCACCATCTGCAGATGGTGGAGTGGGTGGGTAAGACTGGGTTTTTAGGAAATTGGAAACAACTTGATTTTTTTTTTTTCCATTTGGTTAATTATGAAATGATTCTTAAAACAGATAGCAGTGACTAATTTAGCCAAGGAATATAATGGGATGAAAGACAAGTACAGAAACAAAGCAAACAAATAAAAGGGAAAAAAACCCATGGGAGGTTTAACTTATAATTAATGATGTATAATTGCTGTTGGTACTAGAAGGAAACATTTTTATATAATTATTAAAGTAATTTCTTCAGTTTTAAATGTCAAATTTCAATCAGCATTTGAACGCATGATAAATATCAACGGCAGAGATTGTTGCTTCTGACTTGTACAAGATGCAGAATACCTATGTATCGTGCGTTAGCCAGTAAATCTATGGTTCAAAGGAAGAAATGTATGTATGGGTGTTGTTACCAAGCTTATATATAACTTATTATTTAGTATTTTCTGTTCATAGGATGTTCAATTTTTAATACAGAAAACAAATCTTCAAGTTGGTTTTTTTGGGGGCAGCTGCATGATTCTGTTAGTGTTTCTGTCTGCAGCTGTGAGAAAAATCTTCAGTATATTTTGTTACATTCTAACTGTGGCAGAGCAACTTTCCTGACATTGTGCTTATTTTGAAGAATGGATCAGTCCCCAGCCCAGGGAGAACGCCTGTCAGCCGTGGCTGCTGCTAAAGCAAGAGCCTGCTTCTTAAGGGAAAGCTGACTGAATTTCCTCAGTGTTACAGATCATGTGTCACCAAACTCAGATGACAGCAGATTTGTTTAAACACAGATAAAGAGAAATCATAGCTACTTTGTGGCAGCTTCTGGCACACAGGGCCAATTTATTGTTATGATCCTTTAAGAGTTTTTTTGTGAACAGAGTCCACTTTGTCTTCTTTCTCCACGACTCCTCTTCCATCATCAATCCCTTATCTTTTCTGGACAACTTCCTTTCAACTACTTTTTTTTTTTTTTTTGTAAGTTGAGTATCTTGTTTTCTCTTTCGTCCTTCCTAGATCTCATTGTGACTGTGCATCCTTGGGCAGGAAGGACCCACTTATTGAATACAAGTATTGCCTTGCTGTGCTTTAAGTTGTAGGAGAGAACCAGTGCTGTAGTGACAGAGCAGCATCTTGTGTCCTGGTTCTGCAAGGAACCCTACATCTTCCCAAAGTGCCAGGACAACGTAGCTCAGTTCATCTTGAGCTAGGATTTTCCTATTCAGTGAAAAATGTGGGACACTTGGGTGTATGTGGGACACTTGTTTTCACCTCTTAAATTTCACATTGTATCCAGGACTTTTCGATCCTCATCTATCAAGGTGAATTACCCCAGTCCTTACCATTGTCCAAGTCGACAGCTTGGGTTACTCAGGAATTTCAGAATCACAGAACCATTTAGATTGGAAAAGACCTCTCAGGTCATTGACCAACCCTAACCCTGACTCATCGTCCCCTTGTCAACGACACCACAGCACTAAGTTCCATGTCCTGTCATTTCTTGAACACCACCAGGGATGGTGACTCCACCACCTGCCTGGGCAGTTCATTCCAATTTTTAACAACCCTTTCCATGAAGAAATTCCTCCTGATGTCCAGCCTGAACCTTCCTGACCACATCCTCTCATCCTGTCACTAAAGGAGTGATACCAACAACTCTGCAGAGGAACAAGCCTCTGCAGAGGAACAGAATAGGAGAGCAAACACAAGATGGCCAGTGCTGTAACACTGCCAGCAGTGTTGCTCTTAGGAAAAAGCTGCTCTGTTCATGCTCTGAGGCACCTGAGAGATCCAGGTTAAAAGCCAGGGCCAAAACAGCCCCACACCATCAGCAGCACACTAGAACTCCTCCTTTCTTGGTCTGCACAGCACAAGGGAGATGTCACAAAGATGAAGCGACTTGCTTGAGGCTCTGCAGAAAATCAGTGACAGCATTTAGCACGGATTCTCCTGTGGCAAATGAGTGCTTATGCTTTGAACCACACTGCTGCTCCGTAGGCCTTCCATCAGCTCATTACATAATGTTAGTTATTAACGGTGACTGTTTTTATCTAACCAGAGGCAATGAACCTTACACTGCTTTGGGAAGGAGGGATGCATTACATGAGAATTACAGGACACTAGAGCTGTCCAAGAACATTTTAAGTCAAATGTATTTGATATTATGCAGAAATAAAAAGACTGCAGGTGGCTGCTCTCTCAGCTTCACCTCTTGACTTTTGGACTGTGCCACTACAGAGGATATTTAAACACTTCCATGCCGGGACAACAGACAATGGAAAGTTGCCCAGATACAACTTGCATCCTACTGGGAGGAGAAGAAATGACCATCTTCATGGTCAGCTTCTCTGTGCATGAGTATTTCATTTTGGCCAACAGACATGGAAAAGAAATAAACAAAAGAACTACACTTTCAGAAAAATCTTCTACTTAAATATCTTGTTAGAACAAAGGGCTTCAAGCAATATTAGTAATAAGCAATAAGCTCCTGATTGTAGGAAAAAATGTTTAAAAATGTGAAAATACATTACTGTATATTAGAAGGATTTTTAGTTGATTTACCTAAAAAGGCATGCATTATCCATTAGGCTTTATTTTCTTTTAGTACTGCTAGAGGGGTGGGACTGAGAAAAACTGTTTTGTACTGCCTTTTTTAAAATGATGACTCTCATCAATTGTGTATGCTTTTATCATACTTTATTGTAGGGATAATTTTTAGTTTTATATGAAAACTTCTCATATTAAACTAATCCAGTCTAGACATTGATTTCAGTGGGCACTGGAACTTTCTTAAATAGTTTCCAGAAAGGTTTCTTTCATCACTGGTAAATTTGGACAGCAGACAAATGAAATGCATGAAAAATATGTATTTAGAGCACGGCATGTAAGAAAGGGCTCTCAGTACAACAGCCTGACACCAAGATATTTGCTTTTGAAGTAGTTATCTTTTTAGAAAATCCTTAACTTGCTGTAAAATACATTATTAGTGAGAAGCTTCAAAGTAAAACATTCTTCCCTCCTATTTTTGGTTATTTGATGAAGAAAGGATACTTAACATAATCATATGGTTGAACTGATTATGTAAAGTAGCTTTTTAGCAATTAATGTGCGAGTGAATGCCTGCTCTCAAGTGAAACCATAATGGATCTTTGTTGCACTATCAGATTTCCTAAAGAGACTGTTTAACTGAGTTTCTTCCGTACAAACAAAATAAAAAGCAAGTATGAAAACCTCATCATTTTAGGACTCTTCTGCTGTGGAATATCAGTCTCTTTGCTGATACTGGGGTAGATTTCTCTATAATTCCTAATCTTTTACTTAGGAATATTTTTAACATAATCATTTCATTTTCACTGTGATCATAAGGTTTCATTTTTTTTTTTAAAAAGCAGTTAAAAGAGAGAGTAGTACTTTCACATGGATTCACAACAAGCTTTGATGAGTTCCAGAAAAGTGACTGTTATACAAATACAAGGAATGAAAAGAACTTGTTATCTTTAACAAGAGCTTGATTGGATGTAATAAAAGTTCCTTGTTAATTTACTGAAGTTAGCAGCTATGCTGGTAATGAATTTATAATCAACAACATTTGATCTCCTGCGGAAGCTTTTGCCCCTTTGTCCCCCCCAAAATGTTTCTGGAGAGAGTCCAGATAATTTCCTTTAATAGGGATTAAAACTTTAAAGGAGTGTTGCTTTATAGTGACCCTTTTTGGCAGTTTATCAGAACACTTATGCAGATGGTAAATGTAACTACAAAATTCTGTGGAGGGATGACTATTTTTCCTTAAACAGTCTCTCCTCTCCCCTCCCTGCCATGGGCAGCACATTGTTTACAGCAACATTGACAAAATAAAAAATCACAAAAATGAGTTACGTGAAGAGGAAAGTTTTGATTCTGTGGGAATAGCTCCAAAAATGTCTTTTGTGTAATGCATGTTAAATGAAGTCATTATCCTAGAACTTTAAGATAATTGTATCCAAATAGACATAACTTGTTTTTTAAAGTAATTATGTTCCCTTTAGAGTTCTGAGAAATTGTCTGTGTTTTTAATATGAATTAGGACTGACATTCACACGTGTCTCACACAAAGGCTATTGAAGCATTGGGCTGCATTTGTGGAGAAGTTTTCCTGTTGACTCATTTTGATTTTACAGTCCTTGTTACAAACTGGTATTGTTGAAATCAGTGTTTTAGTGGGGAGGCCATTGTTTGTCTGCTGTTGGTTTGATAATTTTTTACAAGTCTCTCAGTCACCTCTGAATTCCCTTAAGTTCCAGCCTCTGTCAAATACTGTCCTGGTCTCTGGGGGTGAACACCAATAGCAGAGCGACAGATGGACAGGGTAGACAGACAGCCCATATAATCCATCTTATGCTGCTTTTATAAGTCTATAAAAATGCAATAAAGAAAAGGGTCTCATTAGGTAGAGGCAGGGGGCTGATTGATTTGCAGGCCACACTCAGTTTATAGCTGCCTTCTGTGTGAACATCCACCTTAGAGTGTGAGTTTACTCTGCTTGCCATGGCTTGTTTAGTTAGACTTAATTTACTTCTGGTAATGTTGAGCATTATTCATGTTTTTGTGGTGACTTCCACTGCAATTTGGCACCTAACTGTGGACCCACTTTCATTTTATTCTATAGAAATAAACCCCTTAAACCAGAGGTCAGGAGAAAAGCTGAGTAAAATGCTTCTACTGAGTGTGGGTTGTCTGAGAAGGCAGGAGCTGTTTAATTGAAAGGGAAACTTAATACTGTCAGAGCTCTCATTTCTACTCACATGTATTTCCCTGCATTGTAACAAATATCACCTCTAAATATTGAAGGCAGCTAAAAGAAAAAGACTTTGTACATAATCTCAAAACAAGCAATTTTATTTTTTATTGTGGGGTCTTCCTAGGGAAGAATTCTTTTCCTGTAACAGAAATAAGAGTATGTGATTTTTTTAAATTACAGTTAATTTTAGGTCTGTCAGTGGGGCCAAGAGCTGTGTCAGTGCTGCAGCTTTCTTCAAACCAGGCACATGGTTCCCAGTGCTGCCCATCGCTGCTGCAGGTGGATTCCAGGAGAGGCAACAGTGCCTGGCCCTGCCCCGCAGAGCATCAGAGGCACAACAGTGCCGAGCCACGGGGGCTGTTCTAGTTCCTCCCCGTGGGTGTGGACATGGCAGTTCCTGGCTCTGCTGCCGACTTGGGGCAAACGGCATTATCTCCCCGAGCCTCAGTTTCCCAGTGCACAGAACGAGACCAACTATCTTTGCCATCAAGAGATTAAAGGTATCTCTGTTTCAGATAGGTGTGAAAGAAGTTTTTACCTTGGATAATGCTGGGGAAGCAGAATGTGTTGCCCATACTCAGTGTATTTTTTTGGGAATCCCACCAAAATAAATGATGACAAATTCCTAAATACAAACTGTTGATCCAGTCTTATGACACTTGATATTGTTATTCATGTACTTATTAAATATTTCAGTAAATCAAATTAACCTTTTCTTCAAATGCATCCTGTGTCTATAAGATACAGTGATTCTTGTTCTGCATTGAAGCTTATCAATTTTTAGGTTGCTGCCTCTAAGTTTTATTAGAGAATCATAGAATGGTGTGGGTCAGAAGGGACCTTAAAAATCATCTAGTTCCAATCCTTCTGACATGGATATTACCAATTCTTAGTAAGAACAGCAGTTCATAAACATTGGTAATAATTTAAGGTCTTAAATTAAAACTACTTTTTAAGTCCAGTTGGAAATTGTTTCAAATTTTTCAGGATTAATAATGTTCATAAAAAAATCTCAACTTTAATGGGGCTGGCATTTGGATAGTTGGAAGCTCTCACCACTAACATGCACATTTTAATTAACTTTTTTTTTCATTCTTACTAGCTAATAACTTGTCTTTAATCTTAAGAGAATAAAATGAGAATATTGGCAAATTTAAAAATAAATAACAGTGTTCTAACCAAAAATGATTTGCTACTTTGTATCATCATACAAAAAAAGATCTGAGTCTTCAGTTCAGTCAGAGAATTCCAGCTATCATTACAAAACCTTCCACATTGTTTAAAGTTATTAACGCTCATTGGGAAAATCTATTTGGCTATTTAGCTCAATCTCTATTATTATTATTGTTATTATCACTGTTGTTATTTTTGTTGGTTTTGTCTTCCGTCCCCCTACTTCCTTTTTATTCAGATGAACAAATGAGTGACTCCCATGTGATGCAGTTCACTCATCCCTACTCTTTGATATTACATAGTGCCCCCATGGAGCTGATTCTTCAAAGCCATTGACTGGGTCTGAGGAGCCAGCTTCTGTTAATTTTAATGGGGATTAGACATCCATCCCCTAAGGCAGCTTTGAAAAATCTCCACCAGATTCTTTATGGCTTTTCTTGGAGGCAACAAAATGTTTATCCAGTTATATAATAGCTGCATTTCCCAAAACTCTACAAACATAAAATTAGAGGTCCTCTTATTTCTGAAAGTTTAAAAAGCCCCCTTTTTCTGTTCAGTCAAATTTTCTATTTCATTTCTGCTGAGTCTTCTATAAGACACAGTTTCAAAGGGGAATGATTCAAAGGGGAAAGTTTTGGAAAGGAACTAGTAGGTGATCCTTTTTACATGCAAGGAAAAGTGATTACCTTGTTTTTTGACATGTGCCCTGTAACAATCAGTTTATATCCTGTTCTCCTTTCCTGGGGAACATTGACAGCCTTCTTCAGAAAACTGATTTCTTTCCATCCTGCTCTGAACTATGTGTTTAAAACACGTGTTACCTTAAATGTTCAGGCTTTCAAAACAAAATTGCTGAACAAAGGGTAAGGAAGAGGAGAATTACCTATTCCAACAGAACCAAAAGGCAGCAAACCCAAGTCCATTTTTCATTCACTGTCACCCATCCAGCAGCAGTCTGGATTCCCTTTCTCATGCACTGCTACCTTTATCTGAACAGACTCTGTGAAATAACAACAGCAAACCTCCCTCTTATGTTAGGCAGATACTTAGAAGTGTCTGTTCTGCAAACATTTCCTTTGAAAAAAGTAAGAAGTTTGCCATGTATATAAACAGAAGTGTTCTTTGTTATAGCAACATAGACGGCTGCTAAATTGCATTTAAATTGTCCTTGTTTAATTTATGTTCTGTGCTGTCTACCTTGTATGTATCCCTTAGTTATGGTTTTGTCAGTTGTGTTTCTTTAAGTGTATTATAAATTTGTATTTCCCTCATAAACCAGTCTGGAAAAGGGCATCTGTACTGGAAACTGGTTTTAGTGACTTGACACTTTGGCTCTTTTATGTTGTGAAACGAGTTTTAATTTTCTTAACATAGGCCAGGCATGGTACATAAACCTCTTTCCCCCCAGGGAGACTTTTATGTTTGATTCCTTTAGTGGCAAAGCTTTTGAATTTCTCCCCATGATTGACTTGATTATGATCTTCTCAGTATATATCCTTCATGTTGATGAATTCCGGGTAGGGATCCTCAAAGGAGTTTACAAGCTTCAATGCTAGATGAAACAGAAGAATTAAATTATCCTGGCAAAAGCTGCTACTAGTGAAAATAGGAAGCTGAATATTAGTGCTGCAGATTTATGAATTCTTTGGATGTCTAATTTGAGATACTGGGGAATGAGTAATTTTTAAAGAATAGGTGCTCTGAACTTTCTGCCAGGTGACTCTGAATCTGCACAACCAAACCGATCTGAAAATGCAGAACAAACTCCCCGTAAACATTGTTCTGGCTTACTCTGCTCTTGTGCTTTGTTAGTGCAGCCATGGAGTGGATCTAACATCCTTCATGAAGATCTTCTCCTCACTTGGGAGAAAATCATTGGTGGAGTCTCACTGCTACAGAGAGCAGCTACTCCAAAGGCCCATAAGAGAACTAAGCAGTGTATAGCCACCACCTTACAGCCTTGAAAAACCATTCTGCCAGAAAGGATGCTGCTTGGGGTATATGCATGGCAGGCAGTGCTCCTGTCCTGTGCTACTCAACCTGCTCCATCAGAAGAGGCTGGATTTTGCACTTGGAGATATGTTCACATCTTCAGAATATGGTTGGCTTGCTAGTAGTTGTGTCTTGCAGGTCTCTGCTGCCCAGCTTCCATTTGGCTGTAGGCATTACACACAAGAAGGCAGAGCCAGTGCCCCTCCCTCTTCCTTCTTCTTCCCCCCCCAGTTTATGACCATATGGTCTGGAATATCCCTTGGATAGGTGGGATTCAGCTATCCTGGCTGTGTCCTCTCCCAAGTCGTTGTGCACCCCCAGCCTCCTCACTGGTGTGGGTCAGAAAAGGCCTTGACTCTGTGTAAGCACTGCTCAGCTATAAGGAAAATATCCCTGAATTATCAGCATTGTTTCCAGCAGAAATTCAAACCACAGGCCCATACCAGCTACTATGGAGAAAATTAACTCTAACCCAATCCAAACCAGCATAGTCAGAAAAGGACACTAAGTGGAGAAAAGCGGGATGAGTGTAATATTTTTCACAAAGGTGGTTTTGTTTGTTTGTTTGTTTAATCAGAAAACTACAGTTGGGGCTCTTTCAAAATTAACCCCTATAGACTGGAGTTATTAAGAAAGAACTGGAAGGACAGGCAGGAGAAACAGAGGTATAGCTGCCTGAAAACAGGCATAAATACAGGGCTGGATGTCCATGTGTATAAATTCTTTTCTAATAGCAATAATGCAGAAATGCAAATACAGGAAAGAAGGAATCCCTCAGTGCTGAGCTCTCCCTCCTGCACCGGCGTTACAGCTCTCAGCTGTCGCTTGTCCTTGTTTGAGCTGGCTGAAAATTGTCCAAATTTTATGAAAACTGTCATGACCTTTTTTCTTGACTTGACAAATAAAAGGATGTTTTTTCAGGGTGGGGAGAAGTGTTATTATCTGTAGTGAAAGCAAGTTTATTTTTTTTAAACTGTTTTAATGGTTGTTGTTTCTATTTTGGTAGATCTGTGTATGGAAAATGATCCCAGAATGCTAACACTGCATACTGCCAGAAAACAGTTGAGATTTGCTTCTTTCTTGCTGTCACATTATAAAAGTGAAATGATTAGGGGTTTAACTATTGATTTTCTGATTCACAGAAGTTTCTAGTCTATTTTTAACACTCTGAATTCCTGTGTGTGGTCTCCTGCCGCAGTAGTTTCAAAGACTACTGGCAGAAGAAACTTTCTTTTTTACCAGTTTTGAGTTTGTTGCTCTTCACTAGATCAAAGAAGTTAAAAAGCAAGGTTTTGTTAAGATCTTGGGGTGCAGATAGTTCTTGGTGGTAACTGTTTGACATTAACATAGTGGCACTCTTACATCACATCCATACCTGTTTTCTGGGGAACCTCTTGCTGACTTTCATTGCATATCAAGGCAAATCCACACTATAGAGATTTGGGATATTTTGCCTCCAAATCAAAGGTGATTAATTCTATAATTGGTTCCCAATGAAAATCAGAACATATCTGATACAGAGCTATATTTTGAGATGCAAGGATTAATAAATTAATGTGAATTACATAAAAGTAACTTTGGTGGGAGAACTCCTGTGTTAGTCAAAATTTTTTTTGGAATTTTGCAAGCCAGAGAAATGTACAATATGAGAAAATATTTATCTATGCATTTTCTGGTAAAGTTCTGATGTTTCTAGAGCTTTGTAGATAATTTTAGACCCCCCCAAAATGAAATCTGATGATCCAGATAAATTCTGGGATTTGCAGCTTTGGAGCGAGACCACAATGAATTTTGAGATGTCTTATTTGTTTGTTTCACTGTGTGCTGGGGACAATCTACTTGACAACAGCGAAACCGAGGTGTAAAAGCTGGGGTTTGGCCCAGTATAGCTCTTATGGTAGGACTGGCAGAGATCTGCTACCTGCCCTTCTCCCCAGGGCCATCATGTCTTTACTATGCCGTGTATATTGACACTTGTGAACAGTTTAAGGGATTTTTTTTTTTGCTGCAACCAGGCCTGTGGCTGTGAATATTTCATAGTCCACTCTAATGGCTGTGGTAGGAGAAATATGTCTGGAAATCAGGTTCACCCTACAGAGGAAGTGTGCCAAACATGGGAGCCAGGACCACAGATTGCATGAAAGCAAACAATGAAGTGCTGCAGAGGAAACTGCTCAAGAATTTGCAAAGCCATTCAACTGTAGTTGTGCAGCAAGACACAAGACAAGACTGGTGTGGTGGTTTCTTTACCTTTTGTTTTCCACCATAGAGCCTTCCCTCATGTTTGCCATCTGCACAACCATCAAAGTTCTGCTTCCTTCCTTCTCACTATCTCTTATCGGGAGCAAATGTCAGTGTCTCAAAAGGGTGGATTTGAGGAAAGCAAACTAGCCACTTACAAACTTACAGCTCCCTAAAACCACAGGTGCATTGTAGGACTTTCAGTCATTGTTTTGCCTAATTTTATTTCTTCTTTTATTTTTCAGGCTTTTTAACAGCAATCCTTGCCAATAAGATGACAGAAAAAAACCCACAGTGCTCTCCAGTAGCCTTTGGCATTTCTGAGTTGGTGGCCAAAACTAATTGAATTTGTGGAAGGAGAAAATAAGGAGGAAAAATGAAGATGAGGTAAGGGACAAGCTTCAGGGACTGGACTAGAATATAGATGAAAGAATTAAGATCCTGAGAATAGTCAGTTCTCAAATGGCTTTGACTTTATTAGTGAGTGGAAATTGAAAAATACATACTTATTGTAGACTTGTGTAATAATGTACTGTGTTAACAATATAGCTGTCACCTTCTTTCCTGAATAGCAGGACAGGCTCATGGGACTGATGCCTCCCCACTGCACAGTGTGACAGCACACTTTCTCCCTTCAGCTGTGCTCATTCTTTTTGGCACAAGTTTATTCAAAGAGATCGTCCATCACCACTGCCTCTTCACTGGTATGATCAACTGCATAAATAAGATATTTGAAAAGGAATGTGCTTTGCAGTCTGATGGGAAGAGGAACTAGAAAGCGAGCAGGAATGATAAGCCTAAAGGAAAATGATAAGGCCTGTTAGCAGGAGTGATAGGAAGATGGAATGAGGGTGAATGGTACAGGGCTGAGACAGCTGGGCAGCACCAGAGGCAGAACACTGAGTGCAGAACAAGTGTGCAGATTCTGGAGTAAACACTACTGAATAGGACAACTATCACTTTGATACATGCTGGATGTGTAATTGATTTAGCTGTGGTGGTGACAAGGTGACATACAGTGCTACAGCTTCTGCTCAGTCACATGGATGAAACATATACTCCACAGGGCTGCCTGCTACTGTAGTCCTCCCTATTCCCCCCAGTAAATCTGCCCATTAACAAGTTTTTAGAACTTCCTGAATTCTTTCTTGCTGTGTTTATCACCGACATGTTAGCATATTTTGTTAAGGAAGAAGTCAGAAAGGTTAGTGTTTCATTGAGAAAAATGAATATTTGAAAAACAGCTCCATATAGAAATTACATAAATGCCCACTGTGGAACTGGATGACTCCTGCAGTTCTGTTCCCCCCATCCCTGATCTCCGTGGTGGGGAAGCTGAACTGTATCTCTCAAGATGCAGCATGGACAGGTGCTCCTGTGGTGTGTCCTCTCTGTGAGAGCAGGTTGTGTGTGATGGGAAATTTGCTGATGGGGGAGACTTGCAGAGGAAAGTGGGATCAGAAAGTGCTTGGACTTCAGCTCTCACAGGGTACTAGAGAGATCATTTCTTGTTGTAATATGTTGACTGTTGGTTTTCTTTCTGAACTTCCACATTTGACATGGAAAGTTTTTACAGTGGCAGAATTTTTAGCTTTTTAATCAAGATGTGTCTTTATTATTATCTTATTCTGCACAACTTTCAGCATTCTTGGATTATTTTCCCATATATGTGGGTGGGTTTGAAGGATTTACATGCCTACCACTGATCTGTTTCCCAGGGCCCACTAAAAAAGGAGTGTATTTCGAAACAGCTGGCTTCTGTTGGGCAAAGGAGAAATTAATGGCAAATACCTCCAAAAAGTGAAATCTTTGACAGTTTGGTCCTTGAAAACCCAGTTCCCATTGGTGCTAACTACCCTTTCATTGCAAGATAATGAACCTTCACTTCTGTTCTGCATCCTCACCTTCAGCGTGGGTTCTCTGCATAGCTCCCATCGGGGTCAATTATCTGGCAGGAGAGGCCCCCAGGAGCAGACTCTGTTGCTTAATTGTTACTGTGGGATCCTTGGGCAATGTGCAGTTGCTGGGGGCTCATTTACAATTCTAACACATCCAGCACACCCTGCATCAGGAGTCCTGTGAACTGGACAAAAGTTAGAAAGTGGCAGCGCTGTTCCTGGCCAAAAGCTCATTAAGATAGACATCTCCTGCTAGTGAACATCACACAGATGACACAGACAGCTCACTCCAAACGAGAAACATTCTTTTGTTGTGTCTTACTAGGGCTTTCAGATAAAAAGAATTTGAGGCCAGCTGTGATATGAAGGGAACAGGTTTAAAATAGCTCTCAGGGGCAGTAAATGCTTAATGATCAGATCTTTCATTGCTCTTGGAACATTTGAGGAAACTCAGCCAGCTAAAATTCTTGTTGATTACTTTAACAGAGGCCCTTTGTTCATATTATCATGCAGAATAATTAAGCCAATGCAAGCAAATCTGCTTAGCTATATACATAATTAAAATGTTAGGCTGTGATTAAACAGACTGTATTGGCACAGACAGCACCTATTCACTTCATAAAAGAGTTCCATCACTGCCTTAAGCTTGTTTTCACCCTATTTTATTTATTATTTTGGTAAAACAAGTTTTATCAAGATAGTGGAAGATTATGTGTTTCCAGTGAGGAGTTAATGGGCTTTTTAATGGAGAAAAGAGATACAAGCATATCCAAAGTAGTTAGCTCGTAGGGCAAAATTAAGGTGTAAAAAAAGAGCACAACAGTCTGTTTTAACTTACTTAAAAGCTCATTTTGAAGGGGTTATGTCAGATTTTCTCATTTCCTCCCCAATTTTGGCATCTCTTATGCGACATTCAAATCTTCAAAATGAAGACTTTATGTGGCACCTGAAGCCTTTGATCTATAAAATATTTTATCTAAATGCACTTTCAACCTGTTGGACTACCTGCTGTAAGTCAAAAGCTTATTGTCAAACATTACATCATTCTGAGCTCTCTGAAGCCTAATCATCAACTTGCTTTTGGGAGTCTCAGTTGGCAATTAGTGACAATAACATGCTGTTTGCAGGGGCAGACTGGCTTTTCACAAGTTTTTGCAGAAATGGACCAGGATCCTTTGTGATTTCCCGGGCAGCAGAGCTGGAATTTTACAGTTGCTCCCAGCTAGGTCATCAAGAGTTCTTAGGAAGCAGATTTTGGCTCTCCTGCTTTTTAGGGTCACAAAATCTTGTTTTACCAGATTTTTTTTCAGAGTGGAATAGGTACAAGAAGGTGTCCTTAGCTCTGGGATTGGAGGGGTGCTGATAGAAGACACTTGATGGAAACCAGGTTATTTTGATACCAGGAAGAAGTCTACAGTTTTTGACTATTTATTTGTTAATATATATTAGCTAACATATTGTAGAACAGTAGCAATGGCTTTAAGATGCACTGGCTGATGGAGTCAGCCCCAGAAGAGGTCCTGGGGTTCACCTTGACTGCCTTTCATGTGTTAGGCCAGAGCAATCTTATTTTACAAGCAAAATCTTGGATGTGCTTTATGGATGTGCTAGATGGAAATAAAAGCTGGTCTGCTGGGTTCAGCCCATTGCCCTGAATTAGAATTCGAAGTGACAACTGCTTTACTCTCTTTACTAATCCTCTGGGCTAAGCAGTCCCCTGGGAACTTCTTTTGGAAATCTATTAAGATTTCTCAAGTTGTTCAGCAGAAATAGCTGAATGATATGCAATGGCTCTGAAAAGTGCAATTTAAAAAGAAAATGGGAAAATAAGAAAAATCTTTCTCCTTACACTTATAACAGACAATATCATATTTTCCTGAATTTTTTGTCTTGTGCCATCTGTCCAGATTGAAGTGTTTGTCTCTCTGTTGGATGAGATGTCCCTCTAATGTGCAAATAGGCTGATTTTCACAGAACTTGATCTGATTTTCTTTGAAATCCTCCTTGATGTATCTCTTTCTACTGAGTTCCACAAAAACCTTCAGAGACTATTATGTAGATTTACAGAGAAATTTGTTTCAAGGGAACAGTAGCAAGCAGTGAGTTCCCGGTATGTTTGAACTGGGTAATCTAAGAACTGGAAAAAGCCTGTGTATTTGTTACTGGATTCTTGCCTTCAAGAATCTTTCAGTAGATTGACTGTCCTGGAGCTTCATTCTAGAGGTACCGTTCTAGAGGTGCTGTTCTAGCAAATGATCCTTTCAATATTTTAATTATAACCAAAAGGAAAAAAAAAAAAAAAGACGGAGAGGCCAGGAAAAAGAGCTGCAGTTTGCAACATTCAGTGTTCAAATGCAGTTTTGTAGTTTTCAGGAGTTTCTCTAGCCCTTGATTTCTCGAGGGTTTGCTTAACTTAGTGGCTACATTTTCCTATGCACTCTGTGTATTAACAGGAGTTGTAATCATCATGAGCATGGTAGTTATGATAGTTTTGTCTTAATAAAAGTGATCTCATCATGGGCATAATTTAGATGGAGTAAATAATTCCCAGCACATGCAGACTATAAAGAAATTGGGAGCTTGTTATAAGATGATGTCATGGGAAGAGCCCAGTCTCTTCAGCAGGGACTCATCAGTGCAAAGGTCTTTAAAAAATGTCTGACTTTGAAGTAAGAAGACAAATCCGGGTGGGAAAAGCTGTTGTAAGTTCTTAAGTCTCCATGGGCTTTGACCATTATTATCAATCTAGTCCTTCAGTTGCTTATGATTGCAAAATAAAAGAGACTCTAGGCTGAATTAACAAAAAAATCTGCAATTTTTTCCTCTCACTTGTGAAGACAATCCATAATTTATAAACTAAGTCTTTCAAACAAAATAGCAGCAGGCGTTCTATTTCCAGCACATTTGCTGAAACTCAAAATCACTTCTTTTTTTTTTTTATTTTGACTTGGTTATCATAATTTACATAGTGTGAAGTGAGTGAGAAGGGCTACTGGTAGGATTTGGTTGCGTAATTTTACACCTGGTTTGCATTAATACAAATGGCAAAGTTAAACTTACTGGATAATCAGTTCTGATTGCAAATATCCTCTAACGCTTTTTAATGTTGTCATTGAACCATTTTTGAAAGGATGTCACTGTCTGACCAGATCTAAACCCAAAGATTTTGTGAGACTTAGCTTATGTGAATATATAATAAGGCATTCAAAGCAAGGAAGTATTTTCTAATAGCACAGAATTGAAAATATGATCTCAGATATGAAAACCCAGCTTTCTGGAACATATCATCACTTGGAGGTGTACAGGTGTCTCTAAGAATATTTTTTTTGTTAACTACATAACCGCATTTAAAATCAAATCTTCCTTTTTCTAGGAAGACCTTTGTGAAGATTGATTAGTTGGTGACTGTTGTCTATTATTTTATGGATAGTTATGCAGCCATAACTATAAATACTTCTACAAAATGTCTTTTTATTTCACTAAGGGAAAAGCTGGCCCAAGAGCTCACTTTTCTTGTTTGATGCTTCTACAACACTTCCCATTCCACCCTGAGGACACTAAGAAAAGTTTATGTAGGAACTGTTTCAGTCTCTCTTGAACTGCAGCTACCACAAACTGCGTATTTAGGAGGGTACAACCTGCCCATGCTGCACAACTCTTTAGTACAGGAAATGATAATAAATGCCACATTAATGTCAGGCTAGATTTGTTAACGGGAAAGTCTGACTCTTCCCATTTAGAGATGTGGAACAAAAATAGCCCAGTACATAAACCTTAAGCATCACTTGACTCTGATCTATGCCTCTAGAATTAGAACTCAAAGTTATTGTCCTATCCTAGCTGTCGGCAGAGGAACTGAGTTGCGGAGGAACAGGCTAGAGCAGCAGTTCTGGCTAAGGAACATGAAGTGACTGGCAATCTGTCTGTGAGAAGTATAAAACGTACCTTTGGTACACACTATACTGGAGTGCACTACAATGGGTATAATGCCAGTACAGCATGTATCAGTACGAGTTCTCCAGGGACTTCTTGAAGAGATTGGGAGTTTTGCTGTTTACATCAGCGGGAATAGAATGCAATTTTAATTTACTGGGACCTGATTTTGTGGTGTCGATCCTGAAACAAACAAATTAGGAAGAGAGAAATAGGAAAGTAAATCTATAGGAGATAGATTTGATCTTGGTGTGGAGATGGACTATGGGTGCTCTTTGCAGCAGTTAGCTACACATTAAGCTTCGTGTGATGCACTGTCTGTGTCTCTTGAGCTGAGGTCACTTGAGGACAGATGGGGAGTTTTTACTTTAAGTGGTAGTGCAATCAGGCTCACTGCATTTTCTGAGCATGCTGAACTATCATCCAGTGTGTCTACATTAAAAACTCTTGTGCGAGTTAAAATCAATTATTTGTTTTTGCTTTGGATGCTTTGCATTCTTGCTCACAGTTGGGTTGGTGTTATGTGAGAAGGGAGGGTTGTGGGTTCAAACTTGTATACTCATGTAGTTGCAGACATACTTTACTGAAGAAGTAAAACAGTCCAAAACCTCAGATCAGAAGATGAAGACATTTTTCAAACCTCAAACCAAAGCAATAAATGGAAATAAGGATTCACTTTGTCAATGTTCACCCCTCCCACAATAAATTACCAAAATCTTGGCTTTTATCTTAGATGGATAACACAATAGGCACCAGAGCACACCAACATTACGCAAATACTTCATGTGCTATCAATTATTTTGAAAGGAGTCATCATCTGAATTGTGAAATGCTTTGACCTTTTTTTTAATGAAGGGTGTAGGAAGATGGGCCTTAGTTAGGCTGACACATTCTTTCTCTTGTATTTTCGTAGGTATATTTAAAAGTATTTTCAGAACACAGCAGTGAACAGGGCTCTCCTCTTGGTGTCCAGCCTCTCCTGGCCTCTGGAGTCATGCAGAGCCAGAGATGATCCCTGTTACGTGAGAGAGGGATAGGACTGAAGTGAGAAATAATATTTAGTGTGCTGCTAAAAAGTATTTGGATGTTATGAAATCAAGAGTATACATTCCATGGAGATGCAGCTGTGCAACCCTGACTGTTAGTGACTTCCAGTCTGCAATCAGCAGGAAGGTGAACAACCCCTCACACAGTTAGGGGAGCAGAGCAGGTACATGGCCAAAATGAATATGCAGGGTGTCATGAAATAAAAGAAATCAATTTCATTAGAAATTTCCAGAGACATCCTGAATTTCAGATTTGATGTACTAATTGATTCAAAGTGATTAACTTTGAACACTCATCTTTGCCAAGACTGATACTCTCCATCTGAGTTACACTGCTAGCCATGTGTGAGTTAATGTTTTACATTTTTTCTCATGTTTCGGAAAGCCATCTCTTTTTAGTCATTAGCACAGAGTGATTCCATCAACATTTCCCCAATTATCTGGAGCTTCAGAATAGGTATTGCCCAGAAAGCAGTATGTCATGTACTGTTCTCTCCATTGTCAATGATTGATTACTTCTTTAATTGGTTTCCATATAAGGATGGCAATGCTTTGATTTTCAAAATTAATCATGTTGGGTAGGTTAAAACTGAATTAAATTGGGTATTTTCCAGTCTGACTCTTCCATAGCTCAGTCCTGATTTCACAGCAGGCACTGCACCCAGCTGGGCACGTGGCTTTATTTGCTCTGAGGTGGCAGCAGCCAGACTGCAAACAGGGAACTGAAACCAAACATCTTGACCAAACAGGATCATATGCAAACCATCTTGTTTTATATCAACTTCAGAGTTTATTAATTTATCAAACCAGGTCAAAGTGATACAACAAGTACATAAATAAGTACCGTAACAGACATACATCTCATGAAGAGAATGAAAAACATGACATTGTGTATTTTGTTGTGACCAGAAACTGGAAAAATGCAACATTACATTTTACTAAATGATGCTTAAGATTGTTTTTTGCATTTCTTAAAAAGTGTTTATTATAAAATAAATATACAATCTGGATTCCACCTGTCCTGTCACAAATACAAAAAGCAGGTTGCCTTCTTCATAAAAAAAATTACAAACACTTTACACTTTCCACTTAGTCTTTTTCCACCAGCTACTGCTACAAACAGACAATGCCTGTTAGGTGAGAAATCAACTGCTGGTTTTCCCACCAAATCACTACAGTTCCTCAGAACCTCTTCCTAAAGATTTATACTGAAATTTTACACTTCTGCAGCACATTTCAATCCAGTAGATGCCACTGCAATGGGTGCTGCTGATGCCAAACTGCTTCTTCTACAGGTACACTGCAGGAACCTCTGGTGCAGTGAGGTCTTAGGACCTCAGTTTGGATATGCTACACCCCTGTCCAACACCAGGA
Source organism: Acropternis orthonyx (assembly GCA_035583155.1). Classification (NCBI taxonomy): domain Eukaryota; kingdom Metazoa; phylum Chordata; class Aves; order Passeriformes; family Rhinocryptidae; genus Acropternis; species Acropternis orthonyx. The sequence goes on from JAWWEU010000138.1 coordinate 12,725,045, forward strand.
CAGGACTTATGGAAGCTACAATCCCTGTGGAAAGGTGGTGGAACAGTTCACTTAGCTCTCATTTTAATGAACAGTGATAGAGAACTTCTCATGGCCAGGTGTTCCTGCATTTCTGGCTGTACTTTCAAATGGCCAATATTCCCAAATCTCATCTGCTCTCCATCCAGGCCTAGGGACAGCAGGGTGGTGCTGAGATCACCCTGTATGTATTCTCCTAATTCCCTTCAGCCTTTCATTCACCTTCATGTCTGTTCTCCTCATTTGCTCCTCTCTGTTGGGAAGCCCTGCATCCCACTCCTCCTGAGGCTCAGGCAGCATGGGCACATCCTGGGTTTCATGGAGAAGTCTGGTCCTGAGGCCTGCAGTGCTGAGGGAGGCTGCCAGGTCTGCTGCTCAAGCCAAGGATCCCCTGAGGATGGTGAAGCTCTGCCTGAACAGGCTTTTGGCATCCAGTACCAACCCCTGCCACACCTTCATCCCTTTAGGAATGGGGACACCCTGGAGTGCTGTCACTGGCAGAATGAAAAACCCCAAAATCTTTGCTGTCTCTGTTGATTTTACTCCCTGTGAAGCCCCAGCCCCTGGCTCAGGCCACTTCCATAAAGCTTTGTTTCCTAGCTTGTGTTTGAACAGCAGTATTCCTGTCTGCTTGTGGAGTAGAAAATGGGAGCAAAAGCAGGCAGAGTCACTCACATCTTGGGTTTTAATCCAAAATTGCAGCCATGGTGCAGTGCAGGATTTTGGTGCTCTTCAGAGAAAACAGTTTTCAGATTATACTTACACTTATTCTGCAGAAAAGAGCCACCTCTCTTAAACACACTGTAGACATGCTGTGGTAAACTTAACAGACCCTCTCAGATTGTTTCGCTTCACAACAGTTGACCCAGAGCTGTTGTGCTCTAAAGGCCCACTGTAGCTGTTTGGTGTTTGTCAGGGGAGGGAGTTGTCCTTGAAGCATGAGAATTGAGAGGTCACTCTCAGTAAGATGCAGAAGATTAGGTTCATAACAAATCAGAACAAATAAATTAATCCCTGTCACAACTTTTAAGGAGTTATTAATTGTGAGGTTTAACACTCTAGGTGTTTTGAAAACACCGCAAGTACTTCACTACCTTCTACTATCAGCCAAGACCATGTGTTAATAGGCCCCAGAAGAATGAAGTTATTAGGGCTGTGATAGGGAGCTAACACTTTGCATTTTTTAGAGGAGTGGGTGGAGGAAACAGCGAAAACCACTTAAAAGCGAATATTTGCTCCAATTTCTAAAAAAATATAGTGATTGCCACTAACACCTGCTGTTCAGTTTATGGACTTTGTTTGCTCAACTAGAAGACATCATCGCAAAGGCAGGCTGCTTAGGAGTTTGTTAGTTTACATCTGCTTTTTATGTTTCCAACACAAGTATTGTATCACTTGTATTTTTCCTCCAGTACTAAAAGAAATCCATGACTCATTTCAACACCAGAAACGGTATGAATTTAGCACAGGAAATAATGCTCTCCATAGCTCCTGCACATCTATTAGGTGTCCTTCTTTTCATTAGTTTTAATAACTTGCCAAATAGTAATAATAAATGTTTTATCTTTTTAACTTGTAAAGAAATGCAACTCTGGGAAAGCACAGTCTCTCTTTCTCCTTCCCCCACCAGTAATACAGAGCCTCCTAGTTTTTTGGAGGAGATACTTGAACAGTTGACACAGACCACTACACATAAAGCAGCAAATTTGCTGTGCATGATGTGAATAATTACTGCATTATAGTTTTGGGTTTTAGGGCAACTGTTGACTTAAGCAAAATAAGCCTGCAGTCCAGCTGCAGATCCAAGTTTTCATAAGTTTTCTTGTGTGTTTCCCTCCTGTGCTGTCTCCCTTAACAGTGACCCTTTTCAGACTTTTCGAGGTACAAAACCTTTACCAAATCCTCGAGCTCAGTCCTGCACACTCTGCTTTCACACATTTGGCTGATCTGAGCTTCTCCCTCACTAAATATTTTCCACTGGCCTGAAAACAAAAACACAAAGGAGACAGATACTGACTTAGAAAAGGCACAGGGAACTTTGAAGACATTTACAAGTACTCTACAAACCAAATGATTCACAATGGTCTAAGAGGGAATGTCCAATCCTCCCATGGAAAATATTCGAAGTATCTTATAATCATGTAACATACTCCATGCAAAATAACTTTGTTAAAAATAAAAAACAAGGACCAGAATATTATTATTTTTTAAATTAAGTTCTCCTGTAAGTTGGCTCTATTTATTCAGCCACTTATGCCACTGGATACCCTGGCAAACCAAAATATTTAAAAGTGGGAAGCAACACGTCTGAGTGTTTCACGTGCTATGAACTCTGCCTACCTGTGTGTAATACAAATTGTTTGATGGATATTAATATTTCTACACATTTTTGATAATGTTAATAGACATGCAAACTGTCCTGATAATTAGAATACTACATTACAGATAACAATGACAAGCTAAGGAAAGCTGACAGCAAAAAATTCGGGAACTTTTTATATGAAAAGATGTCTGTATCTCAATAGGCCTGTACTATTAAGAATATATTATTCCTAGGGAAAAGACTTCTTTACTTAATTAGGAAAAAAATACAGAAAAAATTACAAGTTGTAAGGCCAAAGAAGTAGGAATTAAAAATATCTATATCATAATTCATCTATCAAATCAGCTGAATTACTAGTTGTCAGCTACTACCAAAATCCCAAACTCAGTGAACTAAAAAAAAGAAATTGAATCAAGAGTGATAAAGAAGTGGATGTCCTTTTAAAAACTCCATTTTAATAATGAAGCTATTGTTAAGGACATATGAAAGTAATCTTTCACATATAACATATGTGTATGTAGAACTCCTTTAATAATATCTGAATTTTTTGCCTTCTAAATGACTTTCTAAAACACTGGGACAGCTTGACACGTTACATTAACAAATCCAAATTGTACTGCTGTGCTGACATCAGTCATATTGCAGACTTACGTCAGTATGGGCAGAAAAGAGTCTGTCTTGTATTTTATCAAAAACAGGAGACTAAGACAGCATGGACATGAACTACTGTTATATGTATGTGTATTTTAAATTGCTGATTATTTAAATCTAAACTTATAAAATATTGTGACCGTATACTGGAGGAAAAGTTTAGTACATCCATTTGACTGTGTTCAGTAAAAGAGAATGTTTTTCACACCTATGATTATAGGGAGAGTAGAAACCTCAAGAGGTCAGAATTTTACTTACTAAGGGTTGTCCTTGTTATCAGCTTGAAGTAAGGAAGTTCTTCAAATTCTCTTTTGGACACTTTTTCAACATAGAAGTGACGCAGAATCCCTTTAGCAAAGAAATGAGAAATGCATGTTACTGGAAATGTGCCTGTTGTTCCAAACCTGGAGTGATATCCTGCCTGCCTTTTTGTAAAATTTTCAGCCTATTCTTTTTTTCTTTGGTTGTTGTTGTGTTGTTTTCCACCCCCACCCCCTTTTTTTTGGTACTTTCCTGTAAATCCTTCCACAGAATTGCGATTGCAGTGAGTTTGTGAGGGGTGTGAGAATCAGCAAATTCTTTTCCAAAACAGCCAAATCCTTCCTTAATTATGAGTAAATGGAAGATACAACAGAAGCCAAAAATCACAGTGATTTGGAGAAGAACAGTATCATTATGCAGGCAGATACCATTTTGCTTGTCATGAGCCATCAGACATTATGAGGCTTTGTGGCTTCTTGAACACACATGGTATGTGTGAACCATCTAATGTTCTTTGACTGCTGCTCCCACTTTGGCCTTGGCTTTCTGCACTATGTGAGGGCTTCCTATGAAGATCATATGCTTTTTACTTAAAGTAGATTAAATAGATTGGATTTTTATGAGGCTGGAGATCATTTTTATTACACTGAAAGTTCACAATTTGCACTAGAGATTGGGCTTCTGAATGCTTTTCTATTTTGTTCTGATTTTACCAGTTAGTCCAGTAAAAGATATAGTTTCCATCCTTAACACATTTTTTTGCCCATATTCTAGACCATCATGGATATAGCATTGCTAAGGCAGACAGGGCTAACTGATTTCAATGCAAAGCTTTTCAGTCCATCCTAAATAAGAGCCTCCAAGCACTTGGTTCAAACTCCTTTCTCTACAATAAATTACACAGAGTAAATTACACAGAGTATTGCTGACAACCTGTTTGTCATAGTGCTTTTGCTCCCAGTAAAGGGTTGGAGTTTGCAGAACTACAGCTTTATGTGTTTCTGAAAGGTTTGGTACAGCAAAAGTTGAGTATGTTGGAAGTGGCTGTAATAGCGATGTCCTAAAGTGCCAGAAGAACAGCAGTCTCAAAATGTTTGGATCTGTAAACTGTCCTGGGATTTTAATGGCAGTTGATACACTGTTTAAAGAAAAAAACTTGTTCAACTCACCTTTTCTAATTGTCCACACATGTATTTCTATTTGAGGTGGCTTTTCAATCTCTATTGCAATTTTCCTGATGGTTTCTCCTTCCTCTGTGAAAACGGATTCATAGACAGGAAATGTCTCTTTCCCACAGAAGTAATCTTTGTTGTCAAAGGTTTGACTTGGCACATCTTCTGTTTAAAAAAAAAAGAAAATCCCAAAACACATACTACAGCTGTAATCAAGTCCTCCAGAACTTAATTTGCACCAATAACTAAGCAGGTTTAGTTTAAAAGTAGATTTTTTTTTTTCAATGGCCACTCAAAGCCATCTCCAGTTAAGACACTGACACTTTGAACCGTGTTCTATTCTGCCAGGTTTCTGGTGGCCTGTCCATGGTGGCAAGACAGTATTCATAGTTACAATCCAGTCTCCTAAGGACATGAGCTGTAAAAAACCATGTGGTCTGGGAGACTCCTCACAATTTTTGAACCTGTTGACCCCTTTTGAAGAATATTTGAAATAATGGTAGAAGTCTCAGAGGTTGGTCAGAGTGAAGAGATACCAATTAATGCTTTGCTGAGGAGAAGGGATGGTAGAACTTACGAGGTTTGCATTTTGCTCGTCAGCAGCCAGCTGGCCACTGCAAACCTGGGCCAGCCACAGTGCACATTCTCTCTTGCCCACCCAGTAAAGTCATAGAGCATGAAAGTAGAAATTGTAATTATTCTGTTTGCAATTGGAAGTTGGACAAAAATGTAAGAGAGATGATGCAACTCAGAGGCTCAGACTGCTGTTTGTGGAAACACCTAGTAATTAATTAATACACGTACAAGACAAATTGCAAGGAGAGATTCACCTTTCTTTAACAGGGGCACACAGAATCTCAAAGAACAAGACATTAACTTTCTTTCTCCCATTAAATTTTCTATTGAAGCCTCTTTGCCAGGTTTTGTTGACTGTTCTTCCAATGAAAGCTATGGATCTCTGCTTCACAATATCCAAAAGATCTAGATACACACCTCCTGCCTGCCTACTGCCACTACATTGTGCTTCTTCCCCAGGAACCAAGGCTAGCAAAAGATGGGAAGTGTGTGTTCTATGAAGGTTCTATATACAGCTGAGCAACTCATTTCCTCAGAGCATTTTCACCCAGCATATCACCAAACAAACACAGAAATGGGCCATACAGATCAGAAAAGAAGTTTAAAGGCACATAAGGGAACTGGACACTCCTTTACCCTTTGTATCATATGCAACATGACTGGTCACTTGGTAGATCATCAGCAGATTCCTATCAGCAGATTTTTCACTAGCTCTAGGCATTTATTTTAGTAATGTCTACGTAAGTTTTACCATTAGTGCAGCATACACACAATGCTAAATCTGTGATAAGCTAGTATTTATTTTAAGGATTAAGTTACGTAACTGACAGCAATCAGAGTTTTGAATCCTTCTGTTACATTTTAAAAAGCAGATATGATGTTATCTCCATACAGATTTTGCAAGCTATAAAATGATTTTTAAAGTTCTGTGGGCACTGTGGTGGGGGAAGGATGGGAGTCTTATCACAGTAATGAACTTTCTGTATACATTTCTGTCATACTCTCTTTGGAAATGAGCGTCAGGAAGTCGTGCCAACAGCAGAGAGAAAGGCAGTGACTGATCAGAATGTGTGTGCCAGGCAGCATGGCCCCTGTGTGAGGAGCAGCAGTGAGAGCAAAGCTGGCCAGGCAGCTCTGCCTGTCCCACACTGAGACCTCTGCACACACCTTAGAACATGGGCACAGCTCCTGCTGTTTGCATCAGAGTTGTTGCGACCAGAAGGCTTGAGCCAAGCCCCTTAACATGCACAGCAAAAAAGGCGGTCTGTGATCAACTTTGTTTTACCTGGACAGACTTTACAGCATTTTCCTTCTACTTTCTGAGGGTATTTGCAGGGATATTGTTCTGGACAGTGAATTTTCTTACATTCTTGTTTGGTGATGTTGCAGGTGCACAACACACACTCTACGACTCCAAAGGCCCGGAGATTAGGATGCCAAGATTCGCCATGCGAGTACGTTTTGCCATTTGAAACACAAACTACAAAAGAAAAGCAAAAGAAGAAAAAGTACAACTGGAAAAGGTATGTTTGCTGGCTGCCTCTCCATGAATATTTGTTTGATTCATACACCTTGGTTTAAAGCAGTGTCTCCGTATGTCATCTGTTAGTGTCTCTGGCCCATTTTTCTGCTTGTTAATTTTAACTTGGAATTTCATTACTTAAAATCAGTCTGAGCCTGTAGTCACCCTTTTCTGAGCAGTTCTGCCTTGATTCCAACTCTGCCAACACTGATGTCCATTACTGTTTTGAGGAAAACAGTGAAGGTGGCTGAGTCAAGTATCTGACTGGCTCCCCCGCGGTGCATTTCAGTTGTGCATCATTAACCAGCTCATAAAACTCACTCCTCCTTCCCCTCCTAATCTCAGTCCACACACAGGACACAGCCTGCTACAGTGGCTTGGGCTGCTAGAACTGAATTTGCAGATGACAGAATCATGTCATTTACTCCTGAGTCATCTGCACAGCTTCAGCCATAAGCTGAAGAGAGCCATGCTATCAGTAGGATAGATTAGTGCCACCTGGGCCTTTTATTGCTTTTGCGTAAGAGTTCTGCTATGTAACATACAGAACAAAGCAAGGGAATGTTGCAAAACGAAATTTAATGTCCTCTGTGGCAATATCAATGTCTATAGGTATATAGAGCCATTTGGCTTTTGGAATCCCAAGAAAATATTAACATGAAAGGATCCATATGGGACTGAAATTTCATTCCAACATCATCTAAGAACCTCAGAATATTTATTCATCAGAGCCCCTGGGAGTCAGAGAAATACAGCTGACACAAGGAGAGTGGAAAAATCCATGCCTGGTAGAAGCCACTTTGGGTCACCCAGCAGTTGATGGGAATTATATCACTTTACACCATGTTCGCATTTGTCCTATAAACCCTACCTCTTTATTTTTAAAAATTTTATAAACACAAAGAAAAATGCAAACTAATCCTAACAAGGTGAAATAAAGGGCACAGCCTGATTTCTAAAAGCAACTAAGTGAAGCTGGGATATGTTGTAAATATTTCCAATTCCTCTAATATGCCATCATTTTTATTAATGTTTTTATTTGTAAAATATGTTCCAATTTTGCCTGTAACTTTCAAAAGCAATTTAATTTTTATCTCTAATCTGAAATTTATATCTAACTGGTAACAGATGTAACCAACTGGTTTATACTTTACTGAGTTGCTGAGATTTATGGGGAGTGTTTTTTGCAATGTATTGTCTTTCACGGGGTTATGCTATCATTTGGTTTATACTTTGCTACTTTTTAACTCCTTCTTAAGACATGTTTTTATTTTAGAGGTAGGAAATAGTCTTGTTTATGAAATAAAAGCCAAGTTTTATCTGTATACTAAGAACATGGGAGAAAAAACTATAAAGGAGAAAACTGGGAAGTACTCAGCTGCTCAGCAGGCTTCTTACATGCTCAAATATCATCTCTATGCTTATACAGACTTTTTCCCCCCAGTCAGAGTTCTCCAGATCCTTTATGGACATAAATACTTCCTGATTTCTCCCTGGCAGGGGAAGGGACAATACAGGACATTGTGTGGATACCTCTTCTCTATGTTTTAAGGGTTGTTTAGGGCAGAACAGTCAAATAATTACTCTGCGGGAGCAGATGAAGCCTTTAGTAGAAGCCAAAATACAGCAAATAACTCGTAGTTCCCTGATACCCTGTTTTTAGTACTCTTCATGTTCAGAATGATAAATCTGTATCCACGCAACTACACAATATTTCCATGTCAGGAGAGTTGTTGGGTGTTTATTTTTTAACTTGTTGAAATGCATCTCAGGCTGCATGTGCATTAATTAATAGAGCACTTGTTAACTGCACAGGAACAAAAGAAAATACATAATCAGCATTCCTGTTTCCATCATGGGGATCTCTCAGACACTCTCCAGTCAGTGAGTGTCTGAAATTATACTGCATCCAGAACGATGGTATTCATCTGTATGCTCTTTATTTGCTGAAACAAGTCAGTTAGAAATTGCTTTGATGATGTCTTCATGTGTGAATTACATGTCAGAGACATTGCACTGCATGGAGATTCCTGCTCCTAGATCCAGCATAAAACACTGGCATGATCTGAATGTTTTTTCATGCTTGTTCAGGTGGATAATAAAGACCCTATAGCCAACATTCCTTCTGTTAGTTAATACCTTAAAAGATTAGTTGGCCCTAATACAAAGGCTTTTAACTCTTTGTGGGTAGTTTCTAAGTGCACACTGACTGGTATTTGTTTGATAGATGCTCTTTTAAGCATGCGTTTTTACAGATATTTCTTTTACATCTTCCTAGGCCTGTTCCTGCAGAACTCTGTTCTCCGAGGTACACCTACTGTGGGAACTGAGCATCCCACCCTTTTTATTGTACAAAACCTGCTGTCCCACTAACTGGTGAATTGGTATTTTCCCTTTATTTTTGTCCTTCCTGTAGTGCATGAGGAATATGGCTTGCCATATGGGCTCAAAATCCTGCTGTCCACATAATATAGTATGTCCTATATTATATTAGCAGAAGAGAGATTCATTACCTTGGTTAAATTTGCCTCTTTACAGCATAAAGAAAATAACCATGAATAATTTCCTATGGGACAAGTCACTGTGTGAACAAGCTGGTGAATCTAAAGGCATCGTGGTGTCCTCTGTGTCACAAAGCACTCACTTCCCTGGTAACCATTCCATGAGTTCTCAGAATTACGTAGCACAATCTCACAAAGCAACTCAGAGAGCAACACGGTTGTGTGGTGCCTTTGCAGAGTGAATGCACTGTTGTATGTGTAGGCAGAATCGATCTCAGTCAAGAGCGAATTTCATATCCTTACTAGCTTATTGCTTTCTGCCTCCCTGATTGGCATTGGATTTCTTGATACCAGTGTGAATTTCCAAGATTCCGTGGTGTATTTCAAGAAGTCTTTTTGAGCTATAGGTGATTGATTCCTGACCTGGAGTAATACTATAAGAAGTACTTGTCTTTACCTCGTCCGTGCTTATGCTTGTTGTTGATGACGATTTGTACTATCGTTCCCGAGGCTTGCTGGGGATCTGGCAGGACTCCACGGTTACTCCTGGCATTGGGAAGTCGTGGAATGTTGACTACCTGCCTTGCAGAGCTGGGTGACAGGTCGTAATGGGAGCGATGGTATGAGTGTCTCTGTTTGGGGACAGAAAGAGAGCAGGAAAGTAAATGTCTCATTCCAATGAACATAGGGAAAGAGGTGGTACTAGAAGCTTAACACTGGCAACAAGAGTGTGGCCACTCTCATCAGACATCATTAACCACATGTGCAGCTATGTCATCTCACCAGACTCTTGTTTGTCAGTGTAGGTGTCTTTATCTAAGCTGGTCATCTGAAGTCCGTAATTGTCAATGGATAGAGAGGCAGTTTTAGAACCTGACCTGGTGTGGCTCTCTATAGCATGAGGAGATGAACTACAGCCCAGATGTGCCTATTTTGATCCATTTGTTAAAAATGGTGTTCAGAGCTAGATATCTACTTTACTGATCTCTATTCTAAGAGCAAATGAGAAGAATTTTAAGCCTGCCTAGTTTTCCTCATCAGAATTGCTTTCTGCTGGGGCTCCAGTGGCAGAGCACATCCAGAATGACTGTCCAGATTCTTCTTTGCTTGCAGCTTGAAACTCTCATGCAAGGCCCAAGTTAGCTTTGCACAGACTGAGCGGAGCCTTACTAGAACTGGTTTTACAGACTGGGAAGTCTCATTTCATTTGCAAAGGAAAGCAGTAGTAGTGTACAGCGTGTTTTCTCGAGCAAAAACACTGTTTTCAGAGAATCATTCTCCAAAATGCTCATGGA
>JAWWEU010000138.1:12735463-12795982 GCA_035583155.1 Acropternis orthonyx
AGCAGTAGTAGTGTACAGCGTGTTTTCTCGAGCAAAAACACTGTTTTCAGAGAATCATTCTCCAAAATGCTCATGGACCTGAAGGAATAGGGTTATATTATGGCACTCATTTTATAAAAGGCATGAGTCATCCCACTCATCTAAAGACCTGTTGGTTCATGTATTTAGGTAGTGCACCTAATGCTTAAAAGTTCTTCAGATTCTCTCCAAATGCTGTTACAAAAATTATCTCTTGAGGAGTAGGTTGTTAGTGGATACTCTTAGTCCCAGAGATACTGAAGCCCCTAGAGTATGTACAGACGTGTGTGTAACTGGGAAGCAAGTCTTTGCAATTATGATTTAAAAGCGATGCTTGCATAGCAAACCAAATGCTGTTCAATTTTATTCTTATAGAGCATATACAACAAAGACCAAATCCAGAGTCCCCAGGCAGTTTATAATTCAACATTATTCATTAATTCAGGTTGAGTGGAAGAAACCTGTTTTGGGCTAGACTCACAGAACCCAGATGAAGCAATAGGGATTCAGAACTGTTTATCATCCTTTTCTCCTTTCCCCCCAATTTACTGGCATGCACAGCACAGCAAGAAAATACGTCTTTGAGTTGTAGGTCCCACTTACAGCTTCCCTGTTGGCTGGCTGTCGGAAGATATCGCCATCAGAATGTTCCCATGATAATTCTCCATCTCCTGTACATAAAGCAGAGCAGTGTCAGTTAGAGGGGTAACTGTGAAACACCTTGGGAGACATGAAGGGGAAAAGTCTCATCCAGCTTCACATCTGTATTTAGGATCTAGTCAGTAGTAGATGAATGAATATGAAAATCAGCAAACTTTAATGTATTAATATATTTGGCCATGCAGGGAGCAGAAACTGACTCACAGTTTCCTCCCCATGAGCTGTGCCAGATCTTGATGCAAACATTTTGTTTAGGTTTGCATTTCCTAAGAAAGACAGAGGAGAGATAAAACAGCTTACGCCATATTGAAAAAGTTGATTATGAGATAAATGATCATTTTAACATTTTTGAATAATAGTAGTAGACAGGAGAATACATTAAAAAGCCCTACATTAATGGAGACAGTGGGTCACCTCTACTGCATAATCCGATTTAATGTCACCTCTTACATGGAAATGCTAATGAACTGGTTTTCTCATTAATAACTGGCTGAAGTGATGGATTTCTCCAGTGTAAGGCTAGTTTACTGCATAGCTATGTCTGATAGTTTGTACTTTGAAAGTCAAATTGATTTTTTTAACTGGAAGACGCTGGTTTCAAATACAGCTCAAATAACTACCTTGGAAGAGAAATCAGATGATTAACAAGGATTTGTTTTAATTAACTGTCAAAGTATTACATTTAAAACAGTGTATTGCTGTATTTCACCCTGGGAAGCCAGGACTATCAGATTGCCTGACTGAGATCAGAAAGCATTATCAGCAGTTTGCCTGGCAAAATGTTTCAGGATTTGTAAAAATGCCGGGGAGTGACAGGGCAAAGAGGTGAAGAATGAGGGACAATCTCTATGCAAGGAGCACTGCACAGAGATCCTTATTCTCATTCTGACTGAGCTGACGTATTTATGCAGCACACAGCACCGCCCTCCCGAGAGATTAGTTCAGGTCCTCCACAGTGCCACACGTAAGTTAATTACCACTGCACCTCCACAGGCTAAGTAGCTCTGACAGCCTGCTGCTCTGACGTGACTACACAGCTCCTGCCCAGGACCTTGTTCCCTCACACCCTGCGGTGCTCCCTCTGCATCGGGCCGCATTATTAGCACTGATGCACTTTGAAGTACCTTCTTGCTGGCTCAGCCCTTCACTGCTCAGAGCTGTTGGTCCAGTGTGTGTACTTGGTCAGCTCCTCAGGTCAGGGATGCTGGGACTGTGCTACTGTGTGCTTCATAACTCTTGCACCACAGCGAAAATTACAGAACCAACTGTACAATACTAATTTTTACCATGCAATAGCAATGAGTTCATACAAGCAGAATCTCAAAAGAATACAGCTGCACAAAGGTGCAAGCAGGAGAGTTTTTCAAAGCATTCTGGCATCACTGGTTTCAAGAGTGGCACTTCTGAAATCCATAGGTACCTTTAGGTGTTTATCTACATCTTTGACAGCAGGCCATAGATGCTTAGAAACCCCAGAAGTGGTGGTTCAAATGCCACAATACTGAGATTAAATATATTTAGAAATTCTCAGACATTTTGATGGATTTTTAGACAGACATTTAGGTTTAGACATTTAGAAAGGCTGTGAAGGCCCCTAAAATCAAGTTCCCTGTGTGCACAAGATCTACCAATTGCTAGTAAAATACTGAAGCCACCTGAATATAGACTGACACCTAATTTAAACTGGAGTAATTTCCCTTGTCTCTGAATTGAAATTCTCCTCGTGTCATGCACAACTTGAGCAGCTCTGGTAACCTGTCAGATAGAAGCTCATCTTTTATTACAAAGCTTTTCTACCAGAGTAAAGGCAACTACTTCATTACCGTATTTGAAGCCCTGCTTTACCTCGTTATGGGGATGCAACTTTATCATCAGTACATTCTCTCCTTGTTTCAATTTAGGAAAACAAAGCTACCAATGTTACTCTGCTGGCACTCTTAGTTTAATTTCCGAACATGCCCTGGATTGTAATTACATGGGAAACTTGCAGATAGTGTCCTGAGTGACAGTGCTGGTGCACAAACAGGGCTCTGACAGGGAGAGAAGTAAATTCAAAGCCTGTCCTCCTGTGGCTGTACTTGAACTTACCTCTGCAAACTGGACAGCAGGACTCCGGAACAGAAATTGGGAAAGAGCAAGTTAATTTGGGACAAGTCTTCAGCCCACAGTACACATTTCCTTCCTGCCAGTAAAACACAAGGCGAATTTAAGACTCATTGATTTTCCTGTATATTTATTTTTTTATGGACACACGTAAATCTATGTTTACATAAATGCCACTCTATGCAAAAGCAGCATATTACACCAATGAAAAATCTGAACAGTCTGTTCAGTACTTGGCCTGTTAAATTCTTAGTTAAGGAAGAATATGATGATGATTTGATGGGAAGAGATACAGAGTTGTCAATAGTTGATTCTGAAGAGCTGGTGGGATTGATAGGGATATTCTGATTCAGAAACTGGCTCTGGAGAGTCACTGTGCGAGTGCTCAGATATACTGGTTTTGAATTGGTGACATCTCAGGAATGGCTCTGTGGCCCAGTGCCAGTTCAGAGCTGTCCACTCATAGCCTTGGGGCTCTTTGCTTATCAGCTCAGTCCAAATGAAATCAGTCATTGGCTTAGTTCTACATTTTCCAGACAGATTGAAGTGAAATATTCTATATATGCCAAGCAGCAATATTTTACCTGCTGCCTCTGCACTGTAAGCTCACTTAGAGCAGATGTTTGACAGGGTATGCTTTGTGCATTATGTTTAAGAGGTCACCTGGCATTTACCAGGTGCTGCACCCTGGCTCTGAGCACTCTCACGAGTTTCAGCATTAATTCTCAATTCCCAGCCTTTGCTATGTATTTCTTTTAGTTCAGTGTCACGTCTTCTAGAAAGGATAAGCAGAGCACAGACAGAGCAGGACTCTGTCAAATCGTGTTACTTACTGAGCAGCTGCACTGGGCACACTGGTTTGCTTGCCTGTTCTGGAAAAGCCCCTCAGCCACAAACATTTCACCATGATGGTAGGTGGTGCCATTGTATTCACAGGACTTCCCGGTGATTTTGCTGCTTACTGAGAAAAGGGAATCCTCTGGAAGCAATGGGAAAGGAACACTTCATGCAAATGTTCTTGATAATTCACAATATCATAAATACGGGGGCAGGGGGGAAAGCTTCCCTTTTCCCTCATTTCTCTTCATTATGGAAGGACAAGTTTTGTCATCCTACAAAGTATGAGTGATATTCTCATGCTGCTATCTTGCTGAATTCTAGTAATTCACACTTTGAGTTGACCGTCCCAGTTAATCTCAGGATGCTGATGATCAACGGCAATGCCCCAGCATTAATGGCCCTGTCTCATGGTGCATTTTCTCTTGTTCTGTAGCATTTGGTATTAGGACAGATGGGTGCAGTCATGTGCCCACTTGTTACATTTGCATGGCTCTTTCATGCTTTAATGTAGAAGGCATCAGGTGCTGTATGCACACAGAATCCCACTATCAATAGCACTGTTCTGGCATGGTTTCCCCTTCTTAGGTAGTTTTTTTTTTTTAATGATTGTGTTGTAGCCCGTAGAAAACTTAACTGGAGGTTAGCAGGTTGTGCCAGAGGGCATGCGTGATTCCATGCCATCCACAGGCACAAACCTTCTGGTAAAGGAGCAGCAATGCTGATGATGGAACTGTGTCAAGAGAGAACTATGTACTAAGCAGTGTTTTTTCCTAGTGGCCTTCACTATTCATTGCTGCTGTTGTTTTCAAAACATGCAAAACTTGTCAAAGGCAAGTGTCAAAAGCCACCCTAAAGTTGATTTTCCTCCAACATGCATGTGCAAACGATAGTACTTTGCAGAACTCAGTGCATGTGACAAAGTGCACAAGATGGCAGTGTCAATTCAACCCTGAAACCTCGTGTTTCAACTTGGTATCATATTGAGCTCTGCACCACATGGGTTAAGTGTTTTTCTAAGACACACAGCTATCCATACCTATGCTAAAACATCCCCTAGATTGCTTAACTATGAGCAGTTGATAACCTGTACAAAGGGATTACACTTTACCTATGAAGTGCGAGTCAGCTGATACTGCTAGGGCAGTGAACCTGGCCCTATACATTTACATTCACATGAATTTAGCATCTCAGCATGGGAAAAGACATTTCAAACAAGAGCTCTATGGAAGTAACAGTGAAGTGTTTGTTCTCTGGAGCCCAAATCACTGCAAATTTCTAGGCATGCAGCTGAAATTTCATTCAGTGGGTTTGGGCTTTCAAGTAAAAGAAACCTGACCTAAAAATTCAGGTTTTGCTCTTTCTCCTTTCATTACCTATCAGATAAACCTGGAGAGATTTTTTTGTGAAACCATGACACCACAGAATGCCCATTTTTCAGCTGGGAGCTGAAGTGAAAGAGCAGTTTTCTGCTGGCATGCACTGGTATCAAACACTGGCATTTAGTTTTCCATGAAAGCATGTATCTAGTTACACTGGTCCATCAAATGTTAATAGTATTTTCAATGGTAAATGCCAAATCTGGCTGTGGAACATACGTGTACTACAGTGTCTGAGAGTCCATTGGGTCAGCAAAGTCCATTCTTTAGGAGACTGGCAGAAATCAGCCATTTCATTGCCTGACACACATGGTATTTGCACTTCCTCCTTTGAAGCATCAGATACATCATTATTTCAGTGCAATCAAGGGTGTCTAATGACCTTTCCAAAATCACTTAAAGAGTACAGATCTCTGGCAACACCTGTGCTTAGCACAGAAATGCAGTGCTTTCAACACTTTCTGTATGGTTTGCTAGTAATGAACATTCTGGAATGGCAAGATGTATGCTCTAATTAAGATACATCCTTTGGCAGTCAACAGCAAAAGATTCAAGTGACAAATTCAGCTACCGTTTAGGCATAAATACTGGAAAACACTGAGAAAGAAGCACTTCTCAGGACTGTGCTACCTCCCAATACTTGTATCTCCATAGTTTCTCAGGCTTTCCAAGAGTCAGCTCATGGAAAGCAGAAGGAAGAACTGAGAAACCTTTAGTTATTTCCTTGCCTCTTGGACAACTGGAAGAGCAGCAGAACTGGAAAGAAATGAAAATGGAAGTAGAAATGAAAGGAGAATACAGCTGGTTGTTGACCGGATATGAGGCCTCTGCAGGATGTTGCTGTGCCCATGTGGGATGCCTGTCCTAAAGCAGTGTTTGGCTTCTGGTCTGACATTTGCAAAGACCAATACCTGAATGACTCATTGTGACTCTTCTGGGTATTGGATGAAGAGAGTAAATTTTACTGCAGATTTACACTGGTATATGCAACATCACTCAGTTCAGCATGAAATCACCAAATGCCTTTAAACTGTGGCTTCCAAATAAAGGAGGAGGATGGTGAAGCTTCTGTTGCTTGGAAAATAATGGTAGAGAGTTGCACTAGGTAGTTGTTTTCATCTATATTTCTTTTAAGCTGATCACAGAAGTTAGGCCTACAACAGCTAAATCGTAACATACAGCCTAAAGCACACATGCATTTGCCTATCTTTGGAATATGGGATTAAATTCTATTGCTATTTTGAATCATAGCATCATAGGATCATTAGGATTGGAAAAGATCTTTAAGATCAAGCCAACCATCAACCCAGCACCACCATCAAGTTCACAATTAAACCATGTCCTCAAGTGCCATATCCACACATTTTTTGAACACTTCCAGGGATGGTTATTCCACCACTTCCCTGGGCAGTATGTTGCAATGCTTCATATCCCTGTCTGTGAAAATATTTTACCTAATACAAAATGTAAACCTCCCTGGCACAACTTGAGGCCATTTCCTCTCATCCAATCACTTTTTACCTGGGAGAAGAGACTGACACCCACCTCACTACAACCTCCTTTCAGGGTGTTAAAGTCTTATTTGATGAAATAATTGTAAGAAAAGTCAAGTATCAATTACAGGGAATAAGACCATGGCTTAAGTCCTACACTGCACATAATACCTGTCCATATGATTATCTATTAGCACATTAAATGACTGGACATATTTAATTGCATAGAATAAGGTTTGGAAGAATTTTTCAGATCAAGACCACATTACTGTAATTGCAAAAAAATACCTATACAGTCATATATTGGAGACAGCATATTGAAGAGCACAGCTTACCATCTCCAAACACAGCATCTGCCTGAAACTGCAAGGAAGATTTGTTTATATTCTGTGTCTAAATGTAATTTGTGTGTGGTGCAGTTTTCCTTTCTCTAACTTTGCTAGTGTGTGACTGACTTTCTTCAACTGGGACTTGCTTTGGTTTTTTTCTAGTGCTCTTTAAATCATGGCTAATTAGAGGAGTTCAGATTCCCCAATGATATCATATTCTCCTGAAGAATGTGAAATTAGAGTCATTATGGATTGTTTTAGTAAGTGCCATATTTGAGCTTTAAAAAATCTTGTCATTAATACTGGTACCAGCATGCATGATTCTGTGCCTTAGTTAACACAGGTTAGAATTAATTAACTGCAAATATACCGCATTGCTCAAAGCTCCATTTGTAAACCTTGCTTCCTAATCAGGATTGTTCCCAAAGTTTTATCTGGCATTTTAATGGTGCTGACTAACATTGCTTTAATTAGCTGCCTCTGTAAAGTACCAGGCAAACCATCTGTGTGAATCCTTTTTAATTAACTGGGTTCAATCAGAGCTTTTTTCCTGGCATTCTTAGCATGTCAGTGAAAGCAACATACAATATATAGGGTAAAGATGTTCTAGCATCAATCAAAAAGGAAATATCTTTGTTGCTGTGGTTGGCACTTCTTCTCTAAGGGCTCAGACTTCGGTATAGAAGTTGAGAGGCCATGCTTTCATTTGGCTACAATTTTAGCATGATCAAGGCAAGACCATGAGTCTGCAATATGAATAGCAGTGCTTTATCACCAGGATTAGCATGAGGGAATGGCAGGGGGCCAAGATGTACAACCTGGGCTTCACATGACTTGCTATAGATTTGAATTTATCCTGTAACTAACTTTAAAGGTTAAACCTGACTGAAAAAATCTTTCACATTTTACAAACAGCCAAAAGAATACAACTGTATCAAAATGGATTAGCTTCAAAATGAGTAGTTTTTAAAAGCAACTGGAGACTGTAGTGGCCATGCTTGACTCTTTACATCCAAACATTCCTCTCTTCCAAACATGGAATTCTCTGCAGCTTCTTTTGCCTACCTGGGCTGTTTTTCACTGATGTCCCATAAACTCAAGGTAAATTCTGACCTCAATGAAGACAATAGAACACTGCTTTTTGATATTGAGATAGATGCCTGCATTATGAAGAACTGTTGATCTATACAAGGTTTGTATCAATTAAGATCTGTTGTGCAGCCTGATGTGAAGGTTCACTAGGCACTAAAAGTGCATGTATAATTCATGTATTCCATGAATTGTGGTTCATTTGACAGAGCCTGTGAAGAAACAATATGGCAAACACTGGCCATGAAGTGATGCTACCTGGGTGTGAACTGCAGCACCAATGCTTTCCTCATAGTCTGGCAAAGCAGTGTTAGATATGAATTTGATAAGCCACAGATATGTTATGGAAATTTTCTGGTTTAGTGGAATCTGTTCCAATCACAGACTTTTTCATGGAAGCCTTTCTGAGTTCCTGATGGTCTGCCCATGATTTGAGGTGTCCAAGGGCCAAGGTTTGAGGGCAGTCATAGATGTACACAGTTCAGGCCTTCCTGGCTTCCGGAACTTCCCAGTCTCCTGGGAGAAACAGATGCTGTGTCACATGGATCACCCTCAGTTTTGGAAACAGTGTCTTTTAGCTTCTTCTGTTTACAGCTTTATTCCTTCCTGGATTTTTATAAATTCTTGGTCCTGTGATGATTTACCCTTACTTGGATATGAAGCAGAAGCGCATCATTTATCCGCAAGTATCCCTTGAATAGCTTAGGCAAATTCCATCGGCAGTTCCTGATGTTTGGAACAGTGGTTACTTCTGAAAAGTATTTATGCACAGAGTGAAAAGCAGTAAGCAGCTATGAGCAAACTAGCCTTTTGAGAAATGGGGACTGATTTATTTGAGGAAGAACTTTAGGATCCAGGCCTTACTACAGTCAATTAAGTGTTGAACTTGGATCGTTCTGGACAAAGACACGAGGTACAGGTGCAATTACTAAAGAAAAATCTGGACACTAAGTAACAGACTGGTAAAACCACCTCAGAATCAGTACAGTCATGGCATGATAATCAGTGAAGTATTTATGATGTGACATCTGACCTTGCAGACAAGAAAATCGTTAGGTTTTGGGTGGCCTTTCCCATTGTGGACAATGAGACCAAAGCATCTCGGCTTTCTGAAAGCCATCGTGCTGAGTTTTACTGGCCTGCAGGCAGTCACAGGTGAAGTGAGTGTACTCCTGAAACAGAGACTGCACAGGTGAGACAAGGAAGGTGCAGGCAAAGCTCCTGGTGCTGAACAACCCTCAGCAGGGTCTGCTGGGACCCTGCACGGCACCTCACGAAGGGTCTGCAGGGTTTTACTGCATCTCTGTGAGGTACTTTCCTGCACAGTATTCTGGCCATTCGTGTTAGTACTTCACACTCTCACCATTGCTTATTTTAGTATCAGAACATCTGGCAAAGAACATTTTTAAAAAATTCTACAGACTCTTGGCTTGCTGACTTAAAAACTATTTTTAAACTGCAACATTCAGAATCACCTAATGTCCTTTACTGAAAAAGATAGGCTTTTAACATCCAGCAGAAAGACTGGGCATTCAGCCTGGCTTGGGTTTTACAGTTTGTCTATTTTATTAACCACCCTTATAATAACAATCAAGTGCTAAACAATATGAAATTAATAGCAAGGTCTAATGCCTTAAGAAACTTACCATACTGGGAAGTGTTTTGCAGATAGTCTGTGTTTTTTTAAGCAGACAGATGATAGATTATAAATTTGAATCCAGAGAGGATTTTATGAAACATGTTTTCTGAATCAACACGAAGCATAAGCATGTACAGACCAAGAGACTGAGGACTGCAATTGAATTCCGCTGTAACTCCAGGACAACTGTTTGCACTGGCATCTCTGCTGTACATTCACTTGTATTCCCAGTGGGTTTTTCTACTTAATGAACACAATTGGGAGTGTCAGTTTAGTTGCAACAGGTACTTCAGAGCTCTCTAGGCTGTATCTTGGTGCAGGAAACTGTCTTTGGATACCAACTAACTGGTCATCTCACATGCTGCTGCTGTACAGAAATCAGGTCACCTCAAGTTGTAAAAACATCATGTGAGGCCATATTACTTGCTCTGACATTTAAAATTGGTCCAAGAGTTACAGGTTACATATTCAGAAGCCACACATAAAAAGCAAGGTCAAAATAAAACACAATGCTTGGAAACATGCAGGCCATGAGCATTTCTAATGCAAGAGGGGAACATGACTGGAGTATGAACAGACTTCTCTCTGTTTTGCTATTGAAAATTTTATGAAACACGAATCAGCTCAGGCACACACACTGACCAACACAAGTGAGCAGCATTCTGATGACCTGCATTTACTTTTGGAAAACTCTTTGCTTATGTAGGAGTTCCACATATCCCTAGGTATCCTTATTAAAAAACACAGTTCATTCTCCTCCTTCCTGGAGTCCAGGTCTTTTCTCTAAAAGCAAGTCATTCTGTAGGGTAATGTACATGTAAGTCAGCAGAAAGATACAGGGATGATTCTTGCTTACGAGGTCTTTTGGTGTTTTTCCTAGTAATGTTAAATTTCTGAATAAAAACCTGAAGGTGGAGTTGCAATCTGCAAAGTGGATTGAAAAAAATCCAGGCAGCAATGCAGAATAAAATGCTAACTTGCATTGACTGCAATTCCTGTAAGGAGCTGGATGCATGAAATGCAGGGAGGAGAGAGTTGCAGATAAAATGTTGGAAGCTTTCTTTATATTATGCACCTTGTTACCTCTCTAGCTCTCTTCAGCTGCTCCCAGAATGAAGGCTGCAGTTCTCAAAGACCAATGCAATGTAAAAAAATGCTGTGTTTTCCCCCACCACTGAAATGTGTGTTTAGCATGAAACAGGCTGTCACCCACAGGAGTTGTGCAATGAAATTCACTTTATGTTTGTATTTGTCTTAAAAAACTTCCCCAAATGAGCTAGTTCTGGGCACTATCATTCATAGCAGTAGCCGTTTACCAAGCCAGAGACATGCAGAGTAGGATCTGTGCCTCCCAGTCCAACTTTCAGCTTTAATCTGAATGGGAAATGGATTCAAACTGAAAGAGAGTAGGATGAAATTAACTACTGTGAAGGTGGTGAGGTCCTGGCACAGGTTGCCCAGAGAAGCTGTGGCTGCCTCATCCCTGGAACTGTTTAAGGCTGGGTTGGCCGGGATTCTGAGCATCCTGGTCTAGTGGAAGGTGACCCTGCCATTGCAGGGTGGGGAGTTGGAAATGGATGATCTTTAAGGTCCCTTCCAACCAAAATCATTCTATGATTCTGTGAATTTACTTGTCTGGTTACTTTTGATTTCACAGCCAGTTGGAACATGTTTGGATCCTCTGTCACCCTGATGCACAAGGGGAACACAGAAAGCAAGTAAATCAAATCCCTTCAAAATTCACTTTGTGATGGGACCAGGGCTAAACTCCTCTCTCCAGCTTTTAAAATGCCTCTTCCTGTTGCTGGAACAGCCACTTTGAATGCTGTAAGATAAGCATGTAAAGACTGTGAGCAGTCCTGATTAACAGTAACTGAAGGGGTCTGCTTTCACCTCAGGAATCAGAGCTCTGAAGAAGTGGTAATGAGTCCTTCGACTGCTCCTGCCTTGGTGATAGGTTCCAAGGGGTTCAGCCAAAGATCTTCTCAGTCTTGGAGTGCATTCCAAGTAAAAGATAAAGAAGCCTGCCTCCAGGCAGAAATCCTCTGTGTTAGGCTCTTTCCTCTGCTACACATGAGCTGAAGAAACATAGTTATTGTATATAAGAAACAGCTATTCATTATGAGACATATTTGGAATGGAGGAATAAATATGTGTTGATAATCTGATCCTTACAAATTCAAAACAGAGCAGCCTAAGACTTAAAAGAGGTGAGGGAAGCATCCTGCAGAAACAGATTAGGCAGCTTGCTAGGAAAGTGACAGAGAGATTTTGATCATAGTTCTGTTGAATAAATCTGGAACAACTCTGTTGATTGAACTAAGCCTGATGCTGTGTGTTCCAACCAAACTGTATTTTTTTAAATATTCTTTTAAAAAATCCTCATGTTTATATGGAAAAAAAGATTACATAAATTACATTCTTCTGTGTTTATGCAGTGCATTTCATGCAGAAATAGCAGTGCTTTATATAATACAGAGCACTCGCCTATTTTCCTGCAGTTCCAGTGAAACTAAGGTACAGTAACAACAGTAGGTTTCCCTTGTACCCAGAGATCCAATTAATGCTGAGCCATTTGTACCAGAAGGCCAGTGCAAAGAAGCAAATAGCTGGGAATATGGATTTTCTCATTCTGTCACCGTGGCTCACTTCTCCAAAAAGGCCTTCAGTGCAGGAGACGTTCTGTGATCGTATTTTGGCCACCAGAGTATGAGTGTGCTGTGCTGGGGCTAATAGGAGAGAGGGGCCAAAGAAAAGAGAGTAGGCAGGGAATCGGAATCTCTGTATTACAGGCATCAAGGGACACTGTGGAGCACAAGTGTCACAGTGACCTGGGTAATCCATGCTCTGTTTTTTCCAGAAATTTACCAATTTACCAAACTTTCCTCAGTATCTGTGAAGGCCTTTGCCTCAGAAAGGCAGGAAACCTGCCAGCACCACAGACTCAGTTCTACATACTCTGTACCTGCTCCTGGTGCAGCTTCAGGGCTGGCTATCTAAACTGAGCCTGGGAAGCCATCAGCATGTGGAGGGACAAACTGCTACCGCCAGCTAGCTGTTTCAAAGTCAAACCCACCACCTGCTGAAAGGATGTTTTCTGTCATGTGAAGAAGGGTAAACCACAAATACTCCAGAGCTACTTCATCACCAGAACTAAGTCCTGATTCATTATCTCATGGAAATACAGGAACCTCTGACACAAAACCTATTACACTGTTTCAGTACAAGGTTATCTTCTAGGGGTCAGCCTTTACTTCAATAACCTTTGTGGCTGGAGGTCCTCGGGGAATTACGGCACAACATTAGAGACCAAATGGATTTCTTTCCTATTAAAAATTCTTTTGCTTAATTTCTTCTCTCTTCTTTCGTTTCCACTCTACACAAATGTGTCACCTCAAGGTCTGATCTGAAGTCCATTGAACTAAATAGATTTGGAACCTGGCCCAAACACCTACTCTGTGTGGTACAGTGAAAAGGCAGTTTCCCCTTTCATCTCCTGTCTCATATTTCTACCATATTCCTTAGTATTTCTAGAGAGGGGACTATATCACAGTCAGTAACTGCATCTGTTTTCATAGAAGACTGAATCCAGAAACTATTCAAGTTAAAAGAAATCTGTTGATTGACTATAGTAGACTAGTGGATCAACTGTCAGTTGTTTGCATTGAGCCTTTCCCCTCAGTCGTGCACCACAATCCAAATTATTACAAATCTGTGATTTAAAGAAACATAGATGATGTGTGAAGGTTCCTTTAAAAACCAACAAAAGTAGTGCAGTGATGTTGTTTTTAAAGCAGTGGCTGAGGCTGACAATAAATGTGGATGGAAAAGTTGTTCACTATCCAAAAACTGCAAACACAAGCTCTAAACAAAATCCATATGTGCCTCTTGGAGGTTCAGGTGTCAACAATATTAAGCTACAAAATGCTTTACATTTAAATAACTTCAAGGACCAGGTTAAGCTTTAAAACCTCCAAGGTCATTCAGAGTTAATCACCACAGCTAGTCTTTAATATGGTCAGATGGCAGAAAGTGTATGAAATTCATTGCTTGAAGGAACTAGTAGCACCTTACCTAGACAGTATGAACTTTCATACAGATTCAAGACAAAGCTGTAGTTTCAGTTAAAGCATTCAAAAGGCTGTTGGTTGATTTTTAGCTGTCTAGGGCTAAAGTCAAGCTCTTCACATTATTTTAATATATTTTCTGCAGCTTAATTTCCTGTGTTTTCTTTTATAGTGGCATAAAAAATTGCCCAGCAATTGCCCAGCAACTCTGAAGGACTCATAAAACACTTTCTAGGTTGCTCTACTTTAATTCCTGCTCTCAAGTTGAACTGTTACCTGAATCTACCAATCACTCTCCCACCAAGAGAACAAATTGAGTGGAGCTTTGGTGCATTTTGAATCCTCTCTGAAGTCTCTTTGAAGGTCTTGGAAGTTATCTAGGAAAACTTCTGAGCAGCTTATCCTACCCTATCATGTCAGTCCAAAAAATGGAAGTTCTGTCAACCATGTGGGAAATATGTATTTTTTCAGTGCATTTTGGATGCCGATGTGCAGATAGATTTTTGAATTTTTATGGTCAAAAAAGCAGAATGGAAACAAGTGATAATCTCAATCTGGCTGTGATAGCAAACATTCCTTATGAAGCTAGTGACAAAGGCAAATCACAAACCAAACTGAATTATCTGAGCACACATCAATAGGAAAAAATTAGACATCTCTCTGGGATGTCTATATCATTGTATTTCTAAATTAAATTTACTTCCAAACAAATAATTTATTTTAGCTATCTGACAACTACCCCTTGTTGGGACTCTCTCACTTGATGATATGCAAAGGATAAGTAGTAGTAACAAGAACTGCATGAAGAATGGAAGAGTTAGGCACAGTATGCCTTCCTCCATCCTAAAATGTGCGTGAATGGAAGGGTAAGAAGACTAGAACTGAGAGCCTGGGAGCTCTCGTGTGTGAGCGGGGTAGAACCCACAACCTCTTCACCAAGGGATTTGTTGTATGTGCATTCTGCAATGGAAAATCACTGCAGCATTCCAACTGCTGGGGTGGAATTTTGGTTGTAATTCAGTACAAGATGCACTGCATCACACACACACTTCTGTGTGTACCTACACGATGTGTATCAGGTCAGCAGATGCTCTACGTGCTCTGCCCCTTGCAAGGCTGAATCTGAGAGTAAGTATCTACCCTGCAGAGTGCAGGGTGTCCCCTGGACTAACTCACTTACTGGGAGGAGCTGAGCAAAGGTGGTGAGCTCATGGCAGGCGCACCTTTCCTGCTTCTTAAGCGAGTTCTGCAGTGCAGTGAATCCTGCAATGTCCTAAGTAGGCCACTCCCAGGATCTAAAATACCTGGCTCAATGAGTCAGGTATTACTGAGTCATGTTGCAGTCTACCATGCAGACATGGCCTCACTTATTTTCAGGTGAAGTTCTCAGACCACTAGTGTGAGATCCCTCATCAGGTCTGTCTTTAGACCAGCTATGTATACAGGTACCACCTGGCTTTTTTTTTTTTATTTCATTATCTAAGGAACAACAAAAGTACATCAGAAAAATTGTTTGAGTTTGATAAAGAAAAATCATAGTACCAAAGAAGCTTAAATTTAAATGTGTTACTAATAATGAACATTCTTGGAAGCCAGTGTGTTTAGTCGGGGCAGCAGGCTTAAAAAACACTGGAGCCAGATGGACTGATTCATACATCAGCATGCAGCCTTATCTGCTGAGAAATCAAACCAGCAAGTGGAATATGGAAACTCTTTCTAAATCCTGCAACTGTGAATTTTTGCTTCTGATGTAAGCTTCTCCCATCTTAGATTTACATATTCCAGGAGTACACTCAAAAATTTTACATCTTTAACTTAGACTCTAAGCTTTGATTTGCAATTGTTGTATGTAGAAATTATACAGCCTGCAATAATGTTCCTGTTTTAAAGGCACTGTCCATAACAGTGCCGTAAAACACAGTCGCAGCTAAATGCTCTAAGAACTTGTACATGAAGTTTATTTTCATGGCAGGAGGTGGGAGATCTGAAGTCCACTCTAGGTCAAGAGCTGATTCAGACCTAAGAATGATGGTAAATTCTCTCCCTGACTACAAATCACCTCTCCTCTGATGATGCCTGGAGCATCCTGAGGTGGAAGGAAGGAGTGCAAGCTCAGGAGCACGTGATGTCCTTTTTGGATCTCACTACTGTGTAAATAGAGTCCCAGTGAATGTGAACCTGGTGTTTCTGGTTACATATGTGTGATGACAAGAATACAGTTCAGATAGTAAAATACTTTCTAGAGCTACAGAAGGAAGGAATATCTAGATCTATACAAGACACAAGGTCTGGATTTTGCCAATGCTAGAAAGAATATGTTTTTTAAAAAAAAGGAAAAGGTAGCAGTGAATTTGTGGTAGAAGCTGGTAGGATCAAACCACTGGTGAAATTAGAAGATGCTTCATAACATGTCTGACAACTACTTAAGATTCATGCTGTCTGGTGCCAGGGAGACAGGATACAAACACTGCATCTCTTTGTGTCAGCAAGTCCCGTGTCACTATGGATGCAGGAGACATTAATTCCAGGGGGAGAGCAGTGCCAACTTTTCTCAAAGGAATCCCTTCAACAGCTCCTCCACTTAGGTAGCTAAGAAGTTCAGTGTCCAATGAAAGTTGCTGCCTCCTGGCATTACCTCTGCTTCATTAAATAAGGAGGCAGTGATTTGGGCAGTTACACTCTACAAGGCCTGCAGAGAGGCAGAAGAGCCCCAGGTCACTCTGACTAGCACTACTCATTTCTGTAACGCAGCTTGAGAAACGGAGGGGAAACATACGTGACAGAGTATAACAAGCATTTATGAGAGTAATTCCAATGGATGGCCAACGGCCAGAGCTCTTACACGTTCCATTAGAAAATAACCAGGGAAACCAGAGAAGTGAATTTCCTGCATATCATGGCATGCTGCACAAAAGACACTGTATGCCAGACACACAGGAATGGAAAGCTGGCACAAGACGTGCAAGAACGCTGGAGATTCCTGTTCAGATCAGGCATGAACATCACCACTGAAGATGGAGCCCTAAACATGACACATATAATCACTGAAGAAAGAATGCAAATAACCTCTGAAATCACAGGAGATTCCTGATTCTTTTTTGCTTAACATTGGAGCAGATCTATCTGAGTTACAGATTCAATTAGGATAAAAATAGACTCTCATAGTGGGACTCTTCATTTTTAATGAGATGGTGCCCAGTTAACAACGTAATGGCCCATCACATGTAGCCAATAGACTATAAATGGACTGTAGGAGCAGCTAAGATAACAGATCACAATTCAAGAAAGGCTCATTCTGGTAATTGTCTGTATCTGTGAGTTTAAACACAGGGTACCAAATTCCAGCTGAAGACTACTACTATTAGCAAGAACTTAATTTGGTAAGATGGATTTGAGAGTTTACAGGAGCCCTTACTCTTCCTTACTAGGTCACTGTAGAATGTTTTAAAATCTTGATAGGTATGATGACATTTACAACCTTATGAACAGAAAAAAAGCCAAACAGTTCACTACCAAACACCACTTGAAGCAAAAATAGTCAATGTAGAAGCATATATGTTTCTATAGCAAATACTGTGCAGAGATATTAAAAAATGAAATGAAAAATTTCCTGACTGGAGATGCCAATTACATACAGAGTGAGACTTTTGTGATTTAACTTAAACTGTCAACAAAGTAAGTATCTAGCATAAACTATTTTCCTGTGCTCCCTCAATAATCAGTGGAGAGTGACAGACATCTCTAGGGAAAGTCTTCTCATTCTGGGTAACAGGATGAATCACCCTCTTGGACAGCATGTTTCCAACAGCTATAAAGGGTATCTCGATGATTTCCTTGCCAACTAAAGCTTAGATTACTGGGAAAACCAGGCCAGATTTTGGGCACACCAGTCCTTCTTTTGATCTGGAAAGAGAAGAAGGGTTTGTGTTCCAAGCATCTTATCATTTTAACTAACAGTATTAGTTGGCCAAAGAAAGCATACTGCCTTACAAACTTTCCTTCCTCTGTATTAGACCATCATAGAGAGAACTCTATCATCAACTAGATGCCAAAGCATTGGATCTAAAATTGAATGGGCTCAATCTCATCCTAGGACACAAGAGAGGCATCAGACTAGTTACATGCTTGAAATGGTTCTTCCTTGTCACTGATTAAAAAAGGATTCTAGATACCTAGATCAGATATTGATATACATATGTGATAGTGTATATAATTGTCAGGGCAGATGAATCCTACCCAAAACTGATGGCTGGATGTCAACATACTGTCCAGTAAGTGCAGTGAACACACGCCCATCCCAGTTGAACAGCAACCTTCTTGTGCACTCACATCCCCCTCTGCCACTGCCTACTGCCTTCAGCTCACAGGTTTTGGTCAGGGAACAGCTGTTTTCCTCAGACAATGAAACTCTCTGGAGAAAGTCAAATAAAACCCCTTTCTATGATGCTGCATGAATACTCTTTTATAAGTGGAAATATGGGGTGCCACTAAGACAGACATTTAGGGAAAAGCTCCAGTGAAATCTACCAGCCATTAGGCCATGTCGGGAATGCTGTAACAGCCTCATGAAAGATCCTGCTTAGTCTCTTTCATACAGTAGTTCTTAATAATGAGCATATAATAAATGTACAGTCTGGAGGAATTTACTATACATATCCAATTGGATTTATATAGTCATAAACTTCTACAGCACTGCTTCTATGATTTACAACAGTCTCTACTAATTATGAAGCTATGCCTGGACTTGAGATGTAAAAGGCAAAGGTTACCAGACTGGTTGTACAGTGATACTATACAAGTGCACCTTTGCCACAGCTATTTTCAATCACTTGGTAACAGGGAATCATTGCAAATAACCATATATTTTAGCCTGCTCTTATGAAGAGCACCAAAAGCAGAAACCCAGGAAGTTTGTGGGATGGTATTTTATTGTGATGAAGTTTAGAGACAAGGAGTGAGGAGTGGGCAGTCAAGTGAAACTTCTGCTACCTTCTGCCTGGCCTGTAGGGGACTGGACTTAGTAGCTTCCCTGACCACTTCCCAAATCTATACTTCTGATTTCCTAAAAAGAAACCACCATGGGAAATACTGGAACTTACACAGGACAAGCCTCTCATGATCTACATGGATACAGAAGGATGTTTACTTCACAGACATTTTCCAACACATATATTTAATTTTGCTGTTATTCAGCATATGAAATAACTGTTTCAGAAAGGACTGTTTGTTTGCCATTAATAGGAATTACCTGAGCATCGTGGGCAGCACAGCTGTGGTACATGCACAGGGGAAGGGCAGTGTAGACTTGGGCATCTTATTCTGCTGCACAGTACATTTCCATTCTGCAGGTGGAACATAATGCATAATACTTTAATGAAATGGGCTGTCTTAAAAATTTCTGGGTTCTTTATTGTACATCCATATATTTTTTAAAAATGGCTTTTTACAACATTCTAGTTTCACTCACACCAAGGTAAGCCCATACTACTTCCACTGCCTATGAATTTATGCTGAAGGTCAAAAATCCATACAAACCTTAAAATCCTAAGAAGTGTCTAAAAATGGATTGCAACAATCTCAATTTGTCTTTTTCTTTTGAGCAGACTACACTTAGAAATTGCATTTCCAAAACTAAGACATGGATAATTAATGGTAGGTCTCTGAGATATCCCCTACTGAGGGTTAGTTCAAGGCCACAAGAGACAATAGCGTCTGTAATTGTTCCTGAAAACTGTGGAGAGTCTTTTGTTTTCATTTTATGGGTTTCCCAGTAGACAAAAAACACCAGTTGGTAAGTAGCCATTTTTCTAAGAAATATGAGTAAGTCTTGGGAATAGGGTTCATTATTCATGTCATTAACATAATATTCTATTTGACCACATCTAAGTTTAATTTATAATTAAAACACAGAGAATTTTCATTCTCCAGTGTCTAACCAGAAATGGCTATCCATTCCAAATTCCTATTTCCCATCTATAATTCATCGTTCTAATTTAGTTCTGAGTTGCTCATGTTTATAGCAAGAAAGATCTTTCAGCATGAACACTGATGCTGTGCTATGCCTGTAGCTTTAGGTGGTGTCAGGACCAAACCTTCATTTTCATATGCCTTCTGGAGCACTGAAATGTTTCCAGTGGAAGTGCAGACTTCCTTACCAACAGATGTATAGGTCTTTCTAGTCATCTTTTTCAAAATAATTCATTGACTCCTAAATATCTGCAGACCAAAGGCTGGAACCATTTTGTTAAATCATTGCTAGCCACGAATTACATTTGTGCATCTGCTTTGGAAAGAAACACTAAAAATGGTATCACCATCTGTTTCCAATGATGACTGAAAAGAAATACACTGATTTTGTAGAGGAGTAAATTTTAGGCTGTAGGACCTTTAGGGGACAGGGACTATCCCTGGTCTCCACAGCTCCTTGCCCAACAGACCCTCACCTGAGAGCCTGCAAAGCACTGCTGTGGAAGAAAGGCTGGCACTGCCTGCTGACCTGGCTCCTTGCTGCTGACTTGTCCTGTTCCATGACCTCACTCCCTTTTTCATTTTCAGTTGTGCGGAATCTCCTGAGGTGAATGTTTACTTGCTGTGCATGATCAGCTGTGATAAAATTCTGCAGGCCAACTTTGCTGCTCTGTGCTGCCAGCAGGACTCCACTGCCTGCAGCAGGACAGAACTGTTCTAACTGATCTTGTGCTTAGTGAGACTGATCTTAGGCTTAAATTCACAGTGATATTTAGGAGACCAAGCCCTACTGACCAGAGCAGAACTCAAGTGCCTGTTGGTCTCTGTGAGCCAGGGCCATGATCAGCATTTCTGCACCAGATACCAAAGAGTGTCAGTGCACCTCTCCCCAAGCTGGGCTATCAGTGCTGAGCATGGAGAGCAGTTGGTTTAGCTCCTGAAGTCTGCAGATCTGACTAGGAACACAAGCAAAAAGTTACTGTATTTTAGAGAGTAAAATAATGATCTGACAAATTTTGAGTGCTGAAATTTACTTGACAGTAACAGTCAACAGGCTCCACTGTGAGCTGGGGGGAGGAGGGGTTGTAAAAGAAAGGGGGGAACAGGGTGAGAACACTGAATTGTTTAGTTTTATTCTGGATTAAGTAGGTAAATTCTAACTTGTAAAAATACAATACCATATACACACAAAAACAGGAAAGCTTTTTCTTTTAAAACCCAAGCCGAATAATTTGGCCTCTGTTTAGGTAGTTAATTTGTTTTGCTCTTTTATTAAACATCAGAAGTCTGTGTGTTGGGGGGACAGATGGACAGACTGCTGTTTAGAGACAGAGCATGGATTAGAGATCTCTGTCTGTTGCCTGGCTGATACGACTTGTTTTGTGCAGAGATCATCTGGATCATGATGTTTGAGGCCAGCAAAAACATTTTGATCATGCTGATGATGAAGATCCCTGGGGATTTTTTACTTTTCTCTGCAGTCTAAGGGAATCAGTTGCTGCTTAAGACTTTGTACACAACCTTTGCCAAACTGACAGGGAGCCATAGGTGGGTTACACTTGGGTCTCTCTTATTTGCTGTCTGTGGCACACTTAAGTTTCGTTTTTTTATGCTGTAGTATTTGGTTTATGGTCTGTGCTTGTGCTATGTCACGGCATGTTTTCTAATGCCTTTACTTTGGTAAAATTATAAATTGTTAAGAATTTCCTGAAGCAATCAGTGTTCTGAGGGCATGTTTTTGGTCAGGACAAAGCTCAAACAAGTGGCTGGATGATGCAGTTGTTATTTGGAGTCGTCCTTCCAAACAACAAGAGTCACATCCCAGAGATCCCTCAGCATCTTCACTGCTGAAATAACCCCAGGTTACTTTTTGCACCCTCACAGTACACCAAAGCTAAACCAGCAAACATGAGAGTAGAGTTATGTCCACTCCCGACCTGCACGTACTGGGAACTACCATAACAAGTTTCTGTCTTTACTGAACCTCCTGCCCAGAACTGTCACTTTGTTTTCTGTGCCCAAGTGTGAAGGAAAGAAATAAAACAGACTCCGTTTGTTGGAGCCTCACGGTGCGTGGGTGTGCGTGGGTCTGTCTGGGTCCCAGCAGTGCTGGTCTATAGAGGAGCAGACCAGGCACTTCCCTGTCCCTCCCGACTCTCTGACATCTTGAAAATCGAGCAATGATCTGCATCCAGATCTCTAAGGCTTCCAGTTAGTTTCATCTCCACCCAAGACACATCCTTCCAGCAGTTTAGTGAGCATTTTACTCCATACAAACTCTGAGAGAGTTTTCAGCTTTGCATATACATCAGTAAAAGTTGAGTGGAAACTCCTTTATGGTCTAAACAAGGACTTATCCTTTTCTTCCGACTACATTTTTTTCCTCTTACAGCTGCATTCTGCTGCACAGATCTGAGCTGAAGCCAAGCTTGTGGAACTACTGTTTTTGCATCTCTGTACTAAACTGTAGTAGCAAATTCCCTCAGAGCAAATGCTGCACAGGGGCCCAATATTTTACACTTGCAGGGAGGGAAAATAGCCAGGAATACTTTATTCTGCATTAAATACAGCAGACAAAACTCAGCATCTGGAGTGTCTCATGTGGTAGTGATTAAGATCCCTTATTGTTTATTTTAAAGTACTCCAAGGGACATATTCTGCTCTCATTTTCCTGCCTCTCTCCACCAGCTGTATATGACATACTATGGGGATCTCTGACTGCTGTGTTTTTGCATCAGCTGTCTACTGATGGGAGTCAGGGACCTGTCCTTTCATGCTCTATCCAATTCTCTCTGCTCCCCATACCCTTTTCTCATGTTTCATCATCTCATTCTTCTTTCACTGGCCTTTACAAACAGTCATATCCAAGGCTGTTCCTTCAGCACTTTAGGGCAAGCAGATGCTTTGACTATGGAAATGCCTCTGAAGATGCTGACACTGTACATAGATCAAAGCATCTCCCAAATTCAGCATAATCATCCATATTGATGGAACTGGAAGGATTATATTTAGGTTGTGGGGCCTGATTACTCAAATGTAATGATCAGCACTGATGAAAGCTTCTGGCTAGTTAATGAGCTGTTTTGTCTGTGCCATGCAAGTATTTTTTGCCATATATTTTGGCCTTCTGTGTTGACGTTTCCCCTTCACTAGGATCACCTGCCTCTATTTCCTATAGCATGATCAGGACCCACCAGTGAAAACAAGTTTGGGCTTTGTCCAATTGTTGCCATGACAAAAAGGATTCTAGTCAGTGAAGCAAGTAGTAGTTGTAAGATCAATAATTCAGCAGTCCTACCTCTGAGCAAAGACAATTAACGCAGTAAACAAGGCCATAGGGTTCTAGATAAGGATGCCATCGTTCTCCTACACGATACTTCTTATCTTGAAACACACAGTAGGTATCTGAATCTGTAAAACAGTAAAGAATTGAAAGAGCTATGAATGAGTGTTTCCATTCTGTTCATATGAAGTGTATTTGGCTGTGCAGAGTTTTCTGTAAACTATTTTTTCTTTCCCTGGAGAATCACACAACAGAAACATCCTTAACTTCATGTGCTGTTTTTTCTAATCTCCCAAACCAAAATGAATTACATGGCCTCCCATCTTTCCAAAACTGGAACTCCTGAAACAGCTGATAAAATGGCTCTCATACAGGTGAGTTTATCCTTTCACCTGCAAAAACACAGGCTAAGATCCTGTTTAGGTAAGAAAATTAAAGTGCCTGATCACTCAGACAGGTTTACAGGAAACAAAACTTTACCATGGCAAAACCAAAGCAATTGGCCCAACTCCGGAATATCCCAGTTTGTACCAGGGGCAGATCTTAAACAAGGGGCCCCCAAGGGGAAGAGAAATGCACTGTGCTTGCACTGCACGTTCAATAACTCGGTATTTTAACAAACTAGTAAGTCTGTCCTAGTACTTCAGAACAGTTTGTGCTGATATTTGTGAAATAATTTATGCATCAGCTTTCAAATATTTTAAGATCTTTCTGTTCATTAAGCAATTCTAATCTTGCAGGTGCAGTTTTGCAAATACCCCTGTACCTGTCAGACATTGCTGCCCTGTCTCCACTTGTCACATTATGCTTTCACATTGAAAACCCAAATCTTTTCAATAAAATGATGTTTCTCATGTGTTTCCATGTGAGAATTCCTTCCTGTTGTCTTAAGGATATCCATATTCAGTTTATTTCATTACCTTCAGTATAGATGATCCTTCAGGATATCTAACAAAATACCTGTCTTCCTTGTGATAATCCAAGCAAGGGACATTCTTCATGTTTACTGGGCTAGAAGAAGGTAGCAAGAGCTATGGCCTGTTAGTAGAAACTGTGCAGTGATCTGCTTTCCCTTCACACGGAAGCATGACAAATGAAACATAGGGTATGAAAAAGCAGACAACTGAAGTGGAGTTTGGTAGTTCCTCACACTGTGTCTTCTTTGAACCAGGGTACCTGCACATGTTTTCCTGTGAGTGAGTTCAGCAGGGCTGGGGGCCATTCTGCAACTCACTCTCTTTATTTTTTCCCTCATCCACTTCCTTGGAAGCAGAAGCTGCTGAGATTGAGGCTAAACATTTTAATTACTTCTCAAGGGCGAACAATGTCTTTTGTAAGAAGAAGGCCAAAAACCAACCTGCGCATGTCAGAAGAGCATTCCAGAAAGCCAGTAACAAGAGCAGTCAGTAACTCCTAGACTTATCTGAGTAGCTGTATCTCCTTGCCATGATTTCTGAAATGTGTTAACATCTCCCAGGGATGACAGGCTTTGTAGAAATACTCCTTTTGTTTTGTTTGTATTCTTTTCAATTCTTCTCATCAAGTTTTTGACAGTGCTTAGACTCTTAATTTTCTCAAAGGATGTAACTAATCTAGTTCATATGATGTTGTTTTTGCAACACAACAGAACAATCTTGGACGAGCTTTACACTAGCTGAAAACTTCAGCACAATAGTTTTACACATGGGACAGATTCCAGATAATCTGTCAGATGTTTACAGAGGTTACTAAAATGGAATTAAGCACACTCTTGACTCAGGATATTTGAAATAAAACAGATTCTGCAATTGACGTGTTATGTTCTTTACGATGCAGTGAAACCTGTACAGCTTTAGGAAACTGTGCCCCAAATGTGGGTGGGACCTGATTCTACTAAAGGCAGGATTAGAAGGAGAAAGAACTTGGAAGTTTTAGGACATTCTTTTCTGAACAACATCTGAAAGTAGAAGGAAAAGGTCCAATTTAGGTGAATGTGACAGCTTTGTTTGAAGTCTACTTACGTTTTACTTGTTCTAGTTTACCTCCATCTATGCAAAGGAGATAGAGCATGCCAAAAATGATAAAATGAAAATTCTCCAATATCCACTTTTTTCTCATCTTTATCAGCAAAAGGAAAAGAAAGAGCCTCCAAATAGAGAATGTTGAGCTGTTGGGAAGAAAAGATTAAATTAATTAGAATAAAATTTTGTAAGATATTTAGTGATTTCATCCAGCACACAGAAATCCTAGACTGTCAGAACAAAAAACCCTGTATTTTCATGGATCTTTCTTTCATGGAAACAGCTTTGCCTTCATATCATTTCATTTTTGGAAAAGGGGCCACATTCCTATTCATGAAATCTAAAAACTGTATTACCTCTAAAAAGTCCTTAGTTTATTCCGAAACAGAGAAATCTGGCAAGTAAGCAATCTAAATTCTTAAAAGTTTGCTTTCCCAAGAACGTAGTTTGAGAGATGTTCTTGTAGCGCATCTCTTTTGGATATATCTCAGGACATACAGGTGTCAGTTGTAACATGTTTGCTTCATCTTAAAATTCATTTTGGGTGTCTCTGGAGTCCCAGCCCTGCCCTGTGGAAATCCCTGCCCAGGGTGAGCCCCTGGCCACGCTGCAGTCAGTGGGAGTTTTCCTCACCGCATCTAATAGGCTTCCACCACTATTCAACTCGGCCCTTCGCCCCTCTCCAGCCACTATTGTTCTGCAACTGTGTATAATTAATTTTTCTAGAGTTAACCCTTCCACTGCCTTGATAGCTGAGAGCAGAACGGCATGTCATCTTCATTCCTGCAGATCTTTAATGTCAAAGTCTTGCATATGTAGCAAAGCTTAATGTATTCTTCTCTGTGTGGTGCAGAGATGGTATTGTACTTGCTGCATGTGCCATTCTGTTTTTCTGTGTTTCATAAAGGCAAGTTATTTAAAGAAAACAATTAACTAAAGAAGAATTTATTTGTTTTTGATAGCCAACCTAAGATTCTAAACTGAGAACTATTTTGGTGCTGTACTATTTCTCACAATTCATTATAAAATGTTATCTTCCCAGAGCACACTTTTCCATAACTTACAATGTTGGAAAGATTTGAGGTTGATTTTAAGAGCCTTTATGTGGATTCATCATTAATTTTACAAAAGTTTCAAAAAACCAAAAAGAGTCACTACTGGAAAAATAAACAATGTGTTTTGTAAACTAATTTGACCTTTCCAGATATAACGTAAATAATAGGACTGTACATGAATATGTTTCAGCTCACAGATAATCATGGCAGAAGTAGTAATTTATACATGTGTAGTTAAAATTAAGTGGTGGGTAAGTTAGAGAAACTAACTAAACAGTAAATTAACAAGCCCTTAAAATTAGAATCTTCCTATTATGACTGTTGAGAACTAGGATACTGTAGCAAAAGGTGTGTGATTAGATATTATCAGTGGTTTTATTGCCTTTACTGTTCAAGGGTTCTCTATATTCCCAAACCACAACCAAAATGGACATCTTCCTTAACTAATCAAGCCTGTGCAATTACTCTGTCTGTACCCAGAAAGCTCATTCAAAATAATGCAAATTGCATCTGAAAATATATATAAAAAACCAAACACGTTTTTAAAGCACACTCCCCCAAGCAGTAACAAAACACAAGTTTCTGTTTACTTTGGAAATTGAGAAGAATATTTCAATTTCAGAAGAAAAGTTTAAGTAATTTTTTCCTTTCTACATATTCAAATCACATAGGGCATTTTGAAGCCAAACATCCTTTTAAAAACCTGTTTAAAATTAAACCCTCATAATTTATTCCCAGGACATCATGCATGTATAGAGAACAACAGCAGCACATCACTGAGACTAGCAGAAATGTGAGTGTTTAAATATTTTGGCCTTCCTGGGGGTTTCTTAAGCAAACAATAATTATAAATGGCGTACAATTATCCTTTGTGCAGCACTTTACCTGTTAGCTAGGTTGGTTAGTTGGAATAGAAAGGTTCAGAAATCCATCCATTTTAAGTGTCAGGTCTTCAAAAGGAAGAACAATTTAAAACTTGGACTGCTTATGCTCAGAAATGCTGCACAGTAATGTGAGATGGAGGAGTTAATAATAGAAATGGGATGGAGACTTTTGATGTCTTTCTTAATTCTCTTTAATTTCTGTATTGTTGTTACTCCAAATATAAACACATACTTTTCACTATTAGCACACTCCCTTTATTTCCCCAAAGGGGAATGTCCTAAAAATATTCCTGGATTTAAATAATCTCAGTTAGGATTAACCTGTTAATTATTGGTGTGTTTTCTGCACAGTAGAAACAATGGCAGTGATCCACTGCTCCCATGAATTACTTGGTGAAACAAGGCGGATGGGGCTCTTTTTAACGCCTCGCCCTCCAAAGAGCCCGGTTTGGTAACTACAAGAGGCAGTGTCCGGCCTCGCCACGTTTTACGACTGAAGGGGAAAAAAAACCCAAAAATCCACAACAAACCCACCCCCCAAAAGGCAGTGCCGAGGGTCGGCTGGCAGAAGCTGCGAGGCTGCGGCGATGGCGCGGCGGGGACAGTGGTCCTGCCCCGACGGCCGCGCTCCGCTCCGTGCCCCGGGGAGCGAACCCTCTCCGTCCGCTCTCCCCGCGGCTTTATCCCTGCGAGCCCCGGCGCGCCCGCTGCCGTCGGGGGCGGCGGTACCGGAGTGTCTGTGAGCGGCCGGAGGCTCCCGGTTCCGACAGCACGGCCGCCCCTCGGGCGCCTGCCCGGGGAGCTCGGGCCGGGGGCTGCCGTCCCGCCCGGGACCGGCCGGGTGCCCGCGCTGCCCGGGACGGGAGGCGTCGGGTCCCCCCCGCGGAGATGCCTGTGCCGCGGCTTCCCCGGGGCCTCGCCTCGGACAGCAAAGCTCACAAACCTGGGGCAGGGCTGGAGGCCGCTCCGCTCGGGGACCGCCGCGATCCGCGCTCGGGCTGAGGCACCGCGCCGCTCCGCGCTCCGCTCCGCCGGGGGACGGGGGACTCCGGCCGGGCGGCTCCGCTCACGTTGCCATAGTCTCCTCCCGCGGCTTTTAGGTCTGTCCTTCGCTGCGGTGGGGAGGAGGCAAGCAGGGGAACGACGGGGTCCTGCAGCCGCCAGCCCCGGACCCCCGACTGACGGACGGGAGCGGAGAGGGAGGGACCCGCTCCGCCCGATCCGCGGGGCCGCTGCGGGGCGGGCGCTCCGGAAGGTCCCGGGCTGGGGGCACCTGCCACCGCCTCCTGCCTCGGAGGGGAGGGCAGCGAGAGCGCCCCGGCCGGAGGATGCTCGGCGGCGGGGCCGGCCCCGCAGCCCCGGGGGCGGCTCGGGAGGCGGGGTGAGCGGGGCCGCTCCCGCCCCGGCCCGCGCCCCGCACCGCGGCGTGACTGGCACGGCCGGGGTGGGGCCGCTCCGCCCGGGGTGGCCGCCGAGAGGGGCGACCCCGCCCGGGCCCTCCGAGCTCCCCGCCCGCCTGAGGGAACCACCTGCGGGCCGCGGAACTCGCACCCGAACGAGCCGCCCGCAGGTCCCACGGGCAGCTTGCTTGGAGAGAGGACTCCACACCGAGACGGCTCTTTAATGGGCTTGTCCCAGGCGGGGTGCCCTCCAGAGCAGACCCGACGGAGTTAGCATCCACTGGGATCTGCCA
The DNA here is from genome assembly GCA_035583155.1 of Acropternis orthonyx. Lineage (NCBI taxonomy): Eukaryota > Metazoa > Chordata > Aves > Passeriformes > Rhinocryptidae > Acropternis > Acropternis orthonyx. Next base: position 12,763,960 of record JAWWEU010000138.1, read on the forward strand.
GACACCTTCTCCTGATACCCTCTGCTCTGATTTATTGTGTTAGAAGGTTTCAAGGTCACACTGAGATTCTGGTGGAACTAAATTAAACCCATGACTCATTATATGCTTGGTCAAACATTCTTTTTCTGTCTTCTTGTAGCCCCTGTAACTAATAAGAAGAGATCAGTGAACTCTTGACAAATGATCTGAGAAAAAGGGTGAGGTATGAAAAGACATCATGTGGAGAAACAAATTACAACCTATTTCCCCTAGTTTGGGACCAGGGTGTTTGGGGAACACTGCTGGGAGGTCATACACCTCTCAGGCTTGGTAGATATTTTCAGAAGGCTGAAAATTGAGCAGAAGTTTCATTTCTTCCATTCTGTCTTAGCTGGGCAAATATGGGAGGTACAGTGTATGGTGAAACCTTATACTGCATGAAAAAGGGATAGATGACTTACTAAGAGTTTTGTAGTGTGACTTCATGAGTAACCAGGACTGTGTGTTAGTCAAATGCAACTTTATAACTCTTAATATTGAATAAGAAAAAGAGAAAGTTCTGAAGCTAAGCATTTTGAAAGCTCTGCTCCATGCCTACTTCAGTGTTGCTCTGCCACTCTTTGCTTTGCTGTGCACAGGCAGTAATCCATGTTCCTCAGGAAAAATCATCACTTAAAGCACTTACTCCTCAATGTGATTGGATACTGCTGCAGGCTGATAGTTTTGGAAGAGCCACTATATGAAAGAGGGATGGGAAACAGAGAAAGAAATCAGAAATATGATTGTAATTTGCACATGAAATCAGAGACCCTGTGCTGTGCAAGCTCTGGTCCTGCAGATGTGTATCCATGTTCATGGAGGGAAGGGTTAAGTGTGTGCACACATGCTTCTAAATTATGGAGCTGTAGTTACGTTGTTCCTTTAGGTGCTGTGCTGGGTTAGACTGTGCAGGCTCAGCCTGGGAGATAAATTGCATATGAATAACATAGACACTCAGATCTATGACTGAAATGATGCTGTTGCAAATCTTTGTGAGTAGGAATCCACACCTCTTTGTAGACGGCCTTGATAGTCTGGGTTTATAGCATCAACATGACTTTGTTAGGTGCAACTTTGGGTTTGGGCAGAGCTCAGTTTTACTGTGTAGACATCCTCCAGAACAACTCACTCAACACAGCTACCCACCTATGTGAAGCTTCCTCTAGCATTTATCCCAAGTATTCCCTTCTCCGTGCTGAGACAAAGTCCAGTGTGTGTAAAGACAGCAGTAATTGTTACAGTACTCTTTATGCATAGTCAGTGTAGTAGTAAAGAGAAATGAAATATCTTCTATAGACTGTGACCTGAATTCTTTTGCAGAGAGATTCTTTGAAAAGAAATTCCTTATTTGGCCTGAAGAGTGCTTTGGAAAAGTTGCTATAGATGCCAGCACTTTCCACTGTATTCTGTAACTGTTTCAGAAGACGATGGTGTCTAATGGTCTCTGGACATACTAATTCAGGTGCTGAAAATAGAGATATACAAAGCAGAGTCCTTTTCCTGCTCTTTGGCAGATTTAGGCTGTAGAAAACTGGCCGAAAGAGCCTTTCTCTCAAGTGACGGCTTGGGACTCAATGAATGGGCAACTTGATGGAAATCCAGACTTCCAAGGGCAGGCTGCCTTAGTCTGACTCCTAGTGCTGATCCTGCTGCTCAAGCTGTGCTGTTCATCGGTTGCTGAGATGTCCCTGAGGGCTTTTGAGTGATGACACAGTTTAACATTGTCAGGGTCTGCCTCTTTCTTGGTCACGTACAAAGGCGGCCTCTGTTCCTTGTCATTCATCTTCCCATGGCATAGTGTCACAGCGAGGGTTACGGTTGTCAGGCCAAAGCATAATGTGGCACATGGTGGACATTGTGCCGGAGTAGAATGTTCACAGGTGGCCTCTGGGGAGGGACCCTTGCTGAGCAGGCAGGGTTTGCTAGTGCCTGTGCATCCTGGTACTTCTGCACCAATGCCCAGGCTGTTCCTCTTTTCCCAGCTCTGCCCAAGCCTCACCCAGGAGTAAGTACAGGTACAAGCCAGTACTCTTTGTGTCTCACCACAGCCTGTTACGTATTGCCTTGTCTCACAGGTAATACAGTCCCATGTTAGGCCGTCTGTCTTATTCCTCTTAGACCACAGCACTGACAAACCCTTTGGTCTGTGCTCTTGCTCAGGGGGCTGTTTCTTGCTCATGGGCTGTTACTGAGACTTGTGAAGTTCAGGGCTGCTGCACACATGTGACACAGAGAGCTTTAGAAGGCATCTGATATGTAGTTGTTATCCTTCATGCTGCTAAGCAGAACTCACTGCTTGAATATGCTCCACATCCTAGTGTCCAGACAGGAAAGAATTGCTCCTGATAGTGAGCATTAGAAACTCAAGGATGCTCTAAGTTTTTAAAAGCACAGAGATTTAGCCATGTAATTCTCATTAAAGATAATGGAAGTTAAGCAGCTAATAATGTGGCACTGATAGTAGAAGTCCCTCTCCCTGTGCTGTGCCTCACAGTGACTGAGCAGCACGTAGGTATCCTGCTATTATTTCTCAGTTCGTGTGAGGGGGAAAAAAAAACAGGATAAAAGATTCGTGCCAATGCTAACATGTTTACACACCATGTGGAGTTTTCTTAATTGGAACAGACACTGAGCTCTGAGAGATGTTAGACACACGACACAACTTCCACTTACCTCCCTGCCTTTTTTTTTTTTCTCCTGTTTATCTATGCTCAAATTTTCACTCTAGAAAAGTATGAAAGGAAGTTCTTAATGTAATGAATTCCTTTGGTTTTTGCAGTCTTATAAATTTGGTGAAGCCCTTTGGAACTTGTATCTTAAGATGCTAAAAATTATTCCCAGGATTTTATAAAAATCTCTAAATTAGTTTTTGTGGTTTGGATCAGTCCCCCCAACCATCATACTGGGAATACAGTCTGGATGTTTACCAAGCAGTCTTTACACATACTGTTCAACAAAGAGGGCTTCAGATGTGCATAATTTTGTGATTATGGCATAGGATGGTCATGAGCATTCTCCACCCTCCTGTTCATTCTGTAGCACTGACTTCATCTGCAGTGGGCTGTTAGTCCTCTAGCACTAGAAATTTATTTATTTATTTACCAGTGAGACAGATGGATGTAGTGAACCTGAGGTTTCAATTCAGTTTGCTAAAGAACAACAGCATTACATAAAATGTCAAATTGCAGCCCAATTCCTCATTAGTTTGATGTGGATATATTCAGCTGGGACTGAAGAGTAGCTGAAAATCATTGTTCTGTGAAAAAAATGCAAGCAAAAGATATGTCTTTAAATTTCACTTTCAAATGCTCAGATGAGAAGAGAATTGCAAAAGCTGCTAGCAGCAAACATGAAAATGCAGGAGAAGGGAACCACACCATTTTCCATTCCATCACAGAGCAAATGATGCTTTGCTAAGTGGGGTATGAAGAATTCCAATGTGTGGGTGTAAAATAGATACATGCACTCAGAATTGAGGCCCTCCTGTATTTTGCATTCATTTCAAAGTGCTCATCTGCAGCTGTTTATAATCTAATCTAATCTAATCTAATCATCTATTCCAGATATTTATAAAACACCTATTGCCACCACAGCGTGTGTGAAGCTATGATTATGATAGTATAGTTCTCTTTCAGATGTGTAATGTCAAAAACTGCAAGACAATTTGTAGGAATAGAGATTTTTTTTTTTGTATATTCATGAGCTGCATGAGCTTCCCCATGCTGTATCAAAACACAAGTACTCAGTGCTTTACTGAGAGTGAAATAGTAGTGAAGTGTCATCACAAAGATATGTAGATGCAATTGCTAGTCAAACTTTCAAAAGAGCCCAAGGAATCTACACAAACTACATTGATATTGTAAAAGGGCTGATTTTTGTTACATTCACAGAAAGTTTTCCCCTCTGTCCTCTCTTTTCTTGTACCTTCATATCCAAATAGTTGAATATCCAATTCAGAAATTCTTGAACAGGCACACCTTACTGTTAGAGGTGCATTGTAATCTTTGACAGAAACCACTGATTTATAATTGATCCTCTTTGCTAATCAATCTAACTTACCTCTTAAAAAAAACATTAAGTAGCCATGCCAGGTTTAGCTTTTTGTCTTTTTTTAGTATTCATAGTAGTAATTAATTTCTTTTGTATTATTTAATCTTGTATTGAATGTAATGAGTGTTGGAGGCACAACATCAATAAAATAGTTGAGAACAAAGCTCTCAATTCCTAGCTGATTCAAGAAACTGAAAGGAACACTTTTTTTCTTGAGACAGCAAGTCCAAACTCTCTATAATTCTGTCTGGACAGCATGTTGTGGACAGGATGCCTGCACTACATGCAATTAGTGCTTCCACCAAAGTGTAGATCCATATAGCACGCAACAGCATTTCAGTGACTATTTTCAACAAGTGAAAAGCAGCATCAAAGAATCTGTATAAGTGATTATCTATGAGTTCTGGGTGCAACTTCACCTTCATTGTCTTTTTACTACCACACATTCTTGAGAACAGCAGAAGATGGTATAGTCCACATAAAAACCTCAGATGTTCTTCCTGCCATTGCAGTTGTTGACTAGAATCACACTTGGTAGAAATTTGCAAGCATTTTGCACTTACTGAGGGTATAACTATGCATGAGAAAAGCAGCAACACAACTTACAGATTGATTGTACTATGATAAAGATCCACTTGCTGAGGCATTTCTTCGCAGTTGAGATCCACCAGATAAACCCAGTCAGTCCTGTCTCCCAAGGCGTGACAGAAGGAGTCAAGGCAGGCTGAATGAGGCTCCAATTGCAATTCAAATATACTTTTATAAACCATGATTAGTGCTGCTAATCTCGCCTTGGTAAGCCAAAGACAATAACAACGAGGTTACAGAACACCTCGCGTATTATGTAATTCTTTTGCTGGTGTGAGAGTGCTTTTGAAACCCATTAGTAAAACTGAACTTGCCAAATGAGCCTTCTCTAGGGAGAACAAAGTCAAATACGTGCCAGCATGGAGCCAGAGCCTGCCAGGGGCTGAGCGCTCACAAATCCCATTGCTACCAGCGACAGCTGAGGACGCAAAGTCCTCCCTGTAGCTCAGTTGTACAATGCACTAATAGCTGTGGAGGTGTCTTTCCCGTTGGTAACAATATTGTGTCCTTACTCATAGCAGACCCCAGTGTGTTGACTTGCACTAAACTGTGATGCCAGCCCACTTGATTCTGACTGCAGGCTTAGGAAAAGCCAAGCTCTCCTCTGCCTCTCAGTGTCTGACTGACTGTGAGGGCACTCACCAGCACTGAGCTAGGCCAGACTGGGGGACCACTCATCTCTCTTGCCTGGTTCATAAAGCCAGTCTTGAACTTTTTTTCACCAGAAGATGCGATCCTCTCACATGAACAAACCTGTAGGGAGAAGGGGAAAATAGCCGAGCTGTGTCAAAATCACAATGAACTTTTAACAGTGGATGGGAACAGTGGAAACCTCTAAGAGGACACTGGTGAAATTAGAAATGGCTCTTTGAGAATAACTAGCTACAGAAAAAAGTTTAAAATGAAAAAAGGGGGGATTTAATTTCATCATTAAAAGCATCAGTATAAAACACACGGAGAAAAACAAACTGAATACACTGTTGCTTGTGGGCTGGCTTTTTAAGTATTAATGGAACGTCACAGAACAAGAGTTTCTTTTATTCTTTTTTATCCCAGCTCCCTGCTTTCAAGGTTCTTGTGTGAACATGCAGCATTTTGCAAGGCTGTGAAATTATCAGACCTGGACCAATGCCAGTACAAACCAATTTATTGGGGTCCAGCAATTAACTAAAACCTAGAAAGCTTGATTAATTGTGGCACTGCTCAGCAGGGAACATTGAGAAAAAAAAATCAGACTTAACTCCATGCAGTGTCTCTGTTCCATATACCAATTTACACTATATGTAAAGAAAAGCTTCTTCTGTCTAAATACCCGTAGTATATTCTTTTGCACCATGTAGAAAAAATAATTACAATGCCATGTGAGAAAATGCTAGTTGGTGGCTCTCTGGATAATCATTTCATAATAGCTCTTATCCTGTTACAGTTTTTTTGTTGCTGAATTAATAACTCATTGTAACTCCAACAATGGGATATATTATTTTAAAACATTGTTTTGTTAAGCTTCTTTCTGGAGGGACATATTGAGAATTCAGCACCGCTCTGCTTCTTTATAGTTTCTCAAACATTGGTGTGTACAGGAAAGATGAGGGTTTGGTAGCTGTTCAGAATTATTTACAACAGAAAAGCAGCAAACAAAAAGGTTGAGCTGAGAACAAATTTACCAGTATAGTATGTTGACTGAAGTCCTGTAGTTTGATGAAACAGACATTATGAGAAGCAATTACAAAGTGTAATTTAGGTGTTAGCTGATTTTATTATGATAGTGTCAACAAATAGTGTCCACACTGGTTGTTTTATTGTAGCGCTTATCGTAAAACTCTATGCATAAGCCAGAATTTAAAAATCTCATTCCTAGATACCTTAGCGGTACATGAATCACCTTTAGGATAGATGACTGAGAAGAAAGTAAATATTCCAGCTCACTGTAATGCACTGCTGCAATGGATAGTACAAAACACTGGACCTAATGATTCATCTTAGTTCTTCTTACATCAAAATAATGCAATGGTTAGTAATGAAAAAAAAAGCTGTCTAAAGATAAAAAAGTAGCAGTAAAAGAATTGTCACCCCTGCTCAGTGACAAGAAAAAGAAAGATACATGCAAATGTTTTTACCTTTTCAACATCATTTTGTATCCTAATCTGCATCCAACCGCGACACTGTCACATTCTCAGATTTAAAGAGTGCAATCCGCAGACAGGGCTAAATCACATTAGGCAGCAGTGATAATAGAGCCCGGGCATGCAGAACATCCAGGCAGGCTTCTAGCTGGGGCTGCGGCGTGATTTGGGACATTCAATGAGGTAGGAAGGGCTGTCTCCTCCAATTTCACTGTATTTATTGGGGATTTAATATATTTTTTTAAAGATATTTGCAGTGGAATCAGTTTGTCGGAGGTCATCTAATTGAATCTACAGCCCTGGCAACCCTTCACAAAGGCTGCCAGGAATGACCGAGTTGCTAATGTTTAACTGTGAATACCCAGCAGGGGTCCTCCACAGGCCTGAATACAGTCAATTATGTTATTTTTCTAAATATTAGTGACTCAGCTGTCTCTGCTTGTGAAGAGTTGCCAGGGTCACAGATACAATCAGACAGATCCTCCCCTCCGCTTCACTTCTAAGAGATGCGGAGGATCTTTTAAATATCTCGCTGAATAATCCTGAAGAAGAGGGGACGGTTCTCTGAGGCTGTGCTGCTTCTCCACGCTGGTTGCATATGGTCTCGTGTGTTTGTGGGCTTCCAGGGGGCCAGGCAGGGCAGTGTGGAAGTGCCTGGGGGGAGCACTGCCAGGCGTGCGCAGCCTCACAGGTCTGTGAAATAAATACGCATTTCACAGTTCAGCTCAAGAGGCACTAGGACTGAGATGTGACAAAAGACAGAGGTGCCAACAGCCTGTCCCACCCTTTTAATACTTTTTTGTTCTTTTTGTTTTCTACACTCCCACCCTACCTCTCATCGTGCTCCAGATATTTCTCTGGAGGAAATGTTTCTATGTACTGTAAAAATTCAGCTTTCCATTTCCCTCATCACTGAGAAACACGGAGTGGTGGCTAAGGAGAGTATCCATGGGCCCGAGTGCTCTTCACTGGGACTTACAGATGCTGCAGCAGCCCCACTCCTTTGCCCTCTACACAGAGCTCTGCAAGTGTTTTAGGGTTTTGTTTGTAACTTCCTTAGTTTTTGCCAGAAAGGCTCTTTTCCAAAACCCAGCATTCTCCAGTAACAGCATCCCTATCCCTGTGGTCCACAGCACAGCTCTTCTTATCTGATCAACAGTTTTGGCAGAAGGGGAAAATCTTTCTAGAGCATTTAAGTGCCAGTGCATCGTTTTGGCCCAAGTCTGAGATAGTGCTTTGGAGTTGCCAAAGTCTCCTAATTTACTGGTGTTAACTTTTAACCAACTTTAGGAATATTATGTGGATGTGTCCAATCTCCAGCTATTCTGAATCCATTGCAAATACTTTGCCAGCATGTGTCCAAGTGTAATCCAAGTTTGATGTTTTTAATGCTGATACAGTTTCCCTATAAGTACCTTCAGGCATGGCATCTGAACTGCAGTGAGCAGGAGTTCAGCTGTTTGGAGCCCAAGTCCCAGGACATGAGACCTTTATTCCTTTGTGTCCCTGTCTGTCCTAGAGGTGGAAAGCCCAGACGGGGTCTCTAGTCCACACTGATGTTGCATCTCTGACATGTTGAATATATACAGTAGTTCATGTGTCAGTGAGGATCTAGACATTTCCTTGGAATGAGAAGAGCATCCCGAGTCATGAGGTATCTTTTGCTGTTTGACATCAGTACACTTCAGATCAGGGTACCGGTGTTCCAGTTGTGTTAGAAATACAGTAGCTGGATAAAACTGCAGTGAAAGCAGAACTGAAGTTTCAAATGTGTCAGTACTGCAGAGAACTTGACTTTGAAGAACTGGACATGATCGAAAGGGTGCCTTTGTAGCTTGTTCTTGCTATAAAAACAGGGAGGAAACCAAGCCACCTTCTCTCAAAGCTGGAGTTTCCCCTGGCTGGAGCTCCCCTATGGAGAAAGAAAATAACCCAGCAAGGGAGAGGAGGCTCGCTGTGTTTAGACAGCCTGTCCTGATCTGCATGTGCCTCTCAGGAGGAGGAGTTGCCTGGGAAGGTTTTGATGTCTGCCTCATTACCAAGGCCAATGTCTCCCTCCTTTTAGGAGGATATGGTTTGGGGCAGTAGCTGTGGCACTAACCAAAGAGGAGATGGTTTTCTCGGTGTTTTCGTTTTAACTTGTTGTCTTCGCCCAGCATTGTTGTCATGGTGGTTAAATACAGAGTGTTAAATGCTGTCCTCAGGCAGTAATGAGGACTCCATTGTAGAGAACGGCAATCTGGATGTTACTAATGTTGCAAAGTTATGTGTGACCTATTTTGGTAGCAGAAACGATCAGGTCAACAGCATCCTATCTTGCACTCCAGCTCATCCAAGTATTCATCAGTGATGTAAATGGTAATGTCCATTGCTATAAGCAGCTGACAAACCAAAAAGAGAAATGAAGAGATTTCTGTTTCAGCAAAAACACCTTTTATTTATTTTTTTAATTGACACTGTCATCCATAACTGTTAATAAGACTTCCTGGTTTTCTGTTCATTATTCAGTAACGTTTGAAAACTTAAACTGTTGCCAGAATTATACCAATAGCAAAAGAGATGTATCGGTCAGTGTGTTCATCTTTCTTCATGAGGAGAACTCATGAGGTAATTCTATCACCAAAGAGCTCCACCCTACTCTGAGCATCCAGAATTACAAATGTTGTACCAATGATTGATCATGAGACATTTTACAGACCATATTCATGGCTAGTGGGAGCAGGCAGGAAAGCGTCAGTTCAGTTTAATTGAACTCATTAATATCAGCGATTAGTTGCTTTTTAGGTTCTTCTGTGCCACAGTTTTTGACTAGCTGACTGGATTGGTTTAAGGAATGTTTAACAAGATCTGATTTAAATACAAGAAAAAAAGACAAGGGGAAATGTTTGTAAACTGACAGAGGGCAGGTTTAGACTAGGTATTAGGAAAGAATTCTTCATTGGGAGGATAGTGAGGCCCTGGCACAAGCTGCCCCGAGAAGCTGTGGCTGCCCCATCCCTGGAAGTGTTCAAGGCCAGGTTGGATAGGGCTCTGAGCAACCTGGGATAGTGGCAGGTGTCCCTGCCCATGGCAGGGGGCTTGGATGAAGATGATCTTGAAGGTCCCTTCCAATCCAAACCATTCTGTGATTCTACAAAAATTGCCATCTGGCAGTACAGTGAGGGCAAAATTATTACTGCACCCTTAAGAATCCTTTCCATCTGAATCCAAAAGGATTCAGAGGGAGAAGGGAGCAGGACTTCCAGACGCTCTGCGTTCTATGTTACACTACCCAAATGTAGGAGGCTCTGCTGACAAGGAGGGTACCACATTTTAGCTCATCTGGTGATTTCATGGCTGGCATTGCTATTACACTGCACTGTCTGATCTGAAAGAACTTTAAAACTCATGGAAATCTCAGGTTATCTTTTTTGGAAACTGAGACACAGTAAGAGAAAATGCTTTGTGTGGAGGTACCCATCAGCTGAGAGTAGAATTACAACAGACCTTATCTCCTGAGTTTTGTCTTAGTGTGGTACCAACTGAGTGATATATCTATTTAAAAATACGCTCTTTCATGTGTTTATGCATTCCTTCGGGAATTTCAGGTATCAGGAGGAACCAAATCTTACTTTTCCTCAGTTAAGAAATAGAAGAACCACACATGATGTAACAGCCTTATTTATTCTTCCACCATGACCCTTTAAAAGAGAAAGGAGAAGCCGATACTTAAAAAAAATAACACCCAAACAAAAGCCTCCAAAACTGGGTAAAACTTTTTTAAAAATCCAATCCTGTGCTTGCTTTTCCTTTTACAGACCACCTTCCAAACTTACACAAGGACAACTGTATTACAAGGCAAGGATTAGCAGAGAAAGGTTCTCTAAAGGAGACCTATTGGAGTTATCTTTAATATTAAAAGCAGAGTGTTTGTTTTCTTTAATATGGAGGGCAGCACCAATAAAAACAGCAGTGAAAGAGGCCAGTATTACTAGATCACATGTCTGCTTTTATCTCACAGCAGAGTTATAGTACAATGATTTTTGCTTGGAAACTTGAAAGCTGGACTGCATCCTTTCATGCTGAAATCATATCTCCTGCAAGGATTATTGGAGGATATAATGTTTCCTTCAGCTTCTTATTTTCTCCACTCCTGAACTTGGACTCCTGACCTCAACTTTTCTCTGGTTATGACCAAGTATTGGCCTTCAATTGAATAGCTGAGCTTTTTACAATCAGATCAGCTCCCACTCTTGTAATTTCAGACTCATTTTGTGACATTGATATTGTAGATCTTAATTAAAAGCCAAACATTTTATATCTTGGGTAATGACCATACAGGAACTGCCAGGTTTTTCTCCCATGTGTGTAACCACCCAAAACATTCAATACGTGTGACTGGAGTTGGAGGAGTTGTGTGGTTTGCAGGGGGGCCCCCTTTTCCTCTTTGTGTCCCTTCTGCAGCACCGCTCTGCACCTGTGCTTGGCTCTGGGCTCTCACAAAGACTAGGCCATGAATGGCAGGTAGTTCAGGGTTCATGGTAGCTGAGTCTGGAGCCTCTCATTAGCTGAACAGCTAATCAGGCAGAAATCTGTGGGGCTCTGCAGTTAATTACAGGGCAGGGTCAGATGGTGGGTACTAAAAATATCTGTTTCTTGGCTATGCCACTGTCCCCTGCTAGCACCAGTGGGGGCTAATTGCACTGGATTATCTGCCCAGATAAGGTTAGATGTACCATTCAGCAGAGTACAGAATCTGGGAAGCCTTCTGTTCATGGGACTCATGATTTTTTTTAAAGTTGTTCTTTATTAATTAGATATGATGTGACTTGTGCTTTCTTTCACTGAGGAGAAAACCAGGAGATTGGAGTTTGGTTGTACAGCTACACTATCAGCTTGAGTGTACAGCTATTGATCTTGTAGCCAACAAATTTGAATGTCTTTAAATGTTTGAGACATCAAAAGAGATGTTGAGATATGGTTTTGAAGTCATACAGCACTGGCTTGATACAGTAATTTGTTATCACTGTAACAACTACTTCATGAACATTCCTTAGTTGTGTGAGCACGAAAAGAAGGATAACCAGGTACCTCTGTTATATTGTCCTGTAAAAATTTGGCCTGTAATAAGCCACAGCCTTTCCATACATGAATTACTTCCCAGTGAGAGTGGGACTTTCAGAGTATTTTTCAGAAACGCAGATTGAGAGGTTACTTCGTGGAGACCTTCAAGTTGGTTAAATTATTTTCTAGAACACAAAATACACTTGAAGAAATGGGACTGCTAGTGAAGTTTTACCTCTGAATATAGCAGACATTATCTTTACTCTGGGTGAAGTCAATGGCTGAAATGTCTCTGGTATAAATAGAAAAGGAATCAGTACTTATCAAAGAGAATCAAAGAGCGGAGTTACCAGTATTTGAACTGTCAACAGAGATAAGGACAGTTTAGGAGGTTTTCACAGACACAAATTAGGAATTTGGAAAAAATTAATATGCAAAAAGGGATGTGTTTTGCAAAGCTGTTTATGCCTTTTGGTTGACACCTGATTGTAAAGCAGTTACTTTACACTAGCCATCCTCTTAGGCTTAGAAGTTCATAGGAGTCATTACCTTCCCTAATACAGTTGCTTTGTCAGTGTAACCTTCTGGTGGTAGTGAAAGTACAATAAACGGGCCTGTAATTCACTGTGTCATGAATAACTTTCCTATTAAGCAAACCTAACACAGAATGTAAAACACTTCAAGCACTAAAAGGAGGCATTAACCATTGCTAATTAAAATTAAACTTGCAGATATGGCATTCTTTTTAGTAGAAAGGTAGGAAACACTGTCCCTTAGTGGTGGTGAGGAAGCATTGCTTAGGAAATAGCTGCACAATTACTTGTTCATCTTACTGTGTGCATTTCGGTGAATGCCTTTGTTGCTAGCAATTAATAGCAGTACAGAGCATGCAAAGCCTTGAGTTATGTCCTGACATTGGACACTTAACTAATGGAGTCTGGAAAAACAAGGCCAGCAGTACTCAGAGGTTGTTTATTTTCAGAACAGGCTGAAAAGTACAGAATTTGATCCAGGCATAGTATGTACCCCAGTGAGTGCCTCACTTTTACACCAGTACTGCTGAACTCACAGTGTGACACCCTCATACTGTAAGAGAATAACACCTTCAGTTCCTATTGCAGCTGAAAAAAAGCTGGAGTGCATTTGGGCAGGTGTGTCACAGGCACACAAAACCATGTAATTTTTCCTCTTGGTACCCAGGCTTCCTCACTTCCTTTGGGAGAAGACATCCCTGGGCTTCAGGCACTGCCCTGGAGAAACTTTCTTCTTTTTCTCTACGCTGCCATGGTCTCTGGACAGTGTGAGGATTCAGTCTCCAGGTTATAGTTTGCCTGCAAGAAACTCATTATCACTTAAAAATGAGGAGTTGTCATTTTCTACATTTATCTATTCAGACTAACAGATGTATCTGCCTTGTGAGGATAGTAAGACTATTTACACATGTACTTGTGCAGCTTCTTTTAGATCTTTAAAAATCATTCTGTGAATATACTATTTTTGCCAGTAGTATTTTTTTGTCTCAACCCCGGTGTATGATAACTGACTATCAACAATATTAATGAAAGGGCATTTGGTGGGAATGCTGCCAGTCTGGGGATGTAATGTGCCTTTTTCATACCTGCTCCAGGAGGGTCCCAAGGTCTGACACTTCTCCATTACCCTGGCACAGCGCATAGAGACAGTGTAAACCAAGGACCTGGGAGGCTTGATGATGATTGTCTGGGTTGTATCTGCTTAGACAGTAGGCTTTTGGGGGATTTGTCTCCTAAATCCTGGATATACAGGATTCCGTCTGTTGGGATATATTTGCTGAAGCTGGGCTGCCTCCTAAGAACTTTTCCAGTATAGAGATAGGTCAACATGTTAGCAGGAACAGGCTCACAATGTGTAACTATAATAATCATGATTAATTTTCCTCTGCTGCTCTCCGAAGACAGAAAGGAAATAAATTAATTCTTTGAGCAGTGAACTATCTGCTACCTCCCCATAGTTTTTAGCCTCATTTCCTGCACTCACAGCTTTCTTCAGTCACAGTGGCATGTTCAGTGTGAAGCCTGCACTCTGAGCTTTGGAATGCCTTCAGCTGAAATCTTGTCCCAAAACCTCCACTGAGACATTTTAGATGAGCCCAACTTGTCCAAACATTCACATGGATGCTTTGTCTGGACTTTTCTGTTTCTTCAGTCTTCTCCCATCCTTAAGTGCATCCTAAAAAAGCTTTAGAGAGTATTTTCCTTAGGAAATGTCTGTGGGGATCTTCTTTGGAAACTCCTGAGGTTCTAACCATCAATTTACTCTGCTAAATTAACAAGCAGATGTTTGGCTGCAGCACTGGCCAAAGTAAAAGAAGTGGTAGTGAATAAAAGCACCATTTTTCAATAAGAGTATCAGTAGCATGACATAAAAATTGCCAAGTTTTGAGAAGAAACAGTCTTTGTCATTTTTCTCTTGTAATTACTTCAAAAGCAGCAGAGTGGTTTTTTACTTCAAGTTTGTGGGTTTTAAGACCATTCATTTCCTTTGGGAATTTATCTGTGTTTTATTAACAGCAGATTGTTTTTTCATATTGTAGCATTTATCAGTTGAAATATGTACTTTTTATAGACACTGACAGTATATTATTAATAAAATACTGATAATAACAGTGAGACATCAGTTGCCAAGTTCTAGATGAAAAACTCAAACAGAACCAGGAAAACAGAAGAGGATATTACAAAGGTAACCCAGACATGATCTCCAGAAGTGACCAACTATGGCCAACTCGCTCTTTTGTTCTATCACACATGATGCCCAGAGCCATGTGTAGCCTCATATTCCATATATAATGCTCTGCTTGTACCATCATACCGAGGCAGGGCTTTGGTTGTGGGCTGGGGGACTCATTGTTAAGTAGTTTCACTTGAACACTGGTGCCATTTTAATGGATACTGTTGTTGGACATGTGTGCTTTGGTAGCTCCCTGAGGTCTGTGGGTATCTCTATAATTTAACTGAGGAAATTTTTAGGGACTAAACTGTCAAATCTGTGCTGCCTGTTCCTCATACTTGTGCTCTCGGCTTGCACTCTGGGCATAGAGGTTTACCCAGAGAAAGATCACAGCAGAACTATACCAAAAATCACACTGAGAGGGAGTATGTGCATGGATTGAAGAGAGGAGGGATGGGAGGAAGCTGAGCTTGCCTGAACATTCAATGGGAAACACTTCACTGGCCTACTACAGCTCAATGGCTAATGCACATTTGTTTTCCCACTTCCCAGACAAACCTGCTTTGCTGGGAGGTCTCAGAGCACACATCAGCATGTGAGATGGCGGTTGATACAGCGGGTATGGAAACCTTTGGCTGTTTCCCATACCAAAAGATGAGCATTTGAAACCAAAAGCTGGTGTGAATTCACGGTATATTAATGAGTGCTGCTCCATAACTGCCATGTGGCTCTTCAGACACAGAGCTGGGAAAAGGCACCACCCATTGGGATGAAGCAAAACACTGCTTCTGTGCCCTGCCCTGCCTGCAGAGCTGTCAGTGGATGGCTCAGGGCAGTCTTTAAGGGAACGACTCTAATTACAAGCAGATGAGCACTGGAAGTGCTATCTAGCAGTAAGAGCAATGCTTATGTGCAGATAGGACACCGACATCTTTCCGGTTGTTTTAATACTTCCTGTTAGACGATAAGCACGTCTCTGTGCCTCGCGGTGTTCCCTGTGCAGAAAGAATGGAGGTGTTGTAAGGCTTCATTTAAGCACCATCTGTGAGACGTTTGGAGATCATCCCTGGGATGGAAGAAGGGTAGTGATGGATGTGTGTGCTGACAGATCGTGGAAATCAAAAATGTATTTTGCGGTGTGAAGAGCAATTTGTAATAGTCTGTGTTAGATTGTTAATGGCAATTTGCTTTAATTTACATCACGAATTTGTTTGCAGCAGCTTCATGTACAGCCTTGTTCCTTTTCTGTGCAGTTCAAACAGGAGATGGTTGATTTCCTACATTCATACACATTGGAAAAGAATTTTAAAAACTTCAAAGTATCAATAATGCTTTACTGGTTTCACGAAACTGTCAATTTTTTTCATTTGCTTTATGAAACTGCCAGATTACAGCAGATGGATTCATTTATCACACTATGTTTTTATATGTATTTAGATGGTTCCCATCTCTGTGGGACTTGTGTGCCTCCCAAGCATTTTAAAACACAAAAATGCTTTTTCCTTCTCTGCCTTTCCTTCTATCTAGCCACTAAGAAGAATAGCTTGATTAGTTTATAGGGTATGGATTTGCTGGCCTGGATACTAGAGTTCTCTGCATATTTCTGTGTGAAGAAATGAAGCTGAGGAGAGAAGTTTTGCATTTGCTTTGGACTGCATTGAGATCTGGGTTATTTGTATCTCTATGAGGCAAAGTATGGGAATACTGCCTGGGAAAGGTGAAAGTCCCACAGTCTTCTTACCCCTTGGTCAATGGCTGCAGTGCTCCAGCAGGAGCTGGCTATGGAAGATTATGAAGGGCTCTGGATATCAGAAAAGGAGGCCAAAGTCTAACTTAGTAAGAAACTGGGGTGAGTCAAGCAAAGCACCAGGCTGCTCTCCCTTGCTAAGCAGACATCTGCTGTATTTTACACCAGCTGTGGTTTATTTCAAAGCACAGGGAGTTGCAGTAATTAAGCTGCAAGACTCAATTTATGCACTAGTGTGTCCAGGCGTGCAGTCCTTAGGATGAGGTGCAATCTTCTGGCCAGTCCCACCTAGAAGAGGGCATTTCTGCTGACATGGCTGGTCAGCCACCCACTGGCAACGTGGAGGCTGCAGACATCCTGAGGCTGTGAGACAAATGCAGCAGTTGACTAAGCAACTCTGTTGCTGTTGAGGTGTGAAGGAAATGTTTAACATAAAACTGGCCACAGAGATGAATCTGCACAGTCCAGAACGGCAGGTCCTGAACGAGCCACTGGATAAAATAAATGTCAGCAATCATTGACCATTTAATTGTTCCCACAAGGAAGAAAGGGTAGCACCAGAATTTTACAAAGGTTAAGTTCCACCATGATGAGCAAGTGGCTTCTGGGGACAAAGAGATCTCAGTAAAGTGTGTCCCAGTCATTTTTTTGTGAACATGTGCATCATCTGATATTAGTTACTCCTGTAGCAGTTTAGAAGAGTCTTTTCCAATCCATTTACCACCAGCACCCACATGCCTCAAAACAATTATCAGGAGTTTCAGCTGCTGTGTGTTCAGAGCTGCCCAGGCTAGCCTTAATCTTTCCAATCTGGGCAATGTGAGCTTTGTAAATATGGTGGCATGGATCTTACCAAGCTTGCCAGGAGCTGTGGAGACAGCTTAAAGTTGATGCCACCAAGTCTTCATTACTAGTGGCATCTCTGTAAGCTGGAATCCAGTTAGGTCAGCTGTGCCTGTTAATTGCTCATTTCCTGCTTTCCTCCTGCCTGTTGGCAGGTTGTGGTGTTTTGGTCCATGCGCTCAGCTCTCTTTCACTGTCTGTTCTCTCCTTTGCCTTTTCTACGACAGGCCATTGGAGCATCCCGGTGCTCCGCCAGGGCTCGGCGGCCACCGGCAGTGGTGGCCCCGCACCGCGGGATGTCACTACGGAGCCGGCACACAGCCCTGCACTTCGCTGCGTTTCGCAGCCTCTGCTCCGGTGCTGTGCCCGCCCGTCACCGAGGGCCCCGCAGCATCCCGCGGGCACCGCGCTCCGCCCGCCCCTCGCCGCGCCGGGGAACGGCATCCCCTCCCTTTGCCCCCAAGGCAGCCTGTGCCCCTCGGGGCCGGGAACGGCGCCCCACCCGGCCCGGGGCCGGGGGATCGGGCGCTGCGGCCACCGGGCCGGGAGCGCACCGCGGGCTGCGGACACCGCCCGCACCCACCCCGGAGCATCGCGGAAGGAGGAGGGGGGCGAGAGCGGGTTCACTTCCGCCTGGCTGCAGGAACCACAAGCCCCCAGAATATATTAGAATAATAGTAATAGGAAGGTTCCCCCCCGCCCCCGTTTTTTGTGCCCCTGGAAGGAGGGGGCGGAGAGCGGCGCTGCGGGCAGCCCACCGATGCGCGGCCGCTGAGGCTCCGCGGCCGGCCCCCGCTCCCCCGGCCGGCAGGACGGGCGCAGCCTCCCCGCGGAGAGCCCAGGGAGCAGGTCTGTGCTTTGCGTGTGTGCCCGCACGGCTCAGCCCCGCACCGCGGGGACAAAGCCCGGCCGGGTCCGTGCGGGGCGGCGGGGGCGGCACCGGGCGCAGCCCCGGCTCCCTGTCGGTACCCGGCTCTCCTCCGCAGCTCCCACCCCGAGCCTGCAAAGCCCCCCGGGCCCCCGGTGCTGGCGGGTCTGGTTCGTGTGAGGCGCCAGGGCGAGCTGGCTCTGTGGAAAAGGCGCTGGTTGGGCCCCGGTGCGGCGGGAGGGCAGCGGGAGCTCGGCGGGTGCGGGCAGGGAGGGGAGGCCGAGCGGTCTGCAGGGTCCCCTGGGAGCCACCGGCGAGCCAGGCGGCTTGTCCTCTGGGCCAGGCTGGGCTCAATCCCCTGCCAGGTGTACCGTCAGTGACTTCCCATTCCAGTGCCTTAAAAGCAGTTGCTTTTCAGATATTAAACATTGTCTCAACTCTTCCTTTGTTACTTTTAATCTTGACGTTCAGAGGGGTGGTCTTGAGTGTCTTTGCGTGAGTCACTTCCAGACTTACAAGAAGACGTTGATTGGAATGGGCTGCCTTTGAAGCCAATCGCAGCCTACAACTCCTCGTATTGCCGGTGGTATAATCCATCTGCCTATCTAGCCATTCCCGGTTTGGATTTGTTGCCCTAATTCAAGGAATGACCATCAACTGGCTGAGCAGTTTAAGATGTTGGTAATGGTGAACAGAATACTGGAAATGGAGAAGAGCCGTGTGGACTTCTACTGAAATAAGACAGAAAGTTAAATTACCTGCCCTCCTCTTGGGTCAGGCGCAGAGCTCCCCTCTGCCCTGTTACTGTCACTTCAGTGCAGCATTGGGGTTTTCTCTTTTGGCAGACTGGGCACATTCTGTCCAACAGAGAGTGAGCACTGAGGTCCTGTATAAACTCTGTTGCAGTAAAGTCACTAACACTGAGAGAGGTCCTGGCAGGGATGACTTACTGGCTGCTGGAACACATACCCTTTTCCCTGCTCTTTTAAAGAAGTAATTGCTCTAATAAACTATTGTACCCCAGCGTGTAAATAGTTTTCTTCACAAATGTGAAACTTGTGGTCTGTATGCAACTCCTCCTTCTTGGTCAGCTGGAGAGGAAAGCCCTGCGCTTGCCTAGTTAGGTGGTTGTGTAGATCTGCTGCTGTAACATGGTCAACAGCTGCAATAGCACGGTTAGGCCTAACTCAACTATGTATCTCTTGTGTAAACTGAGTCTTGCGAAGGTAATCATCACTTCAGAGTTGGTTATACTCAGTGTTGACTTTGGAATTTATACCATGTAAAGATTTGCCTTAACACAGATAAGGCTGAGCAGTGGGTATGAGAAAAAGTAGTAAAATCTTAACTTTGAATTATATTGTTCATTGTAAAGATGTCAAAACAAGTGAGAGGTGGTTTATCTGCTAATGAAATACAGTCCTGAAAGGTAGAAGTATGTCACAGTGCATAACAGTGTGGTACAGGTACAGCCATCCCTCTGCCACGAGGCAGCAGTGATCCAGTGATCTGGGGGGAAGCATGAATCTTTCTGCTTCTGTTTTCTGATATCAGTTTTTGAATTGCAGGCATCTCATCTTGGTCTTTAAAAATGAGTGTAACACCTCCCCCAAACCCCCTCCCAGCAGTGGCAATGTTATTTGAATGCTGTTGTGTGGATTTCTCTTTTAAACTGGGTTTACTCTCCAGGAGCCAAGGAAATCTGAATATTTATCTGCACTAACAGAATGGTATTAAATAGAAAATCCTTAGCTGCCATGAATATTTATTCATGTCTTAGCTGGCTTCAAACTGCATCTCTGGCCGATTGCCATCCCTGAAGGTTATTTTCACAGAGGTTTTGGAGTGGACGCTCACACACTGATACACCTCCAGATTTCGTGTTCCCTGATATTTCTAAAGAGATTGTCAGTAGTTGGCAAAACAACTACATGAAAACAGAGAGACAGTGAAGAAAGTATGGGCCCAAAAATACCTTTGGGCATCAATAGATACCACTTTAAATCATCAGATCATAACTATTCCAGTGTATGTAAATACTCCCAGTCTCTCACTGTGCTCGCTAAGATTAAACGAGTGCCTTAAAATTGCCTAGTTGAAGCCTTAGCCCTTCAGATAGAATAAGATGCATTTTGAGATCCTGTAAGATTTTTTATTTTGATCTTTCTCCCCAGTAATCTTTCTTCCGGTGCATCACATACTAGAAGGTCTGGACAATGTTCTCAGACACATG
This sequence comes from Acropternis orthonyx, assembly GCA_035583155.1. Classification (NCBI taxonomy): domain Eukaryota; kingdom Metazoa; phylum Chordata; class Aves; order Passeriformes; family Rhinocryptidae; genus Acropternis; species Acropternis orthonyx. The sequence continues at coordinate 12,784,179 of JAWWEU010000138.1, forward strand.
GTGTGATTACTGGGGTTGTCCTGGATAGGGCCAGGAGTTGGACTCGATGATGCTTGTGGATGTTCTGTGGATGTTCTGTGATCCTGTGAACATCTGTCAGCCAAAGCAGAATAGAAATGAAACCATGTAGGAGATAAAACCACCTTTGTAGGTGAAATAATGGGTAACATCTTCTCCTAAATATACCATTTGTGGGAACTGAAGTTGAGAGGTTCAGATTTAACTCTTGCCATCCCTCCCATCTCACGGACTACAGGTCCTTTCTCTACTGTTGTTGTTAGGATTCAGGCAGCCAGAAAATCCTGTTTCTTTCATGATGATAACAACTGTAGAGAAGCTAAGTAAGATATGGGAGAGGTTACCATTTCCCTCTTTCAGGGTGCTGAGGTAATTACACAAATACATAAAAATATGGGTTAGAGCAGTGGGAGAAGATATGCATAGAAATCCCAACCATAATTGCATTGAACTCAACAGGAGTTTTTGCCCTGATCTTCACTTTTGCTCCCCATCCAACCTTTAATGAATCACATCAATATTCCCGTTGCTCAAGGGACTCATCAAAGTTTGATGAGCCCTTTTAAGAAAAACAGTTTATTGCTGGGAAACTGTGACTCAAATCCATCAGATTAAATGAAAAGTCAGGAAGAGCCCTAAACCAAACAAGGCAGTAAGATTGCTGACCTGCAGAAGAAGCTCTGGAAAGGCTGTTCCTGAAGGAACCTCCTGTCCTCTGCACAAGCTCCTGCAGCAGGCACTCCCAGACCAGCGTGGTGTGGTCACTCTTTGGAGTACACACTGACAGGACAAACTTACCTGAGAAAGAGGGTCGTAAGTACAGGATGGTACCTGTTTGGTGTTGAGGTCACAGGACTGTGTCAGCTTGTTTGGATTCTGTCCCTGATTCTGCCATTGCCTTGCTGTGAGAGCTTGTTCAGTTAACCTCCCCGCACTTTGCCTCTTCCAGATAGAAAATTATTTTTATTTATCTCTTTGGGACTCTGTGAAAAGGATGCTACATATTATCCTCACTCTTTGCAAAGACAGCTAGAGGCAAATCATTTAAAAGCTCCTTGAGTGCAGCACATTTTGGGCTGACAGGTCTTTAACTACCATTTCACTGGAAATCCTTAACAGTTGCAAGGACTGAAATGGAATATCCTCCTCTTTCATATGCAGAAAGGCACTTCACGAAAGTGCCTGCCCGGGCCCTTGTCCACCACAGAGTGCACTGGGAGAGCACATGCCCACGACAAATGACACCAGGTTTTGTCACAGTGTGGGATTTCATTTCTGCCACGCCATCCGCAAACGGTGGCAGCCGTGTGACAAACGGGACAGAAGCCTTTTGCCTGTTTTCTGGGGGTTTCTTATAAGGTCAAAGAAACTGTCCACTTTCATTTTCAGGTTGGTGCTGTTGTTATTAATTAATGAAGGGGGGAGATAAAGAGGTCTCTTGGCTTTGCCTCTCTTTAATTTTTATCAGGGGAGAAATTATACCTTGAAGAACTGTTTATTTCAAGATTTTTCCTCTGCTAACAGCTAACGACTTTTACCACTGATCTCCTCAGTAGTGGCTGGAGTGTCTTTGGCTCTGAGCCTGCACAGGAAGAATAAGGGAATAATAAGCTGAAGGGTTGTTTTTGGGGGATTTTTGCCTATTGTTTGTTTTCTTCGTGATGTGTTTGGTGCTTGTTTCCATGAGAAAACTCTAGGTAACCACAGAAATGAGGAAATTCTGGTATCTTGGGAACTGAGATGAGAAATATGATGGAGAGCAGATTTGCAGGCAAGAATCTGTTTATGTTTTTACAGAACGTTCAGCACTTGCCTTCAGTGCTGTAGCTACAGTGTGGGGTTTTTATGTAGACCACCCCAACTTGGCTGCTTAACAGAATCTGAGAAGAATAAATTAGATATTAGAGATTATTTTAAAATAATGCTTTTACAGACACATCCCAACTCTCTGGCTGTAAATATCCATCAGAAAAGCAGTGTAATATCTTTACATGGTGTTTTACTGTAATGTTTGTGTTTGTCTTCTTTCCATCACTCACTCTCACTCTGTGATGAGTGTGAGAAGTCTTAGCACTGGCTGGAGGAAATGACACTTCCCCTCCAGCAAGTGTTACCACCTCTCTGCATCTGCTCACCTTCTGGGACCACTTAGAAGGAGACACCTGCAACAGTGGAATGTTCTTTCCCCAAAGGTAGTGTAAAGACATGCTGCTAGATTTACATTTTCTCTCTGTTAAATAATACTGAGTATTGAGCAGAGGATCTTTCCAGTGGGCCATGTTCCGGTGGCAAGGTTGTAAATTCACATTTGGTATGATTTTTAGAACTTTCATCCCAGAAGTATCTGGTTGGAAGGTAGTTCAATGAAAATTGAAATTCTTGAAGCTCAACAGTTCTGAAAAATAAACCCTAAGAAGCTCTGTCTAAGATTACATAGGGAACCAGTCCCTGTCCTTGTTGTTTTTTCATATTACATCTGTCAACTACAAAATCCTCAGCCACCTTCTGGACTCCTTATCCAGGAAAGGACTTTCATAATTCAGTGGAGTCCAGTGATCTTGTGACCCAAGACATCCTCCAGTTTATTCAAAAGATTTCCCTAATTCCATCATGTTTCTAGAGAACTCATAATTTTCAAGCAGTTCATATAGCAGGAAATGTGCTGAGCAAGATACAGAAATAGTTATTTGCTTTCACTGCCCAGATACAGCTTCTTGAATTTTCCAGTCAAGCTCAATAACTATTGGTATTTATTCAAGTAAGATGATGAGATGACTTATTTTCAGTTGGCAATTAGTACATTGGCTTTAGGGAATGAAAACTGTGTTACATGAGGAACAAGAACAGCAACATCAACAGAAGATTTTCGTCTGTTCCTTGTACCAGTTTGTGTTGTGAGTAAATCTGTAATTCTCAGCTGCTTTACCATCACCCATGTCTGGAATGTGGGGTGTGCCTGTGGTGTGGAGTGACTTGCCTTTGCTAGCTCTTTGTCAGGCTTGTTTTGGAGAACAGCCTGGGAAGCTAAGGGCTTGTTGAGCCTGCCAAGATCCATTCTAGTGAATCCATGGCACTGTCATCCCTAGAGCTTTGCACTTTTGACTCAGAGCAAGGTTAACCATCTATTGGACACCCTGCAGATTTTTAATACCAGTCTTTGCTTCAGAAGTTCCCGTCATGGGGATATCGAGAGGGATCCAAGCAGGTAAAACCATGATTGCAATTTCCTAGAATAAGTGCAGTGATGAGGCAGAGGTATTATGTGGGCACATGATATCTGTGGGGATTGTGTTAGCTCCTCTTTAATCCCTTGGTTTTGGGAGTAGAAATATCTCCTTTTTTAATCCACGTCTCTCAGATGAAGCAAAAAAGTGAAATGAGCTCTGCCCTTTTGTATCTTTCTTGCAGAGAGCTCGTGAGGTAATTCATGTGCTCTCAATTCATGTGCTTCCTGTTTTTTCATAAACTGGCCTCTTCTTGTAGTTTTTCCAGATTTGATTTGCCTGATACATATGATGAGTGGAGTTGAAATATTCTCTTGATGAATGACAGCCAGGAGAGAAACTCATCTTGGCATCCCTCTCCAAGGGGCAAAACGTGTGAACTATAAAAGGACTGCAGAGTCATATTTTCAGAAATCAGAATTTAATTATTAATTAATTCAGAAATCTGAATTAACTCAGCTAAGAAGACAGACATCTAGGCACAAAGGCTGTGTTCATTATTGATGTTAAGATACCAAACACACATTCTGTGAGACACCTTATTTAAAGTGGAACTTACCTGTGTCTCCCAGAAAGGGTAAAATATCTCGTGAAGGTTTGCATATGGTATCCTGAGTCTTGATCTGGACTTCTCTCTGGAGACTCCAGACCTTGGCTGCTTTTTACTTAACATTGAGGCTTAAATTAGGAATGGGGTGAAGTTTTTCCTCTTTTGAGATCAGGACAGTCTTAATTTTGAATCCAAGTAAGCATGTGGATTTCGTACTCCTTTTTAAGAATTTGAGGCACAGCTTCCAATTTTCTAGTTGGGGTTTGTTCTGATTCTCAATGAGAGTGTGAAGTTGGATATCAATGAGTGTACCACTTGTGCTTACAAGCAATTACAGCTGCAATTGATTGCATACAAAATTAGAAGCAATTTGAAGAAAAAACTGCTAATCTTAAGAACTCTTATGTGATTTGTCCAAAGTGTTTTAATGGACATGAACAAAGACTGCTAATTTCCTTCTGTTGTGTGTTTGAAGTTTGAATAAGGTGCTTATGGAGTGCAAGTTGTTACAAAGGAGATGGATTTCTTTATTGCTTGACTTGCGTGTGAAATACATTTAATGTAATGAAGCACTGATTACCTAAATTAAAAATCTCAAACAGTGCTGTTGTCTCATTTGGTAGAAAGAAGAGACTGTGTGGACAACTGAAAGCTTGCTTGGAGGCAATCTGTGACCCACTGCATACTATTCTTATGCTAATGTGAGAATGGGTATCCTGGGCACCATCTGCTGTCCCTGAGGTCCCGGCCTTGGGCATTCAAAATTGGTTTGCTTTATTAATGCTAGGCCATCCAGAACAGCAGCAGTGCATTTGTTATAGTCTAGGGAATCAGAAGTTCCAATTGTAAGCATAGAGAGATAACTGTCACTTTTAATAATACACTCAAACATGATAGCCACCACTTTTTCCAACCTCTTAGGCAGAGATGCCATCTTTCAAGCTGGAGTTACCTTCAGCAAATGCAGCAAAGGCTTCTCTGGCTTTTCAGGGTGATGGGGTTTTGCTTCCTTGGAAGGTCATTTCATTATGTACTGGATGGATTTATTGGCTGGCTCTGCATTTTAACTTTTGGAAATGCACCCTAGAGAAACAGAAGACTGTCTTGTTGTAAATCAAAATTAATAAATAGGATATACACTATGATTATTTTTAGAGAGGCGAAAGGGATGGGTTATCAAATATCCTCAACTAGTCTCATTAACCAGTTGAGGTTTAAAGGACACCGTTGCATCAGTTTTGCCCAAGCTTATTGTCAGGACAAATAGCTACAGTCTCAGTAGTAAGTACCTAATAAAGTCTCCTCTAATGATGATTCTGTTTGTGCTTATTAGCTATATGGTTCTTTTGGTGTCCAGGGCTCTAATTAGAAAGCAATTCCTCCTTCTGTTCAGTGCTTAGATTGCTCGTTATCAAGTGCCCATCAGGTACAAGTCAGGATAGTTCAACTGGTAGCCAGCACGCCAGGTCCTGCTGGCCGGTGGTCTGCAAAGAGGCAGAGCTCACAGAGCTCAGAACTGACATGTCTTCTGCTCCATCCCTGTCAGGGATGTGAGGCTGCTCCTGAGCTGGCACCCGGTCTGCAGCCTTCAGCAGGAAACAGCATCTGGGCTTGCATTTTACAGGTGAGGAAGCGAAGCATGGATAATACTGTGCCTTGGCTCCCCAGGCCTGGATCAGCACTGGGAGCGTGAGAGCTGTGCCAGATTCAGCCCCAGACTGCTCACTGTGAGGGGATAAAGGCACCTGAACGTGTTTGGGGTGTGGGGAAACAATGAGGCCATGGTAAAGCAATGTGGTCTCAGCTGACGTCAAGCTTTTGGTGGTGTCCTGGTGAAGCAGCACTTTATGGCAGAATGGGAAAGGAACAGGTTGCCCAAGGCTGTTGGGTGATCCACTGAGAGTGTAATTTTGGGGTTTGGAGCCTTACTCTCCTGATTGCTCTGTTTCAGCTTGATGTGTGTGCGGAATTTATTTATGGACCTCTGTGATGAAAAGCAATAGCCAGTTACCTAAGTGAGCAGTACAGCCAACAGGGAGAACAACTTTCAGCAGCTGTTTTTGTCCCCTCCCTTGCCTCCAGAGCTTTCTGTTGTTTCTTTCAGTTATAGGTGAAGGAGACAAGCACTCCAGGGTCAGGGAAAATGAGAGTTAATTACACTGTGGAAGGGGATTGTTGCACAATGCTGGTTCTTTCCCATCCCTGTCTCAGGCGCTTGACAGTGCAACAGAGCCAACAGAGGTGTTCTTCAGTACTATCCTTTGCTTAATCTGGGAGGTGTTGGAAACACAAAGCTGGACCTCTTTCCCTTAAATGAAGACAATGAGGAGAAGGCTTCTCTTTGGTGTCGGCATTCACGTAAGTTGTGCCAAGGTCCAGTGAAATGCAGCAGAGGTGGATCTAATACTACATATATATTTTAGAAAAGAGAGTGCTATTTTAACGGCACAAGATTGCACTCCTTAAAGTTTCAGAGTGAATCTGTATTACAAAAAAATCTAAAACCCAGTAGCTTTTGCTGTAATAACTAGAAGGAAATGCCTGAGAGAAGCATAGAGGGGGAAAAAATTTGCATCTGGAGGACTAAGTTGAACATTTGGATATGAAAGATTGGTCTAGAAATCACTGGCGGTAATAGAATCATAGAATCCATTTCCCTCACTTTCTGGGATTACTTATGTGCCACTCCTGCATTTGACACCTTGAAAAGAATCCTTGTTTAAGAAACTGTCTTAATGGAGTGCTGGTGCAAAATAGGTGAAGAAAAGAGAGATGTGGCATTCTACAGGATAATCAGGGGGAAGCTGAGAGGAATGTCCCCTTCTGTTCTCAGCTGAACTTGTACAGGGATCTGAGTACACAGGACATGCTTACATATTGCTGATTACTCTTCAATTTCTCAGTGACTGAGGATGATCAAATCATTGTAAAGTCGAGCACTGACCGTGGGTACATTGCCAGGCTGTCACAGGCTCTGCTGCTCTGCTGTGTTGCCAGCTGCCCACGTGGAAGCTGTTCAGCACGTGGGTGCATCTGCCTATGGATGTGCCCCTATAATGCATATGCAGAGCTAGTGCAAGCACTGAACCAGGTATGAGAGGTTCAAGGTCCCTCATCTGTCAGGACAATTTCATCTCACATGAGGGACTAGTATTTGAATCTGTCACATCTCAGCTTAATACAAAAATCACTGAGTTTGCATGTCCTGATTGGAAAGACTCCCATTTAAATGTGCATGATGCTTCAGAATGATTCTGCTGCATTAAAACACTGGAATAGTTTTGTTTTCAACTTACTGTAGAAGGCACTGAAATATTGAAACCTAAGAAAGTGCCATGAAGCAAGATAGTTTTTTTCTTGATCTTGTGAGTGCTACTTTCAGCGCACACAAGCTGGGACAGAGGAGTATCTGCAAGGGTGCTTATGTAAATGCACAGCAGAGAGGGCTTAAAGAAATGTTTATCATCTGGGATGCCAATCTCTTCCAGTGGTTGACCAAAAAACTCTGCTCTGCTTGTACACTGCCTGTATACTCTGATAAGTACAGCAGTACGTGGTGTGAAACAGTAAATCATTCAAGTTAATTTCTGGTGTTCCTAATTGCTTCTGCTCTTGCTAGTTATACTGACAGGGTTGATTGAACACTTTTGAAATATGTTTTTAGTTTCTTCCCTAAAAGTAACATGCTACTGCACTGGAAGCCGCCAATTGACAGCAACAACTAGGTTCTGATGAGTGGGGGAAATCAGAAATGGCCAGAAGTGACTACTGTTTAGAAATTAAGAGCTGGTGTTTGCACATGTCAGTGCTGTGTTCCTTATGTTTTTCACTGCTGACTGGATAGGAAAAACAGTTTGGTTAGCATGCTGGTGCTTACATGAGGTGTAGGGATACCTGTCAAAATCTATTGAGGTCCTTTGAAAAGTTGTGAAATAACATTTCTGCAAAGGGCATGTAAGCTCCTGGAGAGACTGCAGGAGTGTTAGACAACCTTCCAACCCTTTATCACAGCCTGGAAGTCCCTATCTTCAGGAAGGCTCCATTTATACATGTATACAAACAACAGCAAGGGGAAGTTTGTGTCCAAAGAGGTTAAAAATAAATTCTGAAGAGAGATATATTCAGAGATGGCAGGACCGCAATGGGCAAGTCTTGGTTCTTCTGTGCAGGACTCTCTAGAGTGACAACTTTAGTTAGGGAGAGTGTAATTATTTGCTTTTGGAATGCCTAATATTGTTTCCTTCAAGATGAGTTAACTTAACTTACTGCCACAGCATATTCCATTTGTTCCATTGTTAGCAGCTACTGGTTGTCTTCTGTTCCCTTTGTTATGGGGAGGACAGTTGAGGAGGCCAGAGGACAAGGATGGCTCTTGGAGACACTGGATGCTGACAGTGGCTCAGCTTTCATCATGATTATTTTTGTATCTCTGACTTGATTTAAACTGAGCAAGGGACTTGGTTCCTAGGTAGGTATTTTAAGATGCTGAGATGTCACTGTTACACAAAAGCTTTGCAAAACTGACTCTCTCCTTCTCCCTAAACTTGCCGCTGCTTGGTGCGATGTCCCAGCTGGGCACCGGAGCTTCATGGTTAACCAGGAACTGGCACTAGGAATTTGGGACTTGTTTCTTCACTCTTTTTCAGACTTACCATAGAGTTAGACACAGTGGATGGGCTCTGGAAGCTACTAATTATAACTGCAGTGGGAGTACCTTTCTCCCACCTTGCAAAACCAGGGAAAAGCTGAGCAAAAGTGCTTTTAATAGAGCACCTGAGCTGAGTGTACCTGGCCATGTTTGGATGAGTGTTGGCTGGAAAACAGGAGCTACAATATGTTCTCCCCAATCACCAGCTTCTCCTTTCCCAGAATTCTTGTATTCACCTTATGCCTGCAGATTAAAACATATTTAAACCTTAAAAAAACATCTTGTGACGTAGTATATGTCCTTGCATTTGTGCACAGTCATAGTTCCTTTCTAAGCAGAAAAAGTTGTAGCAGGATACAGGCGAGGAAGAAAGCTGAATGAAACAGTAACAGCAAAGGAGCTGGGAAGAACAGGGCTGCTGTTTTCCTTCTGCTGGTTCTGTTCATCTCCTGGTGCTGCTGGGACACCTTCTGCTTGCAGGTTTGTACTACATGTGCTCAGCTAGAGCTCTTTCCCAGCTCTGTGTGTATGTGGCAGCTGATTTGCAAGGCCTAATTTAAACTGGTAGATCAAAATGCTTGCAGCTCTGCATATGCTTCCTCAGGAGAAAGGAATGTTTTCTCGTTCCTGTCTTACTTCATATTTCACAGCTGCAGTTTGTCTGGTTTTCTCCCTGCCTAAGGCCCAGCAAGTGCTGCAATGCACAAGGGTTTAAAGGATTATTTATTTTAGGGCATTGATGCCTTCTTTGAAAAACTGTGTGTGTTTAGTTTGTTTTACCAGGGACTCTTATTAGAGCAGCATGGGGAGTTTGCAGGGAGAAAAGGGAGGCAGTGAGTGTGTGTATCTCTTCCCAAACTGTGTTATATAAAGATAGGCCTCTCAGATTATCTTAAGCAGGATGGATTGTGATGATCTTTGCTCCTGCATTCATTTTTCTTTTGCAGTGACTGTACATCCCATTTTCTCCACCTTTGTATAATTCCATCTCTGACTGCACTGATAGCTGAACATGCTTAAGTAACCCAGCACAGGTGAAAGTGGTAGGAAAATTAACTTCCATTAACTTCATGATTAGTGCTTAGCTGCACCATCTTCAGCCAAAACTGTTTCTTGTTATAGTGTTGGAAGTAAAGCATCAATAAAGAGCTATGAAGTCCTGATCCCTGGCCTTGTGGTCCTCTGCATCATCATGGCAATGGTCTGTTGCTGCTCTTCTTCTAAGCAAACTTCATGGAAAAGGAGGTAGTCTTACACCTTGGAAGAATAACTTGGCAAAAGCCATAATAGCTCTTGAAACGTTTCATCCCAGTAACCTGTTGAGTGTCTGGGCCATCTTGCATTCCAGGGTGATCTGCAGCACCAACTTACTGTTTTGCCAGGCTACAGCTGAGCAGTGCCCTCTTACAAACACTGATATGCAGCCACCAGAGGAGTGCAAGGACATGGCTTGCTCCCTTAAGTGGCAGGAGATGGAAGTGTGACCTTCCTGCCAGCTTGATATTCTGAGAGGCTCAATGGGGTCTTGTCTCGTGCCAAGCTTGCATTTGATTATTTACTCTAACAGGTGCATCCTCACCCTGCTGTCCCTGTTCTCCCTGAAAAGAATTCAACAACAGAACTCAAAGAATGTGGTGAGGCTGAAATACATAAATGTACGTTAAAAATTCCCTCTGTCATTTGTATTTTTTAATTCAAGAAGGTACTTTGAAGTCCATCCATAGTGTGCCCCTGATCAGTCTCTCTGATGTCTGGAAGGCTTTTATCAGCTTAGGGCTGGTTTGCCATGGGTGTACAGGAGTGCTGGAGCAGGAGGTTGGCTTAGACATGCTGATGTATTGGGATACATACAACTGAAGTTCTGCTCCATCATTTCCCATCCTCAAAATGAGTAGGACACAAAGCTAAATCTTGCCTTAAACCTTCCCCAGAGCTTAGGAAAGTTTTGAGTTGAGGCCTCCCAAAGAACCAGACTTCAGATACTTGATGATGATCATTGCATCCTGAACCTGGAGAAACACTGATGGATTTAGCAGAGCTGTGATGTCTCTCATACAGCCAAAGGGCACAGGCTCTCCTCGTGTGTTTCAGTCTGCATGAAGTGAGTGTGACAATTCTAACAGTGTAAGAGGTTTCCTCTGAAATACACTTCATATAGATCTTTAAGTCCAAGTGCAATTGTGTTTGATTATTGAATGTAGGTGTCCCCTTTTGTGCTAACTGAGAGAGATTGGGTAACAGCATCCACAAGGGGAGAAGGCACTTCCAATACCTTTCTTAGCTGGAAAAAACCTGTACAAGAAAACATGCTTCTAATATGCTGCTAGTCACTATGAATCATCGGGCTGATGAGGTTGTATGTTTTTCCTAAAATCCTAGCTCCAGAAGTCAGGTGATGTATGGAAAGATTCTCTGTTTTCATTTAAAAGACACTTTCTAATTCTCCTTGTTGGGAAAAAGAAAAAAAAAAAAAAAGAAGGTTTGGAGCTGCAAAAGGCAGAAACACCATAAGGCAAATAAAACTTATAATGTCTAAACCCATCTTTATTTCTAAGCCAATCTCATTATTTTTTAGGATCTGACTAATGATTTTTGAATGCCCAGGCTGGCTTTGGAGCCAAGAGACCTGATTTTCACAAGTGCTGAGTACTTTACTGCAGCTGTCACACCTATAAAAATCAGCCATTAAAATCATGCCTGGGGTCCAGTAGTCAGGCATCCACAGCTGGGGTGGAGAGAAGAAATGCAGATACATGGCACATACAGAGCTGTACCATACCTGCCCTATGGCCTGGTGAATGTGGACTGTATTAAACAACACTGTCTTCTCTAGGGCAGAAACAAGAAATCATGGTAGAGTCTTCCTCATGTAGTCTTTTTGGTCTTTTATAATGTAAAATATTAATGTAAAAATATTATGGACTGGTTATGAAATCGGCATAGCTGAGATTTACATCTAAGGAACAAATTAGGTTAAAGGGAGGGGGAAGCAGGGGCAAACATAGGATAGCAAAGGGAAGCCAGAAAGGATCTTTCTCTGGGGAATATTATGAAATAAAACTGAGGAAATTGGGAATTTTGTCTTTGTTTGAAAAAAGAGGGTTGTGGACACTGGTGTAAAGTCTCAATTTTGCATCTTGCAGTGTTATTTTATTACAAATGTTGCTGTTTTGAGGTTTTCCTTAAGGCCTCAGTTCTTGAATTCAGGGGAAAGTCTCAGCATCCCTTAAGGAAGTAATTTCCTGTGTTCCCCATCCATGAAAGAGAAAGTGGAAATTTGAGCCAAAGAGGAGAAACCTTCCTTTGTCTCCAACCCCAAGATGCCGTTTGTGTGTATTTGCTTTTAGTTCTGACTCTTGATTTT
>JAWWEU010000138.1:12809796-12834059 GCA_035583155.1 Acropternis orthonyx
TTGTGTCCAGAGTATGTAATATGTTTTTATGTGTGTGTATGCATACATACACATGTATGAACAAAATGTATGCATCGCAGTCTGGGCAGGGTGAGGAAGGGAACAGGGGTGCTTTGGTGAGGGCAGCAAAGTGGGTGGTTGTCCCCTTGTCACTGCCCGGTGTGTGACATGAGCTCTGGGTTTATCTAGCACAGAGGGATGAATCCCACTGGACTGCAGGATACAGCTGTGTTAAGTCCTGGGAAAGGCCTGTTGTTGCCTGTTCTGTGGTGGCCAGGGCATTCCCCTGTCTGGAGCATTCCCTCTGACATCTCCTGCCAGCACAAACCTCTCCTGTGTGTGCTTAAGGCAAAGGGAAAATAAACCCAACCAAATGCCTTTTAGAGTTAGTCCTAATTTTCTGGTGCTGCCCATCCATCCAGTACAGACAGGACTTCACAAGTGGCTTCCTGAACAGCACTGAGTGTGTTGCTGGGTATAGGAATTTTATGAGAACTGCTTGCATCTGTGGAACAGCATTTCAGAAAGTATCTCCTTTAGATCAATTCAAATGCTGCTGCAATAAATGGGTGCACAGGTCAGACAGTGATTCATTGACAGTGCAAATCAACATTATGTCTGCTGAACTGCAGATTACTCCAGTATTGCTTTCTCAGTGCCACACTCCCAACAGGAAAGCTGAAACAGAAGGTTGGTCAAATAGGACGTGAGTTTTTCAGCCCCTCTGCTGTGCAGTCCTCCAAAATGGTACCAATACATCAGAGGCTGAATGGGTTTCTGGTTCCTTTACTAGCAGGTCTTTAGAATTAGAATTAGAATAGAATAGAATAGAATAGAATGGACTGGAATGGAATGGAATGGAATGGAATGGACTGGAATCATAGCTCCCTCTGTCACCTTGGGGGAGACCTCAGCTTCTGCTCCTGGTTCTCTAGGGTGGCCAAAATCTTTGACTGCCTTGCAGTGTAGCTGCAAGTAGTGTTTTAACACTCTGTGCTCTTCTGAAAGTGTTTTTCCTCATGATCCAGCCTTCAAGGGGATGTGCTCTGGTCTCACTTTCATGCACGGAGGCATGGGACTGAGGAATTGTGGAACCAAACAGGAGAGTGGATCTCATGCAAAGTTTGGGTTCCACTTTGTGCAAAGAGTCCAAGAACTGAATCCATCTGCCTTGTCACCCAGCCCAGCCCAACCAAACCATCACTCAGCACCATAAGCCTCCTTGGTTCTGCCAACCAAGACTTGATTCATGGCCCTGCCACTCTAGTCTGGAATTTCGTGATGTAATTTCAAAAAGTTTTGATTGATGGAAAACCAGAAAGTGATTAGAAGATCCTGCAATGAGTTTACAAATCACTGTCTGATGAGTGCTGATTTATCTGCAATGTAAATCACCCTAAATGAAATGCTCTGGTTTATCCATCTTTACTTCATACTTGTAGCAGGAGGGACTGATTTAGTGATGCTGAGCCCAGCTATTAATGTGCCATGTTAATAAATTGTGGTACACATGTGTTAAACTGGGATTTATAAACCCCAGTTGGACTTTCTGACTTCACCCCATAGCTGTGATGTTGGGCACCTTGAAAGTTTAATCAGCTGTGAGAAGTATTGCCAGGCAGAGGACACTATTGACACAGCCTGACCAGGGATTTCCTCTCCTGGAGCCTGGGGAAGCTCTGCACTTCTGAATTTGGAGATCAGATCAATAATATTTTGCTTACCCTTTCTCACTCCCAGGACAGCAGAAAGAAGAGGATGGATGGGAGATTGCTTTCTGATGGGCACATGGGGGAGAAGGGAGGGAGTGGGGTTTTATGCATCTGTCTGTGGTAATGGCTGGTACGTTTATTGCCTGCTGCTTTATGTTTAGTGAAGTCCTAGGAGATCCGTGTGGGGAAGAGGGAGACAGGATTTAAAGTGAGAAGGAACTGCTACCCTCCTTCAAGCTGACTTCCTGAATTATTCAAGATGTGGTGTTTTGCCTTGTAATTCTCACAATGAGGCTAATAGCTTTGTAACTGAAGCCAGCAGCTGCAGAGATCCTCCCCTACCCTCACCCCCAAATTTTACTTTCAAGTCTGTATTGCACATAATAAGTTTGGTGAGATATGAAATACAACTGTGCCTTTGCCCTGCTAAGCTGTGAGCTTTCCACCTTTGTAAATTTTTATTTTACAGCAGTACTGGACTGTAGGGAGCCAGAATTGGCCAGCTCTGTGTTAAAGATGTGTAATTCATGTTTTTCCACCAGGACATCCAAGGTGCAGGAGCTTTTTGTATGTTGCAGTTGCTTTTAAATGAAATTATTTATTTTGTAATTGCAGGTAGGCATTGCTACACTTTTAAATGGAAGGTGGCTTTGGTTGCTGGAACAAAAGAGAATTTTAATTAGGAATTAAACTAAACTATCCCCCATCACACTCTTCCCAATGCTAGGTAATGCCAGATGAGGCTTGATTATAATTATAGTGTCATGAATGTTAAAGCTTTCTAATGCACATAATGATGCTTTAAAAATGACCTCCTGCACCCTGAGATTTATCAAGTTACTGTCACTGCTGTATGTCTAAATTAATCGATCACAAGCAGAGCTTCAGGAGGGTTGAGGAAACTGTCTGAATTGAACATTCTCCTGAGACCTGTCTCTGGACAGGTTGACTGAGTTTCTGTGACTTAACGACCCAGTTCCTCCCTTGCCTGTGGTCTGATCCTGCTTGTGTGATACACATGGGCAGGGCTGTACAATTCCTCACGTGGTGTGAATACAGATAAACTTTCCATTCCCCTCAACAGGAGTGTTTGTGCCAAAAGGATTCACAAACCATTTGTCTGTGTCTGGGACTCGGTGCTTGCTCACCCACCAGCCCTGCCCTGAAGGTTTGCTGAGGCCTCTGAAGCAGCAGGTTTGGACAGAGAGCAAGGACCTTTCCTGGGTTTCAGGGTTAGTGTTCAGGCTCTCTGCTGCTCTGTGACTGGCTGAACAGCTTCCAGATTGCAGAGGGCCAATGCAAATCCAGGCAGAGGTTTTGTTAATTAAAGGCTAAAGAGGTAAAAAATTGTGATTATGAGAAAGTCTTTTGTGAACAATAAACTGCCTGTCACTGAACACTGTCGCCATTTCTAGCATTTGCTAGGAACATCCAGTGCTGCAGAGAAATATTAATTCTCCTTTTTCCCCTCTCCAATTATCATCATCACTGCAAGTAGCACTCTTTACAGTTCTGCTTTTGTCTTTAGAACTGATAACTCTCTTGTTTAACAACCATAGGGAAATCTGGGACCGTCCCACTTTTACTTAGTGACACTCAGAGCATTAAATGTTGCAATGAAATCCTGGTTTTCATGAAATCAATGGCCAAATTTTTGCTGATGTCAGAAGAGGCAATGTGCATCTATGGATGCTTTCAGCTTTTTCCTGGAAAAGCCAAACTTAAGGCTAATCTGATCTCAACTGATGTAATTGAAATTGAATTATTATTATACAGTGGTTCTGAGATCTCAGGGCAGATAAGATCATCATGCAAAGGGCGGCACAAGGCAGTATTGAGCAGCAGACTTTGCTTCACAGACTTCATGATCCAAAGTCGTAAGTCAGGAGGGTGCTTAATGTGTGTCTAACTTCTGAGCTCATGAATAGCTCCTGTGACTTCAGTGAGAGGACTCGCATGCCTAAACCTCACAGAGTGCTCAAATACCCGAGCCATGTCTAAATTAAGACCTAATATACAGAGAGTCTTTCTTGAATTTTAGGTTTCTCTGCCTGGCAGCCCTGACCTTCTGCAAGCCTGTGGAGGGCTGATAACTGTGTTTTTGTAGATAGTCCCAGCCAGTGCAGTTTTAATCTCACTGTGATGATGGCTTCAAAATTCAAAATACAGTCGGTTCTTAAACTGCATGGACTGTCCTTTCTTACTCCTGGGAATTTGAAGGGAGAATGCTGTTGAGAAGAGCACTATGCATGACTGTAAAATATAACCACAGCACAATAAACCTTGATCACTTACTAACATATCTGGCAAAACCAGAGCAGAATGGAGGATCTGGTAGAGCCTTACGAAGGTGCCTGAGGCACGTGGGGGTATATGGGGCTATTCTCTGCATTGTACCCTGCCTGATCTCAGGAGTCTGTGCTTGTGTCTGGGGAAGCAGAGGCGAAGCAGTGTGTGGAGAGAAGATGGATGCTCTCTTCTGGAGAGCCTTTTTAATTTTTTGTATAATTTCTTCTTGTTTTGTTGCTTAGATCAGCGTTGAGATCAAAGGCATTCCAATGGGACTGACAAACAACTTTTTTTCTGTGGGAAAGAAGAAAGAGAAATCCAATAAGTTGTTTTGCACAGCCTTCTACTGTACTATCCCTGTTAATTAAGTTGCTCCTGTGATTAAACTAAAATAGATGTTGATCATATTTTTGGACAGGCTTTTGGCTTTTGCCACTTGGAAACTGGAAGGAACTACCTCCTTCAAGTGAGGAGCTGGGTCTTTAGGGCTCTTCACCAGACAGCATCTCCTAAGTGGTCTCACCTGTGACTGGATCAAGATGTTTACCATTATTTTTGGTCTGTCAGTCCTGAGAGACAACACTTGTGGGTAGCATTATTCCAACAACTTCTACAGAGAGTTTCCTGATGCCTCCCTGTAGATTTGCCACAGGAAAATCCCAACTGGCAATTCATGATGGGAGAGCAGGGGTGGGGCAAGTGTCTGTTTGTGATGGAGGGACACAGCTGGTCAGAGAGCCTGAATTCACTGAGGTGCCATTTTTCTTCTCTGGGCATTCCTCCTTGCACAGCTTGCTGCATTTGTGGCCTAGTTTTAATGAGAGATTTTTGACAGCGGTGGTGAATATTGAATTTTTTCTTTTTTTCTTATTTTGGTTTGAGCTGGGCACCCAGTGTAGTGAGGAGCTCAGGGGTATCTGATTCAGTCCTACTGACTGCAGGTACCGTGTCCTAGAGTCTGCTTTATAAACACACAAAGATTGTTACGAGTTTATTTCCACCATTACTTCTGTTGAAAAGTAGCTTCTGCCTCATCCTTTTGGTAGTAGAAACATTACAATTTCCAGTTCAAATTTGCTTGTGGCCTTTTTCTTCTTTCTTTATTTCTAGTCATTGATCTTAACTAACTATTTTTCTTCCTTGGTGTTTGCCTTTGAGTTATTTCTGGATTGCAGTGATGACCCCTCTCAGCCTCTGCTTGGTTAAGCTAAAAAAAGCTGGTTACTCTGGTCTCCCTTAGAGAAGCCTGCCTTGTTCTGATTATGCTACCAGTCTTTGTTAGTCTCTGGCTTTTTTTTACAGCACTCACATACTGGAGATCAGTATGTGTGTGTTGAAGAGGGGCCCACACAACACCCTCTGTGTCCTGGCTGGTTCCCCCAGGTTGTGGACTGTTTAAAATGGCTTTGCTCATGACAAGAGTCACGTTATTTTCAGTAGATACATGTTTTTGTTTTTTAAACCGAAACCCCAGCCACCATTCACTGAATGCAAGAGCAAATTCGTGTCTCTGCAGAGTAAGGAATGAAATGTAATTTTTGGATTACATATGGGCATTAACTAAAAGATGGAATATTTGTTGCTAAAGTCCAGGTGCTGAAAGTATTTAAATAGTTTGATTCCCTTGCTCCGTGAAAGCAGGACAGTTATTGCCATAAGTCCTTTATACTTGTCTGCTCTACTTAAGTTTTAGTCTCTGCTTCCCTAGGCAGGATCCTATTCTGTAGTAATGAGTGGAACATTTAAATATAGTATTTATGGCTTATATCTGAACTCTGATTATTTTCAAATCACAGCAAAATTCCCAAACCTGATGCAATATTGTCCATATCAGAACAAGATTTGCCAGGCAGCTCAGGTGCTGCACAGGGTGGCCACTGTGAGCCTGATGCAGTGAGGTCTGAGAAAATCTGTCCCTGGTCTGCAGAAATTAGTGAGTGCAGTTATTGTGCCATTGGAAAGTATGGGAGGTGCAGGTAGCAAGTAAGAGCTTCAATGTAGTTCGAAGCCATAGGTCAAAATTTCAGTCAGGGTAACAGAAGAATTGATGGCACTGTGTGGCTTTCTGCCAGCTGAAAATCGGGCCTAATATTTGTTTTCCCAAGTGAAAGGGTCCACTCAATCAGGCAGCCTGCCTGCAGAACAAAGGAGTGAGACAGATTTTAATTGCCCAGTGGCCATTCTTTCAGCACAGATCTGTGCTTATGTGCCAGAATAATTTAGGTTTGTGTCTGACACAGGAGATCTGACTTATGGAAGGACTTCAGTCTGGGCTGTTGTTCTTAGTGGACTGAGGAAATAAAGGCACATCCTCCTTGCCCTTAGTCTTCAACTGAAGACACCTTTCAGGTAGGAGTTGTTTTCGTTGATGGCCAGAGAGGTGAATGACATGTAAGCTCTCTTTTAAAAGTGAGAGAGGAAGGAAAAGAGAGAGGAAGGGACAGAAAGATCCTGAAGGGTTTTCTTCAGCCTGGCTTAATTTGGAGGTGACACTTCATATGTCAATTTAAATTAAGCCATTTCAAAGAGCATCCACCCCAGAGCCTCTCATGCACTCTTAAGAGAGCAAGTGTGGGGCATGTTGGGTGACTGACACAGTTGAGGACAGAGAGGGAGGGAGCTGCAGGAGGAGCTGAGATGAGGTGTTTCATGGCTGGGCTGCTTTGTTCCCTGACATGTATGATCACATGTAGTTACTGGGGTTTAGTTCACCCCTGTTTATCACACATTTGGGTCCAGTGTTCTGATGTGTTAAGTCCAGGTTTGTTGTACTTATGTCCTGATTTTCTGCAACCCTCCTGATCTGGATAAGGTTTAAATAGGAATCTTGTCTGGGTGTTGAACAGTTAATGTTATGGAAAGCTAACACCTGCATCTGCAGCCTTGTCCCCTCCTATGCAGCTGAATAGCATTTCATGATGGCAGGGAAATAATTCAGTAAAACCAGGCCCTGCTCCGTGGGCTGTGAATGAGCTCAAGTGAAGTAGAGGTCACTCATGTTAATCTGAAGCAAATAGGATTGTGGGACTGAGGAAGGAGGGTGAACCTCCTTTTATGTACAAATTCTATAGCTCAGAGGCTTAGGCAACACTTAATAGTAAACATTTGCAAAGAATCCATGGCATTAACCTTTTCCAAGGGGAGAGACAAATAGTTTTCCTGCTTCATTTTGAGCAGGTCTCGCATTTTGGTACGTATGCAAATTGTGCTGGGTGGCAGTGTCTCATACAAATCAGCCTGAAATGCAGAGGCAGCCATGCAAGCAAAATGGCTTGCCTTTCCCTGCAGCTGCAATGAGACTTCTAGCACAGGAGAAGCAGACAGGGAGAGAGCCTGGTTTGTAAGGAAGCGTCAGGAAGAGAGAAGAAAACCAGGAATCCTCCTGACATGCTGTTCCAGTAGCAGAAAGCCTTGCACCCATGCTACAGTGCTGCCCTGTGCTTTTGATGACCTGAGGAGCATCCAGACTGTTTTGTTTTAATTTGAGTTTTGGAGTGCCCTTATCCTGACTTCTCCAGTCATGGAAATCTATGAGCAGCTTGTGGCTGTGCAGAACTGGAGAGGTGATGTTTGGGAAGAAGAGATGAACAGCAGCTTTTTGAGATCAGGATTGAAATGGACATAGAAGATAATACAGATGTGAAAGGCAAGCAGGCAGCTTTGCAGGAATAGTGACTGCCTGTTGTAAAGACAGCGTATGAGGGCTGGACATTACATTGTGCTGCTTATGTTCTGTTTCCCAGATCCTTTATGGATCTATGAAACAGGCTTTTCCATGCTGTTTAACAGTAGTTACTGATATGCCTGTATAGAATCATCCCAATCTCCAACCCCTTTGTAATACTTCTTTTATGAGTTGGGAAGGCATCAGGCATTTACATTTCCAAGGAATGAGTCCCCTGTTCTCTTCCTCTTAGGCTGTGCTTTCACATCAAATGTAACAAGTACTGGAGCAAGTATCCAGCAGGTTAGATGGAGTTTGACTTTCTTGAGTCTGCAGTGTCTCTTGGTTAACATGGTAACAAGACCAAGCATTATTTAGTGATAGGTGACTGCAAAATAGAGAAGAAACTGGGGCGGGGGGGGAAAGCTGATGAAAGTTCATAAAGACATGCACTTCCTTGGCTTTTGTTTGCAGCCAGACCTTTCTGGAATTCTGGCTCATTCAGCTCTGCAGTGCTGGAGTGAGCCAGTGGGCACCACTGGATGTGCGTGGGGGTCTCAGCACGCGTGCGCAGGGAATCCCAGCAAGCAGGGAAGGGGCTGCTTGGCATTATCCGTGTCTTCTCTGTGTAGGTGCAGACACTCCCTGCTTTCAGCTGTGGGAGAGGGAGAACAGTGTGGCTGCAGATTCCCACCGTGCCTTGCTGGATCGGTTCCCACTTGCTCTTTGATCTTTTTTCACACTGAGTAACAGGCAGCATGACTGCAATGTGATGCTGTGGCTGCAGACTGCATTGTCTTGTTGGAAAATGAATTGCCTCAGAGCCTTCACTCTATCTCCTGGGCTATTTCCTGTTACAACCAGGAAAGCTGGGATTTCCACGTGATTTTGAAGCTCAGAGTTCTGCTGTACAGAGAAATCCTGTCTGTGTTCATTCATTGCTGCTTCTGATCCCTCCTTTTCTCTTCTATTATCTCAAATACTTTTGGAAGCTTCATTTTCAATGCACTGTGTATCGTCTTATACTTGAGTTCTCTGCTGTGGGCATCATGATTCAGTAGGAAATGCCACTGGTTTGAAATGTTTGCAGACAAGATAGGGGAAAATACATCTGTGGGTTCTTAGGGGCAAGAGTAATGTCTTTTACCTTTGGAATTTACAGGTTTTTTTTTTTTTTTTGCTTTTCATCTGCCAAATACTTTGCTTTCCAGCATTGTCTGTGTCTGGAGGGTGTCTGCCTTGGTGGAGAATGACACTGGACATGCAGCCTGGGTGAAGCTGCCCTGGGCATCTCCTGAGCACTCTGGCTCTGTGGCTCAGCCTTCTGTGTGCGCTTGCTTGTCTCGGTCTTAGCATTTCACCTCCAGTCACTCATGAACTGACTCTGTAGAGGGAGACTTCGGTATTTTATTTTGTAACCGTTCATCCTCATGTGAACTGCAGGTTTCAGTAAGAACCTTGGCTGCACTCTTCCCCTGGTACCTTGAAAGCCTCCTTTCCTCAGCAGTGACAGCCTGCTGCTTGTGCTCATGGCACCTCTGCCTCTGCAGAATGGGTGAGGGACAGCAGTCCGGTTTTTCCAGTGAGTTCCTGATCAGACCCTTAAAACTCACTGGAGATTAAGCAAGTTAAGCCCAGCTTTTTCACTGACTTGACCATTGCCCTCTGAAAAAAAATCTTTTGGCAAAAAAAAGCTTTTTTTACTGTGGTAGAGTTTTCCCATTTGTAAGGGTTTGTGTGTGGAGGTTATATATTTGGTTAATGTTTCATTTTCATGGCCTGTTGTAAGTTGTGTCCCTTCCATTCATACCATGTTCCCAGCAGAAAGGGAGGAGAGAGATCATAACACAAGTAATGCCCTCGTTTCCCCAGCTTCCCTATGATGCAGAGCTATGTGATTGCCATGTGTTTTTGCAGTTTTCATCTGAAATAGTCTTAAACTCCAGCCACTAAAAGCATAGTGGACTCATGTTGGTTTTAATTGCAAAGGTGCAGGAGCTGCTTCCTAGAGGTGCTAAACACAGGGGAACTTCATTTGAAATGGCAAGTGTTTGGTACTTCTAAAACCAAGTTTACTGTGGAGGGAAGCACTGGGAGGAGGAGTCTTTTTTGTTTTCATTTCTCTCCCTCCATCCTGCAGGCACCTCTATCCAGTGGTGCTTTTCATGAGCACAGCAGGTGCAGTATTGCAGTCACTGGATTTCTTGCCCCATTGTAGGGCTCTTCCACTCTCTCCAAGGTTAGAAGCTGGCTTGTATTTTTAACTTATGGGCAACATACATCTGCTGCCAACATCATCAAGAAAGAAAGGCGAGATGCAAAGGCTGTATTTTAATTAGGCCACAATCTAATTAACTCACCTGTGAGCACAGGCAGACTGCACACTGTGATTTTCTTGATCATTCCCACCTCTTTGGGGATTTGTTACCAATCTTTCTCTCTCTGTGGGAAGAGCCTGGAAGCCAGGAGTTTTGAGCTCTGTTTCTGGCAGTGCTATTGATTCACTTGTGACCTCATGCAGGTCCCTTTGGGTTTTGCTTCTGGGGCTTTACAAAGGTAGGAGAGAGACAAACACACTTCCTTCACTTCTCAGCATTTACTGTGAGCCCTAATTAACATTTAGAAAGCAAGGGGCTTTAGACTGCAGGATGCAGCAGACGGATATTGCTGTGGGAATACAATTAATAAATAATAGCACATATGGTACAGGAGTTCCCAAACTGCATATTCCAATGGTTTATTTTCATTATTTGTTTACTGCATACAGTCTATATGAGTCAAACTATGCATCTCCTTAATATTTCATTACAGCTGGAGAAAACTTGGGCAGGCAATATTAATATTCTCCCTCCTGAAATACTGTCTCAATGGTAGTGTGATCCCAGGTAATGGGAAACTATTACTACTGTGTCCTGTTCTTTGGCTGCCTAAGTTCTCAGATTCCAGCTCTCATCGTGGCCCTGCTCACAAGAGGATGGGACAGTTCTAACCAGATAGTCTGACCTCCCATGTGAAATGGATCACAAACTTTTATCCAAAGATTTCTACTTCAAGCTCAATAATTTCTGCTGAGATTAGAGCAGGTCATTTAGACAGACATCCAGTGAGGATGCAGAAACTGTACAAGGCAGTAAGAAGATCTTACCCAGCATTAACTGTGAGTGTAAAAGTCTGGCTCCAAGTCAAGGACAGCCATGGAAGGAGAAGACAAATCCTAAGCCTGTGTGGCTCAGAGATGAAGTGGCTCTGCTCTATCCAGAGCTTGTATTAAGGAGACTTTATCCATCTGAGTATGATTTTATTGCACTTTTGCATGTGTTTCATCCTCTGTGCTCCAATCCTTTGCTCTTCATCTCTCAGCAGCCTTCGTATTACTTGTCACTTAGATTGGCATGTTCCCACTGTTGTCAGCTTCTTTAATTTTACCAGACTTTTTTTCATAAAGCTCCCATGAGTGTAATTATTGCCCTGACGAGGGTAGGTGTTGCATGGCTCTTCTTGAGTGGGCAGAGCTCATATAGCATGAAGGCTCTGCTAAGTCTCCTTGATATTTTGGGGGATCAAAAAAAAGCAGATGGTGTCCAGCACATGCTTCGGACTTGGGCCCTTTTAATGAAGTTCTGGATAAAATACCCATGTTTGTCCCTCAGTGCCTATCATTGCATGTGTGGTGATTCCCTAATGAGATCAC
Organism: Acropternis orthonyx; assembly: GCA_035583155.1. NCBI lineage: Eukaryota > Metazoa > Chordata > Aves > Passeriformes > Rhinocryptidae > Acropternis > Acropternis orthonyx. The sequence goes on from JAWWEU010000138.1 coordinate 12,821,153, forward strand.
TCATGGCAGAGCCATTCTTTGTGCCTCTCAGCACACTCTGCAAGATACTTGGGTATTTGAGTCTTGGAGTTCTCTTTGCAGCTGCAATCCTTAGAAACTGAGGTTCCAGAGGGCCAGGCAGTCTTCTGAGGAAGAAGTCAGTATATGTATATGTTGGACAGATACTTTTTGCATTGATGTCTTCCTACCCAGTTAGCAGAAGCATCACAAAGAATCTCTTGAGATCTCAAGTGTTTCCTTAACAGTTACCCTTTTCCTGCCAGGAAAACACCTTCATTTTACTTAAACAATTATTGTAGCACATTATATAATGAATCCACCTGATCCATTTCCTGCAGCTGATGAGACCAGAGTTTGGGATATTGGAGAAGGCACAGACTTTTTCCCCTTGGAAAGGGACAGAGACCAGTGGTACCCATGTGCTCTGGGTCTGGAGAGCTCCACACCCCACAAAGTGGCTTTGGAAAGGTTAATTAAGGGAGAAGGTGCCAGCAGATGGCATCATGAATACACAACATTGTCTCAGGGTTTTGAAGAGCCACAATCACTTCTGGGCATGTGTAGCAGAAGTGCAGAATAGGGCAGCATTCACATGCTGAATTCAGACACACTGGGGCAGGTGGCCAGTGCTGCAGGAAGCAGATAGCCTGAGACCTCCCCCCTCCCCGTTTCCATTCAGAGCAGCTCATCTTTCCAGGCCTGGTGGGTACAAGGACACTGGAGAGACGTGTAATGATGCAGCCCTGCTAGTTCAGTGATGACTGCCAAAATTCTGTGTTTTTTTGACAGTGGGATGGCCTACACAGCACCAGGTATGCTGGAATCAGATGGGGTGGCCCCGTGCCCTCTCCTGGGACAGACCTATTCAGCTGATGTCTGGTGCAACTCGTGGCCAGAACTGGGGCTTCATTCTGCTGACATTTGTTCCTGATGGGGAGAGCAATGACATTCAGCTTCCATTAGAAGACAGAAATGGCATCACAGGCCATCTGAGGGCACATTTTCAGCAGACAGTGAAGGCAAGGTACAGGCTCTATTTCTGAGCCAGAAGATTAGTCTGTTCCCGGTCTGTGGAACTTGTCAGTCCAGCAATGATTAGTGAGGCAAAAGCAAAGTCTGCAAAGCTCCTTCTGCCCGGCTCTGGTGAGAGAAGGTGATAAGGGAGTCATTGTGCAACCAGGAGATAATTGGCAGCAGTAGTATGAAGCAATGCCAGTCTCTTTGCCATAGCAATTGTCCAGAGATTTTGTTCCCAGCTGTGATCCACCTTGCTGTGCAGGCAATCTGTTCTGGACCACGCGGTGTTTCAAAAGAAGCATGGCTGTCACATAAAGTCACATGGGATTGCCCAAGGCTGTGTGCAGGATTGAGTGTGAAAATCCATTTTGCTGGTGCAGGGCTTGGGGGAGGCAGGCAGTGAAGGGACTGGACCTCCATAGGGCGAGTCAGCCTCCTCTTCCCTCACTGCAGACAGTAGTGTAGGTCTAGCTAAGACTGCACAATCACTTCACTCCTTGAGAAAAGGAGGAGCTAGGCTCCACATGTCTCAGCCTGAGCTGACACATCAGATCTCTTATGGGAGGTAGAGCCCATCTCTTGTGTGATGACAAGCTTGAAGGAACAGGGGTGAGTCTCTCTGATGAAGTCTGTGTGGCAAAGTGAACAGAGAGATTTTGGCTTAGCCAAAAGCTGTACTGCTTGTGTCTTACCTACCTTCTTCCATGGCACAGACTGCAGTGCAGGCTTGATGTGCCTGCCCTGTGCACAGGGAGAGTGGGATGAGGCTGTCTGCTGGTAGTCTCAACTGTAGCTTGACCTGCAGGTGTCAGGTCCAAGGAGACAGTGTGGTCAGGGTGACTGGGCTTGGCTGAGGTGGTCCCTTGGGAGCTTCAGTCCAAGTCAGTGGGAGCTGAAATGTTGACAATGGGTGAGACCATCATACTCACCAACATATGTCTCTACTCGCCAGCTTTGAGTCTGTGGCCATGTGCCACTTTGTCCTGTAAGGAGTGAGTGTGCCCTGGTGCTGCCCAGCCCTGCATCAATCCCAGAGCTCTGTCCCAAAGAACTGCTCTCTCCTTAAAGAAATGGCTCCTTACCTGCATCTGCGGGGCTGTTCACTGCCCTCTGAGAGGTAACATGTAATATGTGCCAGAAAGATGGTGTTTCTCTTCCTCTGATGATGAGGAATTTGTCTGGCATTCCCTTCCCTGCCTTGCTGAGACTTTCTGAACTTCTGGGATTTCCTCCCCTCACCATGGGGAGAGCAGTTGTTCCTGCCGGGACAAGAACCCAGCACCTCCTTGAGCAGTGGCTCTCCCTGGGCTGTTCAAGATAATTGGCCTGTTTCCCTGGTGTAGAACCAACGGCTGTGCAAGGCAGCTAACGAGAAGGAGCCTGGGTAGCAACAGGATTAAAAATATGTATGAGCAAACATCTTGTTTCAACTGCAAGGATGCACTGAAGCGTGAGAGTCTGGGTCCTGCAGAAAGCCAGAGGCAGCCTGGGTTGGCGTTCACACTGGCAGCTGCACGGTAAAGCCGTGCTGGTAGCACGGGAAAAGTGAGGGCAGGAGCCCCATCTTTTTTACACTGATGTGAACTGGAGTAATGTCAGGGAATCACCTGTTATATTTGGCTGCATCCTGTAGGCTGGAGTCCAGTATGGATACAGGGCATCAGGAGAGTTGGTGGGATGCCACCAAATCCAGTACTGGCCTCTGATTCTCTTGCTTTCTGATAGTGGCCTCCATATGGGATGGGACCTCACATGGTAAAGATTGTTTGTGTGGAGCCATTACCTGCCCCATACAAGGGAGGAGGTATACTGGGAGGTGGATACTGCATGTGATGACCCCATCCTGGTGGGCTCTGTGGGGCACTGGCAGAAGCCAAATGTGACTGTCAGTGGAAGTGTCAGAGTGACACAGAGGTGGAGTGGATGCTCCAATGGAACATGGTGCTCTTTTTTTCCAGGAAAAAATAAAGGTATTTAATTTTAATTTCTATTCTAAGGGTGCTTATTCTTGGCTAGGTTGGGTCCCTGTAAAACTTCACAAAGTCATTTCAGGTAGTTGAAGGCTGTCAACACACCCCAGTCATTTTCCTCTCCTTCAGTGAAGGATTTTTTTGGGTGGAAGGTTTTTGACATATCCTTGCATAAAAGCAGCTCAGACTGGCAGGAAGACTTAGCAGCGACTTGCAAAGGCACTTCTATGACAAGGAAGGCTCTCTTGGTACCTTGGCTGAAGAGATGAAGGTCTGATGTGAAACCTCTTCACAAAAGAAATTACTTTGCTCACAGAAGGAGATGGTTTCTCTGTATGCTGGGTGTATCAGCGATCATAAATCCCTGAGCTTCGGATTTTAGGGATATCAAAAGAAGGAGATATCTCATGGAACATGGGAGTTAGCAACCATGCAGGTTTGTAGCCTTTGTGATGCACGAGAGCACCCAGACACCATTGCTGTGTCAGGGATTCCCTGACCCCAGGGGAGCTTCCTGACTGCCCAGATGTTGGCAGGCCCAGGGTGGAAGGGGAGTCTGACCTGGCACATCAGTGCAGAACAGGTTGGAACCTTCAATGAGCCCCTCTCTCCAGTGGTATTTCTATCATGTGTCTGTCTTGGAAATCAGACCCTCCAACCCCATCTCATATTAGCAATTCCAGTAGAAATAATAATTAGATTAAGTCCATTGCATTTAACATTTTAATGTCAGCTGGGGATGCCTTCCTGATCCCAGCTCTTGATTAGGTGACATCTTTAAGCACCAGATTAATAAACCTGACTGTATTTTCTGAACATCCAACTTTCACAGGCAGGGGTGAGGGCTGAAATGTAGTGCTTCCTGCACTGTTGTGCATTATATCCTTGACTCAAGCTGGTCAAAAGGTCATGCTTACAATTCTTGAAATATTTTTTCTGGTTTTGATCTGTACTGAATGGAGAAAAAAACTGTCATAAATTTGCCATGAATTAAGTGTTCTCTCACCCTGTGGATACATGCTGAAATTGATGCTTCCTTGAGCTTTCTAAAGAAGCTGATCACTGAAAGGAATTTGAAAAGGTCTGCAACAGGCCTCACCCTCGTCCTATGGACTGTCTTGTGTTCAGAGTCTCATGAACATGTTTTTCCTTAATCTTGGGGTTCCGAAACCTTGTTTGAAGTGTCTCACTGAATTGCATTTCAGAGGAATCTTTCTCTTCAGCTGGTGCAAATTGTTTATATCACCAAGGCAGTCTCAGTCCTGCTGCTCTAGCTGGTATTAGGCAGACTAAAGGGAAGAGGGACATTTCAGCCAGTGCAGGTGGTGCCTGTGTGCTATAGCCAAGAGCCATTGATTGTCTAATCCAGTATCAGCCACTTTGCCTGGTCAGCAACTAGAGGGTTTCTTGCATTTTAATTTTCCAGGTCACAACCCCTGTAAGCTTGGGAAGGGTGTTCTCAGAGTCAAGACATGCAGTCTCTATCGTGTTTTTTCTAATTGTAAGGCTTCGGTCTTGCAGGCTGGTATGGAAGTGCTGTGAGACCACAGACAACCCTTGTCTCTGGTCTTCCAGCTGCTGAGAGGGCAGTGCCCTGAGCTGCCATGGCAATAAAGTAACTGTCATGGGATATTCTCCAGGCAATGAAATCTTCATTTGTGGAATGGGAACCACATAAAGACCTTTTTCTTCTCCAGGCCCTCTGGGCTGATGTTATCCTGATGCCTATAGTAGCTTTGCATTGCAACACAGCAGTAACCCAGCGTTCTCCAGCCTTCACAAGCCATCATGGAGTGCCATGTGTTTTCCATCCGTATCACCTTTGTTCATATTCACCCATGACACCACTGGAGTTGCCATAGCTGTGAAATCAGAGTTCATACTGATCCAGTAGGAAGTTAATTCTCAGAATCACAATGTTTGTTGTGGGGAAGGTGGATCTTCAAGAGGGAGCTAAATATTTCCTCTTCAGCTTGTCTGGATGCGAGTCTGTATCTCCATCCTGTTTTGTAGTGGCTTACTGCATCCTTCACAGATTGGCTCCCTTCCTGCTCCCATGGATCCTGGACTTCAGTGGCATCAGACTTTCCTGCTTTCACCAGAATACTCTGAAGGCAGCAGGAGATGAAATACGGCAAAATTTTCCTGGCAACTGCTCGACATTGCTTCTCTTCCACAGCAAATGGTACTCCAGTATCTCCAGTCCAGAATCATCCCCCATGTGAAATCTTCTGGTGATGCAGTGCAAAAAAAAGGCCTGAATCTGTGCCTAAACTCTGCTCCTGAAGCACAACTGCATTGAGTGGAAAAGAGCCAGAGAGGAAGATTTTTTTTTTTATTGCAGGCACGTCTGACCAAGAAACAGGAACTAAAAAGATTTGATAGTGGTTCCAGTGTTAAAGTTGTTACTGCTATTTCATTTTCTTAGAGTCTTTTTGGCTTTAATCAGTTCATTTTCATACCTTCCCTTTGGATGTTACCTTCATGTTGTAGGATGCTGAGATGCTCTGGACAGTCACAGGTTATATATTGGCCTCCATATTCAGCATTTCTAAAACCCCAAAATACCAGGTACCACCAGTGTTTTACCCCTTTCAACTCTGTACATTGAGGTGGGAGCTCAGCAGGTCTCCTGCTGGCATGTGTGTTCTCAGCACAGAGCTGAGCTCAGGTGTCAAGGGCTGAGGGCTGTGTGGGCAGAGCTTCTTCACACTTACTCCACCTCAGTGCTGCAGTAATTAGTCTTAATGATTACATCGAGGTAAATGTAAATTAAAACCCCAGATCCAGACACTGCCACAGCATGGCTAAGCCTGAGCACAGCCTGTAAAATGGTGACATTGCACCTCTTGAGCCTCTCTGTTTTGGTGTCTCCAAACAGGTAAGAATTGGCATCACTCCTGCTCGAAAATAATTGGGGGAAAAGTGGAGAATAACTTGTGTAAAAATTTAGTATGGTGGCAAATGGTCTTCATATTAAAACAAAGATAAACAGCTTGGAGAATGGTTTTTATATGTGTCACTGAGCTATAGACATTTTGCAGGCTGAAAACAGAGGCAGGGTGATGTGTGGCTGTTCCACTGAAAAATCAGTGTTGAATGACAACAATTTTTGGAGAGGATAAATTTGCTGCATTTGCCCATCTTGCTGTGGTGGTTTTACTGTCAGATTGTGCCCTTAAAGCATAATGTATAGTTGTTCCTACATGAGAAGTGATCCCTCACCTCTGCTGAGACATTGTAGTGCAGGAGGTTGTGCATGGCCACGCATCAGTAAATCTGGTGTTTGTGCTGGGCCATGACAGCTTGGGCACACTCCTCTGGGTCTGGGGTAATGTGCTGCATCTCAGAATCTCAGCATCTCTGGTGCCAGGAAAGACTGAAAACAGTTCCGTGCTGTTTGGATAGATAGAGTGAATTTTGGCTTTCTCAATCCTGAGAGCAGATTGAATTTAACATTTTGAGCAGATAAAATCCAGCAGGCAGGTGGGAAGCCTTTGCTTGTCTTCAGTCAAATGAGATGTTCCCCAAGAAGGAGGATGGTTTAAGTTCAAATCATACAGGATTGGACTTTACAGGGATTCTCCTGAAAAATTCTGGATCCCATTGCTATTCCTGCAGGAAGCTGTGATGTGTTCTGTTTACAAGCTGTGTTAAGGTAGGGCTTGATACTTTCAAGCTGTTAGTCCTGCTACTCCTGTTGGAAGGTGACTTAAATTGCAATTTCTGAAAAAGAAAAGGGGCCTGGGAGTGACACTGGGGATTGGTGGGAGGCAGTTCCACTGAGAGGTTAATGCACAGCTGCCACTGAGCTGCTGCCCAGCCTGAGCTGCTGTAGCAGCTCTTGGCCTCAGTTTCCCCTCTGCCAAAACTGGAGGAGCAATGCTGCTGGGCTGTACAGCTTCTTATGGGGAAGAACCACTGACTACAGCTTGGGTAGGACTGCAGAGCACGAGTTTAAGCAGTATTGGCTCCTGTTGTTTCCCTCTTGCAAAACCCTGTTCCATGGGGATCTCCTTGCAAACATTGCTGTCCTTTTTGAGAGAGGCAGGATTTGTGAACCCAGTGCCTACTATTAATCTGAGAGTATTTCTGTTATGTGTAATCAACTGTGTCTTTGTCTCAGCTCTGAATTTTATATCACACACGTCCCCAAAGCAGGACAGCACTACATTAAGTTTTACTAGTTCGTGGAGGTGGATTATATCCCACTTGATTGTTTACAACAGCTGTGAAGATTCAACACCATTTTAATGAGGTATAGCAGTGGTATATTAAGAAATGCATCTATTAAATGCAGTCTTTAGTAGCTGATTGGTATTTAACTGACATGTGTTAATAGTCTTATTACATCTCAGTTAAATCCACAGTTGAAGCACTAATTTTGAGTAGGAAGATTATAGTTTGACATAAAAATACAAACTAAAAGTACAGCAGCTTTTAATATGAAAACTTTATTCATAAAGTCTTATACTGACTTTAGCAAGTGTTTAGATATTTTTAAAACAGATGAAAATTACATAAAAGACACAGTCTGTCAATTATTGCTGTAAGATTCTTAAGGAATTATCTATGGAGGTAATTTCTGTCTCCTGTTAGGAAATATTCAGACTTCATCATTTTGCAGGACAGTGTTTTTAAAAAGCCTGTTATTTAATGCGAACATGGGCGTTCTTCTCCAGGGACCTGGTCCCAGGGATCAGTAGTTTGGCAACTGAGCTTCTCCAAGTTGTGGTATTATTGCCATGAATGAAGTTTCATGCAGCACCCCAGCCCACTCATACTGCTGCCAGAGGGAGGTACCTCACGGGTCTCTTGAGTACAGGGTGAATGAAACTCATATTTCACAAGGACGAGGTGAAGGACAAAGAGTTCCCTGCGGAGAGAAGACAGTGCATGTGTAGATCCCAGGGGAAGACACTGTTTGGTGCCTTGCATGATCTCCCAGGTTCAGTCTCCAGTAATGACAAGGGGCATCTCTGTCCTGTCTTGCACCGGAGCTGAGAGGATGCTCAGAGTCATGCATGGATTCTCTGTGAATGAGGTGTGTTGCTTCCAGTCTGTGCCCTGTTCTGTGCAGAAGGACAGGAATGGCGGTGGGAAGGTATTCTAACCATTCACAGAAGTTACCTGCACATGAGGTAAGCTAAGGCACAGAGCCTTTCAGTGCCTTACCCTCTAAGAGGGAGCATGTGAGAGCAGCGGCACGGTGGGAAGGCCTCTGTGTGCCAGCCTCACCATGTCACTTGTCCCAGGCTGTGTTACGGCCCCGTGCCCAAGCACTGCTCAGCAACTTGAATCATTGCCAGGCAGCACTTGTGTGTCCTCTTTGCTCTGTCTTTGCCGGGATCTCAGCATCCAGCAGGTCCCACAGCTGAGCAGTTGGGACCCCCTCTCTGCTGGCAGGCAGCCTGCCTGTTCCCATTGCTGCCTGTCGGGAGGTGGTTCCCGTCTAATGAATGTCCTTTCCAAGGGAGGCTGTTGACGTGCTCCAGCACAGCCAGATGGTCCCCTTACCTCTTCCCTCATGCTCCCTCGGAAACGTGAGTGATCCCTAAACCTCTCTGATGGAGGGGCTCCTTTTTTCAACAACCTCATTACGTGGTTATCAGGAGCTGCCACTATCCAGGTTGTCAGGACAACCAGCCTGATTCAGAGCTGCTGGGAAAGGTCTGAACCTCAGGCAAATAACCATCCCCAGCTCCCAGGAGATGCTCACCCGCAGCCAATTGCCAGGGCACTTGGGAAGCCATGACATCATGGGCCAAGCAGGCCCCCAGATTTAATTGTTACCTTCCAGCATCCCTCTGTGTCCCTTCCCCCCAGTGCTCCCCACGCCAGCCCCCGGCACAGCTAATCCAGTCCTGCTGTGGTGCCGCTTCAGACCCCCCTGGAGCTGCCTGGGCTCAGCAGAGCTGGCAGAGGGGCCCCCAGAGCCCCCCATGTAATGCAGCCTCAGTGAGGAGTGGGACTGTGCCTCGGCAGCCTGGCACAGGGGGAAACTGCAGGGCACTGCAATACCCACACTGTTAAGGGCCAGAATAGGTGGCTACTTATTGGGGTTTTGTTAGTGGGGATGGGAGTTAGTTGTCAGAGTTAATTCTATCTGTAGGACGAGCTCTCTGGCAGTTACCACTAAGTAGGAGATTAATGGGATACCCTCTTCCCATGAAAACCTACTGACACCCCAGTAGCAGTCATGCTGTATTGCTCAGACTGTGTCGTGTTTGCCAGCGAGGGGTGATAAGCACGGCAGAACCGGTTCTGGTGCAGATGGAGGCTGTGTCCACTTTCCTGCCCTGCTGAAGGAGAGGGTTTGCTCCATGGCCTTGTGCCTTCACTAGGGTGTATCTGAGCCACCTCTGGAACTGCATACCCCATTAAGATTACATCCTACCTGGCAGTGACTGAGGCATCCTGCAGATGTGTGGCTGCAGAGCTTTCCTGAATTCCTGTCCTGCTTGAGCATGTTTCCTGTGAAAGCAGGATCAGGCAGCTTTTTGAAAGGCTTCCTCTTTTTGCTCAAGGAAGATTTATTTTTTTTAAAACTCCCTGGCCATCCCAGCTAAGTGTACATTTGATTTTCAAAAATGCTGGTGCTTGGTGTCCTTTGCTGAGATATTCAGCCTTGCACACCCCTCTGGCAAAGGGAGGAGTGCTGTCAGTCAGTGCGAATCTGCAGCACTGCCATCAGTTTGGAAAGTTCTGTCTGATTAGATCTAAGAGGTGAGGTTACCTGGCATTGGGATCCTGAAAGTCCTCAGGCATCTTTTGGAGGCTACGAGAAGGCTATTTGTTGCTCAGAGCTAATACTTCTTTCTCTTGCTTTGCTGTGTTGGCTACCTGGCCTTGAATTTCCATGGGGTTGCATCTTCAGGGAGGAGTTGCCCCTGGGCCACTCCTGGTTGGAAGTGCCCCAAGAAGGGGCTGGGAAGCTTGTGTATGGCCCAACAGAGAGACACTGCAGCATGGATGGTTTTGATACAGCCAGTCCTGCCTATTTTAGTACACAAAAAGTAGCTGTTTGGGCTGGTGATGGACCTGGTCCAGCCAAATCCTTCTTCCTGCTTCTCAGACTCCTAAAGCATTGGGCATTGGGGCTCAAATTAGGGCAGCTTCTGAGATTACTTTTGCAGGATAAGGCCTTTGCTCAGAGAGCAGATGGCTCCTGAAAAAACAGGGGTTGGGCAGGCTTTGCAGGTCTCAGAGGCAGGACCTCGTGGGCGTGCAGACTCTCGAAGCATTTCCAACTCACTTGAACACCCCTGTGACAGTCACATGGGACTGACTCTAGCAGGGACTGGCCTGCTTTCCCATGCCTTGTGGGGACAAGCCATCACGATGTCCACGTCTGGGCTGGATCAGGCTCAGCCATGCTCTGCAGGTCTGGCCCAGCCCAGCCCATCCTGTGGAGGAAGTCCAGCTTGCACTGCCGAGCCCAGCACCCAGGACTGTGTGGGTGCCTTGACCCACAGTCAACAGTGCCATCACTGTTTTTCCCTCTCCCAGCAATGTGCCTGTCTCCTTTCCCAGGATGGCATGGGGACAGGCATGGGGAATCAGCTTCCTATCAGGTATGGGACAGTTGTCTTCCATCCAGCAACTTTAAGATAGCTGGAGGACCCAGGAAGGCTTAAATACACAGGTTCAAATGCACAGACTTTAAAAAACCCTCTGTAATTTTCAGGAAAAACTCTACCATGCACAGTCAATAGCTGGAAGGTTTCTTTGGCTCCAAGGAAAGTTCTAACTTTGGGCAAGGCTGAGAGTAAGGGATCTGATGTTGCTTTTCACTATGTGCAGTCACGGAGTCAGGTTTCTACTCTTTCACAGGGCAAAGGAAAATGAAACTCTTCATGTGCTCTCAGTCAGCCTTTGGAAAAGTCAGACAGGAGCCAAGGCACCAGGCTGCAGTTTTCCTATGGTCCTTATAAAAGCAACTTTGCCAATAGTTTATGCTAAAACTAGGTTTTTAGTCGGACTTTTAAAATTAAATGGAAGTGATTCAGTCCCAGCATCTGTAATTGCCTGACTTGGTGCTCTGTCTGCAGCTTTTCCTTGAGCTGTCTCCTTACATCAGAACAGGGCACAGGCCTCCCATGGTGTGTAGTGTGCTGGGATATGGGGCTGACAGACAACCCATCGGTCTGTTTCCAAAGCCATCGGGAATAGTTTTTACTCTGAAGGTGTCTGGGTACTGCTGGTCCCACACCTGCTCAGTCGTTTCCAACTCTGGGCTGTTTTAAACAGCAGTTTGTGGCAGCCAGTGTGGTTTGCACGGCTGGGTGAGTCTGTGGGGACCCTGATAGCTCCAGCTGCATTCCCTTCATCACTGCAGTCAAGGCACATTCCCCAATGTCTTTGCATGGACTTTGATGGGGGAAGAGCCAAAGGCCAAACCCTGCACCCTCTGCAAACTAACCTGCCTTGGCTCAATGCAGGAGAGGGTGTCCTCTGCAGGAGTCACCCCATTGCATGCCCTGACCCTCCTGGATGCACACTGTGCTGTTACTGGGGTGGACACTACTTGCAGCAGAAAGTGGAAGGCCTCTTCTTCCACTGTCAAAGGACAGCAGCATTCCTGCTGGCCTTAGAGGATCCTGAGAGTTACCTGTCCACAGGGGTATTTCTATATGGAGATGAAAATAGCACTGACAACTTGCTCCATGGCTTGACTGTGATGACTGCAGAGCCAGCCAGCTAAGTGACAGATTTGACTCATGCTGGGAAAGAAAACCTTAGTGATTCCTCGGCATACAGCAGGAAGGGATGGTAGTGATTCAGTAGGGGCTGCTCATCACGTCAGTGTGGACTGGGTGACTCAGTGAGCTCTTGCTTCTGAAGAACCTGTCCTTTGAACGAGCTGTAAGAAAACAGTGTGACCATTTGTGGTCAGAGAAGATCACATGCTGTGTGGTGGGGCTGGGAGGGTTTGTTATCTCCTCATCTTGCTGTGTGTGACCTGCCTTACCTTTGGCAGTAGCAGCTTACAGAAGGCACTCTTCGTGGTTTGCTCAGGGCTGCAGCATGACGTGCTATTAAACATACCTTGTGCCTCTCCGTCAGGAAAAAACCCAAACAAACAAACAAATGGTCAAAGGTATGCCCGCTTTGGTCGGTGGCACTGGAATGGGCAGGACAGCACCCGGCAGAGCATCCGGGCAGCGCTGGGAGCGGGGCTGGTGCTCCCGGACCCGGCACCGCTGCCCGTCCGCGGCCCCGGGGCTGGGAAAGTCAGCGGTCCTGTTCCTCTGTGGGTTTCTTTTTATAGTTTTTCTTTTCTTTTTTTTTCCTTCTCGAAATATTGTAAACGTGAGGTCATCCTCGTCAGAGCAGGGTCTGTTTCTACTTTTGAGACCTTTCATGGAGGAGCAGGAACGGACCGCGCTCTGCCTGGGGAAGAAATGAGTGAAGGAGAAAGGAAAACACAGACCGTGAATACGATTTTTCTTCTGGTGCTTTTGGGGATCTTTGCAGGGGGAGCGCCCTGTTTGGCGCAGCAGTGGCCGGAGCTGGCTGGTCCAGCCTCGCTCCCCGCTGGGTTTCTCCCAGGCTTGGATGCGGGCAGGAGAAGCTGTCACACGTAGACGTCATCCGGGGGAGCCCCGATTTTCACGGTGCATTTCCTATTCCCAGCCGACGAGGACCAGGGAGCGTCGTGCTGCCTGGCGATACCCATTTCAGCAGGGCCCGGCCCCGGCGCCCCCTCCCCGGATCCCGCACACCCCCCGCGGGGGCTCCGGGGAGGGGGCTCCGCGGGCCGGCGCCCCCCCGCGCCGCGCTTTCCCCCCGCGCCCGCCTCGAAACACAAGATTAGCCCCCAGCCCCAGCCCCGGCCCGTGTGTCGTCACCCGCCGCCCGCCGCGCCCATTGGCTGCGCCAGCGCGGCTGCGGCGGCCCCGCGGCGCGCGGGGCGGGCG